>NRDX01000007.1:0-337983 GCA_004125185.1 Entelexis vaccinii | reverse complement strand
AATTGTCCACGTCCCCGTCGATGCTCACCTTCATAGTCCATGTTTGAAGTCGAAGTCGAGGCCAAGAACCAGTTCAGTTCGATAAGTAGAATCGACACCGTCTTAGCAGCAGCGTCTGCGGCGGCAGCGGTGGCGGCGGCGGCGGCGGCTTAGCGGGTTCCCGCGTGAGGCTTGGTCTGTGGCCTGCGTCCGTCCATACAGTCGTCTGCTCATCGGGCCATGCGCATCCTGGCTTGCTCCCTTTCATCCAACCCTTTCTATCCTGTTGGCATTCCCTTTAGAATCATTTGCTTGCACTGCTTTCACAGGGCAAACCCGGCTTTGCATCGCCGCGCTGGGCTTGGGTCCGACAGTTATGGGTCGAGCGATGATGTATATGTATAGCACTTAATTCATAACGTCTCGTTCTTGGGAGCGAAAGTTGCCTGTCCCTTATTTTCTTTCCGCTGAGCAGCTCTAAACGTGCGCGACAAGTGGCGGCGGTACTCGCGTGTGTGGGGAGAAAGCTACACCGGCCGCAGAGAAGCACTAATAATACTAATAATAATACTAATAATAATATGACTATCCCCCTAATCCTCTAAATGCTGTCACAACTAGTGTTAAATCTAGCTTTCCTTCGTTCTAGCACAGTATGTCTCGTAAACTAATCCACTCTTTTATCCTATAACCTATACGGTACGTGCATGCAGCACTCGGGCGCAGATTTACCGCGCAGTGCGTTGAATTGATCTGGATTCAACTGAAGCTGCTCACGATACAGACGTGGATACCGTAGTTCTGTACATCGGTGAACTAGCTGCGTCTTTGCTTAAATGCCGGCTCACTGACGTGAGACAGATAATCAGCGCTACGTGGACGAGACAGCTAAGTCCGCGGAACCCATTGTCACAGTCCACTACGAGCAGCAGGAGGTAGAGACTGAATAGACGCGGGTGTGCCTCTCCGGCGCCCCATACAATGACGAGGCAAGCAAACCCCAGAGCGTAGATGTAGACGCCAATAAGCGGTCGTGCCACGGCTTCGGCAGGCAAGGGAGACTCTTGCCGTGAGCTTTTCGCTTTGTGCGCACGCGTGCGGGGTTGGACGGGGGGTGACTCTGCAACGGCTTCACTCGCTAATTTGCTGGGGCGGCGGCTCGCGGTCTGCTTTTGCTTCACCCTCTCAGCATTCGAGAGCTTCACTGAATGCTGCTGCGCCGAGGATTTTGGTGCTCGAGGCGGAGGTGTTGGGGGTGGCGATGCTGGTTGTGGGGCAGAGCTTCGGCGAGGAGAGCTTGCTCGCGGCTTTGGTCGCGCTCGCTTCTTCTTGAGGGAAAACCGTAGCTTGGTTAATGACTTCTTAATTGCCGCAACACATGGCATCTTGTTATTATCCCCCTTATTTGACCGCGCGAGGCCCACGAGCTGGTTCCACGGGCTTGCCATAGTGATGTGCGGTTCGCGATAGAAAAAAAAAAAAAAGGAATGGCAATTGCCTATGTTATATTCAATACACAGACTCTATTTAAAATGCTTGCTTGTTTGAGAGCAGTGAATTTTAGATCAGGTCGAGCTCTTGCCGTTTCGAGGTTGTCTAAACTTTTAAGGGTCTAGTATACAAGTACAAAAGTGTTTTAGATCCAAATGTGCGCCAATTTCAAAGAGCACAATTACGTCCGCTAAATTCCAGCACATGCAATGAGCTTGTTGCAAAGCCTCAATTGCTAATTTGCCTGCCAAGAAGCGGTGACGAGACGCACTATCGCCATAAGTGCCATTCTGCGCGCGGTTTCCTCCTCCTCCTCCTCCTCCTGTTCAAGGGCGGAGGCCTGCACGTGATGGGCGGCCAGTCTCGTTCATGCCAGTTTCGAGTCCGGAGCACGAAGCGGTGCTAAAAAGCCTGCCGGCGGGGACGCGCAGGCACATTGAGCAGGCGCTCGGCCGCAAAGACGAAACGTCGGCGGCGTTTGCTCTTCTGCTCGACGAGATTGCCCGGCTGAGGAGCCCGACAACGACCGCGGCGGCGGCTAAACCTGCTGCCGCTGTGAACACGGCCGACTTCAGCGAGACGTACCAAGTTTCGCAGGTTCTCCCGACACGCCGCAGCGTCAAAATTGGGTTCGCGAAATCCGGTGTCGCGACGTTCGATGCATCGTCGGGCAGCGTTCTCGAGTCGGGCAATTGGGCCACGTACAATGTGCTGCTGAAATTGCCGGTTCCGAAGCGGCCGAAGCCGCAATGGAATATTGTGCTGGCGAAGCTTGGCGGCGTGGGCCCGTTTATTGTGTTCACGACAAGCGAGCCTGACCCGGCGGCAGTGAAACGCGCGGCTCAGTACACGAAGTACAAGGACTTGGACGTGCCAATGTCGCGCGCCGTTGCAGCATACGTTGGCGCACGAGAAGGCGTGCTGTACCTACTTGATGACTTTGTGTTTTTCGGGTTCAAGAAGCCGCTCACGATGGTGCTTTTGGCGGAGATCGAGAGCATTAGCTTCACCGTCGTCACGAGCCGCACGTTCAACATTGTGATGCAGCTTTTGGACGAGCGCTCGTTCGAGTTCGAGAAGATTTCGCACGACTTCTACGAGACGATCAACGCCTACATTACCGAGCACCGTCTGAACGATGAAAGCATGGCCGAGGCGCGCAAGGCCAAGAAACAGAAGACGGAGCCGACCGAGCTTGAGCAGGCTGCGCAGGAGTTGCAGACAGTGAGCCGCTCTGAAGAGGAAGAGGATGCATTGGAGGAGGACTTTGAGGATGTAGGTTCAGCAGACTCGGACTCGGAAGACTCAGCGTCCGAATCAGAAGCCGGCGATGACAACCATGATGATGATGATGATGATGATGATGATGCCGCCGCTGAGTCTAATGATGAAGGCGAGGACAGTTAGGATGCCGAGGACACCTAGGGCGCAGCCCGAGTAAATACGTTTGTGGCCTCCCTGCAACGGGCCGTCTATGCACTAGGCGCAGTGAGCGCGACGCAATGAGAGTGACTCCGTGAGCGTTGCAACGATGCTTTTACGCTAAAGAACAACAAACTAAAATCAGAATGGTTAATGGGTGCTGCCGGCGGCTGTGTGCCAGCGCTGCAATGCTACGTGGTATTAAAAAAAAAGACACTTGCGTGCGGGCTAATTAATTTCTTTTGCGCTGCATTACGAGGCCTCGAGGTCGGCCTGGACCTGCTGCGCCGACCGCAGAACCTGCTCCAGTGTATCACCGCCCAATTCGGGGTCGCACCGGTCCTTATATTGCTGCCAGATTCGGCTCTGATAAAACTCGTCGGAGTCGTCCTTTGTGGACGCGTTCACAAGCGAAACGGCGCGTGCGAGCACGGGCTCCTTGCCGGGCGCCGCCGGGTCGCTATGCATAAGGGTGAGGCGCAGCGACGCAATGATGGCGGCCAGCTGGCGGGCGGCGCTCGTCTCATTGCGCACAAAGTCGCTGCCTTCTCTTACGGAGTCCGGGACCCGCAGCTCGCCGTAGAAGTCGGCGTCCCAGGACTCGTCCATGTCCATCAAAAGCGCTGTGCTCAGAGAGGGCCCCGCGTCACCTGATGAACGACGAGCGAGGGTCGCGCGCCGCCTTTGAAGTCTTGAAATCAAATGGGTTCTGTAAAGAGAGAGCGGGCCGCTGAAATGCAGACTAAATAATTGGCATTTCTGCACACAGATCTTGATTGAATTTTTTTTTTATATTTTTGGGGTGCGAATGCATGCGCCGCTTATTGCCCTGCTCACGAGCGTGATGCACACAGTAGAGTTATAGAACACAGAGTGCGCGCTTCGTTCGTGCATGTACGCAGGAGTTATTTGGAAATTTCCGAGCACTAGGAAGCCATCCACGCGAACTCCTTCTTTCGCACGCAATCGCCGTGGCTGGGCCGTCTGTGCACAGTGTGCGCGCACTGTGCGCCCGGGAAATGTGATGCTTAGTCTGCGGAAATTACAGTCCTTAACACTTACTACCGAAAACATGGACCGGCTGAACGACTTTGTTCTGGACGAGGTTCTGCAGTCCGACGCGGCGGCAAAGTACGCGGTTGTGCTCGGCCGCATTGACGACAAGCCGTGCCTCATCAAGGCGAGCCGCCTCGCGCTGCCGGACTTCTCCACGGCCAAGGGCAAGGGCCTGCCCCTGCGGTTCCCGCTGCACAAAATCGATTCGAACGACGTATACTCGTGGGGCACATCGGCGCTCGAGGAATCGTCGAGCGTTTACCTCGATGTTGTGTGGCCCGCTACGGAAACGCACATTGCGAAGTACCGCGAGCTGCCGACGCACGTCGTGAAGGAGACGCCACGTGACTACGCCACGCATGTGGTCCCCTATATCAAGACGATGCAAGGCGACCGTTTGGCGTGGGTGCGAGGAATTCTTGACGACGGCGTCGAGGCCGACCGCGTGCTTCACCGCGACGAGCATTTCGTGCTGCTGCCGAACTCGAAGTGGGACGGCAAGACCCTGGACTCGCTGTACCTGCTCGTGCTGGTTATGCGCAGGGACCTCGCCAGCGTGCGCGATCTCACGGCCGCCGATATTCCGCTCATTGAGCACATCCGCGACACAACCGCCCGTGTCGTGGAAGAACGCTTCGGTCTGAAGGCATCGCAATTGAAGCAGTACTTCCACTACCAGCCCTCGTACTACCACCTGCACATCCACGTAGCGAACGTCGAGCTGCAGCAGCACGACTTTGGACGCTCGCTGCTTGTGGACAACGTCATCGACATGCTCAGCGTGCGGCCCCTCAGCGAGGCCACAATGAGCTATCTCATGTCCGAGGGCCATGCCCTATGGCCTGCATTTGCGAATAAATAGTTAAAATGTTGCTTTCTTTTGGTTATAAAGTGCTTGTGTGTTTGCGTCTGTGTTTGTGAGTGCGTTTGCGTGTGCGTTTGCGTGTGCGTTTGCGTGTGCGTTTGTGTGTGCGTTTGTGTGTGCGTGTGTTTGCGTTCGCGTTTGTGCTGGTCTGTGTGTGTGTTACTGATATAAATACGATTACAAGTTGCGTTTCTCCACCCGCTGTCCTCCTCAACCAAAGAGAGAGAGGGAAAAACAGGAACGCACATCTCCTCCTCCATTCTCCTCCTCCTCTACTACTACTACTACTACTAAAACAACAAATAATTTAAATTAGCTGGAAAGCCGGCTCGTGCTGGGCTGCAAAATAGGCGCCAAAGACGCAAAGCCCGCCGAGCCGCGGCCGGGCTGGCTCACGTCGTGCAGCATGGGAGGCGGCAACAGGATTTCCAGGGTGACAGACGGCTGCGAAAACGCCTCTATGAGTTCCGCATTCGTCTCCACGATCTTCGCCCGCTGCATGTCCTTCACACGAACCACGCGCTCGGCGCCGATCTGGAACGTGTGCCGTGCATTATCGATGATCTCCGCTAGAGTCGGCGGCGTCGACTTCAGCGGCGAGTATGTGAGCTCTAGCTGCCGGTTGTCATACTTCAGCGTCACGAGGCGGTCCCGCGCGACAAGCGGCTGTTGCGGAATGCCTTGGCTCAGCGTTGGCGAATTCTGCTTCGTTGCTGTCGGCGTTTGGACCTGCGATTGCGACTGCGACTCGGGCTGCTGCGACTGACTTTGTGATTGAGATTGTGTATGTTGTGGTGGTGGCTGCTGTTGTTGTTGTGGTGGTGGTGGTTGCTGCTGCTGCTGCTGCTGTTGTTGATGTTGATGTTGATGTTGTGGTTGTGGCTGTGGCTGCTTTTGTAGCTGTGGTGTCCCCTGATGCACCACCGGCTGAGATTGTGACGCCGCAGTAAACGGCTGCGGCGGCTGTGCGTGTGGCGTTGGTGGGGTGGCCGAATGAAGCGGCAGCGTGAACTGCGAAGCCGGGAACTGCGTCCCACTAGACGCCGAGGTCGGCGGGGATATTGAGCTGTGCGGCGGCGACGGCAGTTTTGTGCCTGGCGCCGGCGTGCCCGAGCCGCTTGGAGTCGCACCTCCGTTTAGTTGGCCCGTTTGGTACTGCCCAGAAAGGATCTGCACCATTCCCGACGGGTCCGGGGATGCGACCGCGAGCTCGAACAGCACGCCTTGCAGGGCAGCAAACAACGCCGGGCCCTGCGGCGACGCGGCTAGAGTGCCAATGGCGTCGAGAAAAACTCGCGTATTGCTAGCGCCCATTGCATGCGCAAACGCGTCGCGCAGCTGTCCGGCTAGGAGAGCCACATGCAGCACCTGTGTCTGCGACGGTGAGGAGCCAACGTGCGTGGACGCGCCAGCCACGGCAGCACTGAGGATACCCTCGGCGGCGATCTGGCTCGCGCCGGAGCGCGCCGCAGGGCTCTGCGACGCGCCCAGATTCAGAAGCGGGGCCACCATCTGGCGGAGCTCATCGATCTTGTGCGCAATCACGCTGGCCGGCAGCGAGGCGACAGTCGGAGCCGCTGCGTGGTGCCCTGGTGGGGGCTGCGACAGCACGAACGGGGTTTGTGGCGCTTGATGTGCCGCTACCATGTGTGCGGAAGCCATATGAGGGGCGCTGACCTCAGGGTGGTGCAGCGCTCCAGGCGCCGCCGTGCCGGCCGCGCCTATTGCCGGCATGAGGTGCGGCGGCAGTCCGTACGCGCCCGCCGGCACTGCCTGCGCGAAGAAACCGTACGGCTGGCTATTTTGCTGCGCGTGCACAACAGGTGGAGGCGCAGCGCTATATAAGTGCTGCTGCTGCTGCTGTTGCTGCTGTTGTTGTTGCTGCTGCTGCTGCTGCGTGTCGGGCTCGCTCGGCGTATTTGAATGCCGTTGCAGGCGCTTCTGGTTACGCCGTACCGACTGAATCCCGGCAATAATGAGCTTCTCGAAGTCGGCCTGTGCGCTGCTGCTGAAGCCATATTCCGCACACAGATCCGACGCGATAGATCGAACTTGCTCCTCCTGCTCCGATGCCTTGCGCGAGTTCAGCGACAAGGTGTGGATGAGGTGCAACCGCTTCGCACAGAACTGCTTCCAGAGGACCGTATCATCGAACCCAAGTCTATTTCGCAACGTCAACGTCGTCTCCATCTTTGCGATTACGAAGCGCAATAAAAAAACTGCCAAACACGGCAGAAAAAAGTGGGTCGCGCGGCCCCAGACCTCCAAGCCAATGCGCGATAAGATCCTGCTCGATGCTGGGTTCGGGCCCCAATGTAATACTGCACCCCGCGCTGAGTCATAGTCCGATGACATCCAGCCGGCGGGTAATTCCGCGGCTGCATACTGCACGACTTGCAGATTAGGGCATATGCGGTAGCGCGGGTCAAGGGGTTTTTATGCACCATCTCGCCTCGCCGCTGCACAAATCGCTTGGCGAGGTCGACTTTCAGGCGCCCGAGGCAAGGGTAGCAACCCATGTTAGAGGCAGCGCGGCGTAGATACACGCGGCGGGTCGCGACTGAGGCTGTTTGACACGACTTCAGAGGCGCGTGGCAAATGCCGGATAAATACCTGGCCCAGTGGTCGTGCGTGAAGCGATTTAGGCGATCAGCACCCAGCAAAGCCCCCTGCAGCGAGGCTTTTTCAGTGCCCCCGCGAAGCCCTGCGGGTCTGTTTTCTCAATTTTCGTGCATAGGGTGATGGGAGCCGAAACAGGCAAGATGTCATTGCATATTAACCCTCGCCCACCCCATGCCGCAGGCATGATGACTTTGTGAGCCTGTGCAAAAGGGCAGGGGTAAACCTGCTTTCCTCGCAGCTGGACTATGCGAACCAGGGACTCAGGGGACATGCACAACAACACTACGATTGCGCGATGTCCACGATTTCTTACCGCGAGCTTTGTTCCACGGCGCACCTGGCGAGATTCCGCTTATTTCTTAACGTCGCATCCCCGTGACTTGGCGCAGCGTATAAGAACGATGTGCATTTTCTGATCCTGCCCGCGGACCTAATCCTACATGCATTATGCAGGCTGCCTTGTTTGATGTTATGCATCACCCGTGCGCCATAATGCACCCTTACCCTAGGGCGTCTGCAAAGCTCCGGGGACCACAATGAGTTGAAATAGGCCAGGAGGGCAAAAAAAAAGCGCGCTAAACACCGGACGTGATAATTGTTTTACAAACCACCCATGCATTGAGCAAAAGCCGTGTTTTAAAATGCACCAAACAAGTGCTGCTGAGATCGTGCATGCCAGGAGAGCATCACATGTATACTACTAGCTAAGACAATTCGCGTAGAATAGCCGTGCCGCAGGAACCTGTCAAATATACAGCTTATGTGGTAGGTCTTGGCGAGGCGTGGCGGCATTCACGGTGAGGTGATCTGTGGGTAATTAATAATAGGTAAGGGTACGCGCTCGTTTATTCTCGCGTATCCTGTACCCGAGCTCGGGTCTTTGCGCGGTGGCACGGTGTACAATCACGGCGCAGGCGTCAGATGGCATCTCAACGTACTCAATATCGCTCTAAGGCGTCGCTTATCGCTAGCCGAGTACTAATCAGTTATCCGTCTGTGCGGCTTCGCCGCTCAAGTGGTCCCGTATCGGGGCGGCTACCTACCTGCGTTCGATCTACGTGGGACCCGGATCCCGCGTGAAGCCTTAGCTCCTACTGCCGCCAACCCTACTACGTCTGAGTCATGTAGGCCGAGGGCGCTTATACCCATCGCCCCTTCTGTAATGCCGGGCGCCTAAAATGACTAGTATGCGGGAACTAATAGACTGTAAGGCTGCGTACCCTGCCGATCGATTGCACGAAAGCGCCTACGTCTATTTCTAGTAATTTATTAAAGGAAGGAAAAAAAAATAACGCAGCAACGCAATGTTGCCATCGAAGTGAGAGTCACGCACGAAACCCAGTTTTTCCTAACTAATCTGCGCATAAATTAGCTCACTTAGCCCCATTCCTAGCCACCATGCCTCAGCAGGCACTTCATCGCGAAGAACGGCCGCGCACCGTGTATCGGGGTCTGGAGCGATGACTAGCAGAAAAAGGCAATTTTTTTGCGCGTGGGACTCTCGATCTTGCATGGCTACCGAGGCAGGGCGCGAGCCCGTTCGGCAGGGTAAAAAACGATGCGAGAGTATTTGAGCCGAACACTATTGCTTTAGCCTGAAGAAAGGGAAAAAAAAGAAAAATTAACCTAGGCTTTACTTTTTCCCCGTGTGGACGCCTCCTATCTGCCGGTTCTAGTGCGGTGGCTCATCATCGACCCTACCTCGGATGGCTCCCAACCAATATGCACCCCAGGTCCTACCCCCTTGACACTGCCTCGCGCCGCCTTGCATGTGGGCTTTTGTTTGCTGACTTTGCGCTGCCTGACCCCCGCGGAGCTGCTAGCGTGCTGCCAGCAGCACAGCATCGTGCATCTAAGGCCGTGCATCAAAGAGCGTGCAGCAAGAATCGTGCAGCTGGAAGCGCTTGCGCTGTTTGTTATTTTGCGCACGCGTGCAGTTTACCGCGCATCCAAACCGATATGCAGCTTCTCCAGGCCCGCTAGAAAATCGGCATCATCACATGCACGGCGCCGCCGCCCCCAACCGTCTCTGACGTGGGGCGTGTGCAATTCGCACGGCGGGCCGAGCCTTATGACGACGCCCCGAGTAGCCACATGAGTGTACATTTAAGGCCGCCGCTGGGGCTATAAATAGGGTCTACACAAAAACGCGATGCTATCGCTGGGGCAATAACCACGATGCCGGGCACAGATGACACTGCGCCACACGTAGAGCTGGCCTTGCACCCATAGCCGGTCCTGCCGCCAAGCCTCTATTTTTGGAATCTCAGTTTCGATCTATTGCCGGCGCGGTTAAGCATAAAAATCACACACGTCCCTTAAGCCCTGCCAATGACGACCCGCGCGCGTCTGCATGCACATGTCGGGTATCCTGACGCAGCCTTGCACTAATGACGTCACGTGTGGTTTTTTGTACCTCCAAATTACCCCTTTCTCCATCGGCATGCGGGTGCGACCCGATCCTGATCCCACCTTAGAAGCGTGCATCAAGGCACGCCCTAGATCGCTAAGGGCGTACACGCGAGAAACGCTGGAGCAGGATCCTGCTGATGCCGCCATTCGTCAGTGCGGAGCTGGCGCGCGACTCGCCGCTCGATGAGCTTGCGTTCCGCCGCTCCGCCTCGAGCGTCTCCATCTCTAGCGTCGCGAGCTCGGCCAGGCCCAACTCGCTGCCGATTCTCGACGCGTTTCCGCTCAGCCCTGAGCTCGAAAGAGGCCCGTTGTTCGAGGATTTCCGCCTGGATCGTAGCAATTCGCGGTTTGCACCCAGCCCGGCACCCAATCTGGCCCCTCACACAGCTGCTCAGCATCACAGCACGGCCGAGGCGCAAAACCCGGCACCGTCGCGGTCGCCAATTGTCGCCGATCCACATTACGCAGACGGCGGATTAGTGCTTGAAGCTGCAGCCGAGGACGGGGTGCCCGTTTCTTCACACGAAGATTCACGGCAGCACGTTTCGCAGCCCTCAAACATGCACGAAACCGCCAGACCAAACTACTCTAGCCACTCGCGTGCCTCTTCAACTGACACGATTCTGCCGGCACCAGATCACGCCTCGGCGGCTTCACCGCTGTCGCTTTCCCGTACCCAAAAGCGGTACATGCGCTACGGGCACAGCTATTCGGGTTCTCAAGGTTACACGAGTCCCGGCACATCCCCGGGGAAGCCGATTCCGCCGGCTTTAGGACCAACGTGGCGCTCGTTAGGACTGGTCACAAACTCGGCTCCCAACTCGGCAGCGTCCACGGCAGTCGAGCCTATGATCCCCCCTCCGTTGCACGCCCGAGCCACGCACGGCCCGCGTAGCCCACGCAGCCCGGCTGCTAACCACCCTCCGAGCCCGCATGTGCGCGCTCCATCGCAGCCGGGGTTCCGTTATGCGCATCCCTCAGCTGCTGGTGCACCCTTTTCTCTTCCTCCAGCTTCTAATTCTGGCTCTGGCTCTGGCTCTGGCTCTGGCTCTTCTGCGTCGCAGGCCTCGGCATCGCCGTTTAGAGGTGTACCACCTTCCACTAACTTTGGTTCCGACTCCCCTGCTGCATTCTCACATTCACTTCCGCGCCCTATGATGATGGCTCCAGTGCATACGCATGGGTCTTCTCAGTCCTGGGATGCCAGCTCTAGCATGCGCATACGCGTCCCGACCTTACCTAGTGCTGCGGAACATCTTCGCGAGGGAAGCTCTGCGCTGGCCGTGGACTCCCGTTTGACCCTCGAGCACTGGGCAGCCGCAGCCTCGCGGTTCGGGAGCGCGGCAGGCAATCTCCTCCTCGAGCTCGGCTGGGCTGAACGCTGGATCCCCTGGACAATCATTGGCGGGCTCGATTTGCCCGTGAAAATGAATGAGGTTGATCCCGCAGAGCTTAAGTTCGGCGTGGCTCCGTGCATAGGTCGCGTGGCCGACGCTCTTCACAGCTACGGTGTTCGACTGCGAGTCCGACAGCAAGAGGCCGCTGCGCTGCGCGCTTTTGAACTAGCACAGTCGCTGGGCTCCACCGAGGCTGCGTTCTCAGCGGCTCATATGTGCCTGAAAGGAGGCAGACACGCTAAAAAGGATCTGGTGAAGGCACGCAGCTTGTTGCGAGGCGTGAATGACATCTAATGAATACCCCATTGTAACAGTACAAATTTAATGAATCTTAATGGCCGGATCTGTGAGATCCGGAGTAATCAGTAGTAACATTTTTGGTATCTTAAGCGTTAGACTTGAATTAACTAAAAATTTGAGTGCTCCGATCACAGAAATGTGCAACTCCTTGTAACCCGCTTGTGTGTGATAAGCGACTGAGCCGCTAACATACTAAGATGTCATTATTTACCAAAACAAGCAGAATACATTCTGAGCTTGTCAGGTCAATAATTCCTGGCTTTGTACTATCTGCGTAAAATGGCTTGAGCCCCGTATAGCAGAGCCACCACCCCATGCTCTATGAACTTGATAGATTCACCGAAGTATCGAAGGTGTCTCAAGTTAATTAGTCGAGTTGAAACTGTAATCCCTGATCTCACAGCATGGCGCGACAACAAAATGCCTGTGCATTCCTTTCCTTCGTTCAATAATAATTGCAAAACTATAATAATAATGTACTATTCAAACGTCTGAAGCGTTAAACTTAGTTAGTTAGTTAAATTGACTTCAAGACCATGTCTTTAGCGGTGCAGGTCGAAACGGTCAAGGTTCATGACGTGGTCCCAAGCCTTGACAAAGTCATGCACCAGCTTCTTGTGGCCCGTCGATGAGCCATAGACCTCACTGAGAGCACGAAGCTGCGAGTTATCACCGAAAACAAGGTCAGCGCGCGTGGCGTACCACTTGTGCTTACCACTCTCGCGGTCGACACCCTCGAAGCGAGTCTTCGCATTATCCAGGGGCTTCCATTTCGTCGAAAGGTCGGTGATGTTCACGAAGAAGTCGTTCGTCAAGGTGCCAGGGCGCTCTGTGAAGATTCCAAGCTCGGAGCCGTCCCAGTTGAAGTTCAGCGAACGGAGACCGCCAATGAGCACCGCCAACTGCGGAGCTGCAAGGTTGAGCAGCTTTGCCTTATCAAGAAGGAAGTTCTCTGCAGGGATGTTGTTGTAGCCCTCCGCCTCGAAGTTGCGGAAGCCATCCACGACAGGATGCAACCACTCAAAGGTCGGAACATCGGTGAGCTCCTGAGTAGTATCCGTGCGGCCGGGGGTGAAGGGGACCTTGACGTCAACGCCGCCCTTCTTCGCGGCCTCCTCAATGGCCGTCACACCAGCAAGAACAATGAGGTCGGCGAGTGATACTTCCTTCTTCGAGCCACTCTGCTTAGAGTTGAATCCCTTCTGAATGCTCTCAAGCTTGGACAACACCTTCTGCAGCTCGTCGGGGCGGTTGACTTCCCAGTCCTTCTGAGGAGCGAGCCTGATGCGCGCGCCGTTCACACCGCCACGCAGGTCGGAGCCACGGAACGTGGAGGCGGCTGCCCAGGCAACGCGAGCGTATGGCAGAAGGTCAGAGTCGCTCTTGCGGATTTCCTCCTTAAGGGACTCAATGTCCTTCTCGTCAATAAGCTCGGTCTTGCGAGGAGGAATAGGGTCCTGCCAATTGTAATCTTCCTTGGGAACCTCGGGGCCAAGGTAGCGGATCTTAGGGCCCAAGTCACGGTGCGTGAGCTTATACCAAGCACGCGAGAACGCATCAAGGAAAACCTCCGGCGGGCTGTCGCGGAACTTCTTAAGCACCTTGTGGTACTCAGGGTCGTCCTTGAGCGCCAGGTCCGACGTGAACATCATAACTGGGTGCTTCACACCAGGGCGGTGAGCATCTGGCGTCTTCAGATTCTCCAGATCCTCCTTCGGGTGCCACTGCCAGTTTCCGGCAGGGCTCTTAGCCAGCTTCCACTCGTAGTCCAACAGGTTGATCAGGTAGTCCTTGTCGAAATGAATGGGGTTACCAGTCCAGGAGCCCTCACAACCGTTCGTTGTGGTGTACTCAGCGTTACCAGTACCCTTGGAGTTGATCCAGCCAAGACCCTGGTTCTCAATGGAAGCATTGCCGGGAGGAGGGCCAACGAAGTCCTGCGGGACCGCGCCGTGACTCTTACCAAAGGTGTGTCCACCAGCAATTAGTGCCACCGTCTCCTCATCGTCCATGGCCATACGGCGGAACGTGTTGCGAATCTCGTTCGCAGATCCAATGGGATCTGGGTTCGTACCAGGACCCTCGGGGTTCACGTAGATCAGCTGGGCCTCTGAGGCACTGAGCGGTTGTGCTAGGTCGCCCTTACCGTCGAACTTAGAGCCCTCCCAGCGGTCATCACGGCCAAACACCTCGGTCGTGTTATACCAGAAAGTGCCCACATCGTTCTCCCAAGCATCCGTGCGTCCGGCGCCGAATCCACTGGTCTTGACGCCCATGGTCTCGAGAGCTACATTGCCCGTCAACACCAACAGGTCTGCCCAAGAGATCTTGTCACCGTACTTCTGCTTTATGGGCCACAGCAAGCGGCGAGTTTTGTCTGTGTTGCCGTTGTCCTCCCAGCTGCTAATGGGAAGGAAACGCTGCAGACCATGGCCAGCACCACCACGGCCGTCAGCAATGCGGTAAGTTCCCGCGCCGTGCCAAACCGCACGGATAACCTGCGGGCCATAGTGGCCGTAGTCGGCAGGCCACCAGCTCTGCGATGTGGTCATCCACTTCGCGATGTCTTCCTTCAGCTCCTTGAAATTGATGCTGTTGAACTCCTTTACGTAGTCGAAGTCCTCGCCATACGGGTCAGCGCGACTCGACGGCAGATCCAGAAGCTCTGTGCGCAGACGGTCGGGGAAGAATGCCTCGAGTGTCGGGCCAGTGCCCTCAACACCAGTTACACGGTTGCCCATGAACGGGCACTTCTGGCCCTTGAACCCGTTCTTGCCATCCGAGTCATCAATCTTAGGATGGTTGAAAATAGCTTCCTTACCAGACATTATACTCAATGGTGATAGCTTTACTACTACTTCGACACCGCCCGGATTTACCTCCTCCGGGGTTTATATATGCTACCTAGGGTTTGCGCGAGTGGGCTCCAATCGTTGCGCAAGAATAACAAATCGCGTCCCCCACTGGGGGGGATGTGCACGTTCACGCACGCTGATCCGCAACGCTTGCTAGTAGGTCTAGGTTGCCCTGCATATGCATCCCACCCGTTGCGGCTGCCGTGCCATATGAAACATAGTTTCTGGACAGGGCCTAGGCCTAAAGGTATATGTTATTGGTATTAATTATGCGCTTTGATGTGCCCACTCCCTGGTGCCTTTACTTCGAGCCCGAATTGTGAGGAAGGTGTATTTCCCGAATTGATTGCCACCTGATTGGCCGCTGGCGAGAGGTGGGCATGGCCCCATCGGATTCCCGGAAAGGCCGCCACTAAGCGGTACCTAAGCAATGCTCCTGCAGCGCCGCGTGCCCAAGGAGCCTCGTGTCTGCATGGGCAGGCCCCATGTGTAATTGTCCATGCATATGATCTGCAACCTAGTTATTCTGAACCGTCGTCACTTCGAGACACGGTGCCTCTGATATTATGCTAATGACCGTCTGCTAGGCCTAGAATGCCCCCCGGTATTTACATCTTGAAAAAAAGAACTGTTGCTGAGAGCGCTGGCTCATGTCAATCTAACGCCACGCAGTGACCCCTCTCTCAACGACGATGCTCTTAGCTTAGGGTATCTACTGCATGCATGCATGGCAAATAAGGCTCAGATCCGGCCATACGCTAATAAACTCACTCTTACTACTAAGAGCCTTCAATGTGCGGTGACTGTAGGGTTGTGAATATGTGAAGCCTACTACAAATAAGACGCTCCTTATAGGTCGTATCTGATTGTCCGTGCTGTCTACGGCGCTGCATCTGGTGTTCCCTAGCCATCAACAAAGTAGACCAAGATCTCCTACCAGCACAGTCCGTGGTCCCGTTCGCGATCTGTGCTACGGAAACACAAGCATGAAATCGAGTGAGTTCAATCATGGGATGCAAAAAAAAACGCCTCGTCGTTTAGACTGAAAAGAGTAGTACTAATATTCAGCTAGTTTAAGCTACATCACAGTAGTTGCCCAACCAGTTAGAGAACCGGCTCTTATACAGTAACCACTGCAGCGGCAAGTATGATGCAATATGAGATGCAAACAGTGGTCGCTGTCACGAGAAGGGTGATCGGCGCAGCAAAAGCCGGCAAATTCAAACTCTCACAGGATTCGTACTGGTGATAGTAGATCTCGCGGCACTACGGTATATTCAAATATAATAATGGGATCTGCATTATCTCACGACTTGTGGGTATATCTCCTCCCATTTGTGCTGGTCAGTATGTGCGGTGGTTGTTGCCAGAGCTTTGGAGGGTGAGGGTGAACCCTACAGTTCGTGCATCATGCATGACGCACGTTGGGCGGCTTCTAACGAATATGGTAGCATTCATGATCGAAAGACTTAGTACTATAAACCTTTAGGTCTGAGGTGAGCTTATGTGCTGGCTGTCGGAAAGCATACAGCAAGGTAAACTTACTTTGCTGTGTGTTTTTTTGTCCGAATTTTAATAGGTTGCGACGCATACGGTCCATGCATATCAGCTGCAGGTGATAGGAGCAGGCTAAAATACCGCAGGCGAATGCGTCTAGAAATTAGGCGATCGGTGATTGATCGAGAACCGCTGCACTCGCGTATGATACTGAACTGTTTTGTGAAGCCATTGTAGAAATTCTAGAGCAATCACGATCGACTCGATTACATCCAGAGTGTCTAATCGCTTCCCCTCTTCTGTATTCTGATCGATTTCGCCCTCTATTTATGCGGCAGAGCATATATATGTGCATTACCAATGGGCAAGTGCGCAACTGTTGCGCACGATGATGACAATGCCAAGCATGAGCTAGCGTTTGGGTGGTAAATCTGCTGTTCGGCATTTTAAACATCAGTGCTGGGCCTATGCACGAGCTGCCATTGACCTAGCAGAGGTTCTTGCATCTTTCAGTGAAGCCCAGCGCAGTGCTCATGAAGAAGAGAGTCTACGTCATGTCTGCGGCGACGGGGGCATCTTGCCACGCCATGCCTTGCTCAAGTGTTATTTAATTAACGAATATATTTATAAGGTTTGTTTGTTTGTTCTGTTCAATTCAATTCGTTATTTGATTATCTAGAAACTACGCTAGCTCCTTAACTTACGACA
Source organism: Entelexis vaccinii (assembly GCA_004125185.1). Lineage (NCBI taxonomy): Eukaryota > Fungi > Ascomycota > Dipodascomycetes > Dipodascales > Trichomonascaceae > Entelexis > Entelexis vaccinii. The sequence continues at coordinate 321,379 of NRDX01000007.1, read as the reverse complement.
ATCAGGCACCGATCTGAAGCCCGATCAAATGTTTAGTGAATTGGTCGTGATTCCGAGCTAATGTTGTATAATATTCTCGGGCTAAACTATGTACTTTAAATCGAAGCGTTGGTGTTTGCTCTTGTTGTTCCTGAGCCTGTGTAATCTGAATCGGCGGCTTGACAGTGTGCTAATACATTGAGAGAACGGAAACAAGCTCCGTAAAATGCGCATTGACAGGGGTGTGAGCCCTACCAGTCTTGATCTACCTGTCTTGCTGGTGATATTGACAAGGCGCGGGCGTAATGCGCTGCCAAAGCTGGAGCAACGTCGACACAACACTTTCAGGGTGATGATACATCGAGCTGCGCTTCGCACGAACTGTGCTTCGCAATCTTGAATGTCTTAGGCAGTGCTATGACCTCCGCAGCAGCCTTTAGGATCAACGCTCTGCTGTACAGGATAGAAGCGGTCGTCGTTATCGCCAAGCTCGCTGTCCTTGTGCAACTCGAGCTTATATGCATTCTTTTCGTTTCTGACGCCCTGCACAACGTTGCAGCGAAGAACGTGGGCGACGTCCTTGGCCAGCTGCAGCCGCTGCAGCAGCTCTGGCTTCTCAATGGGTCCTGGCTGGGTGTATTCGCCGCGTATCCTTTCGCGCGCCGCATTCAGGGCCTGTGCGTCGCCCTTGAATGTTATGCGCGACGCGCGCACGAGGCCACGGTATGACTTCAGAACCTTGAATCGTGTCTCCATTGGCGGCGAACCCTTCTCTATGAATTCAAGTAGCGCGTGAATGGCTGATTTGTGGCTAAAATATTGCTAATTAATTTTGATGCTACGTGGTACGGCCAATGGCGCAGGGTCCGCTACTGGTAGTATTGTAGTATTGTAGTAGGGTTGGCCCACACACAATTTAGCTGGAAGCGAAGCTGAGGCGGCCTTCGGCGCCCACAACTAGCTCGTTCAAAAGCTGCTTCTTGTCCAATTTGTACTCCTTCTGTAGCTTCTTAAGCACCTTCTTTAAAGACGTTTGTTTCGTGACCTTGATATGCTTCTCGGCTGGCTTTTGGGGCGTCTCCTTCTTTTTGGCTTGAGTATCCTTGGCAACAGACTCGTGTTTTGTCTGGGCCTTGGTCTCGGGTTCAGGCGTGGCTAAAGGCTCGGCTCGCTTCGCCGGTGCCGCTGGCTTGCCTTTGGGTTTGTACAATTTGCCTTGATACTTCTGGTCCTCGGTCATGCATTGGTTATGGTCCTTGAACTGGGTGCCGGGGAACGTCTTTGAACAGTCAATGCATGTGACAGCAGCATGGCATCGGCCGAGGTGCTGCTGCACTTTCTTTTTGATCATCGTTTCATTGCAAGCCTCGCATGAAAAGCTCACCATTGTTTTCAATCTGGCCTGAAAAAACCTTAAGTCACAACAATAATTATCTGCGCGTGGCCGAGCCTAACGCCCTTACCCGCCGCCGCGACTGCTTCCTTCCCAGCGGTTCTCGCTCTGCTTAGTCACAGCGATCTCGAATCATGGGAAACTGGCGAAATTCCAGGACACTACCAACACCTCCATACGCCTGCCCGCACCCGTTGAGAGTGGCCCCTCCAGATGCCTCGCGCCGCGCCAAACCGGCCGTCCAGAGCAGCTGCGCCTTATCAGCGGTCGTCGACTAATCCAGAACCGCAGCGTCTTTCTTCGGAGAGCGCCCCGGGCGATCGTCGCGAGTCGGGCTTACGCGCTCTGTCGCGACGCATAAGCCAGGTTTTCTCGCGGGCTGCTGGGCGGCCTGCTAACTTAGAACCTGACGCACCCGTGGAGGCTACGCAGGACGACGCGCGTGCTGCGCAGCCCGCAGAGTCCAGCGAAATGCTGGCCGACACGTCGCTCGACTCGCAGCATTCAGTAGCCTCGCGCGCGCCTTCTGCGTCGCGTAAGGCCAGCGTGAACTTGTCGCTTCTACGTAGCCAGAGGGACATGCGGCTGCCCGCGCACATGATTGTAGAAGCGTACCGCGAGGCGCTGAGGGAAAAGGCAGAGGCGGCCGCCGTGCAAAAGCGCGTTGCGTCCTCGTCGCCAAGTGCAACGCCCGGCATTCCACAGCGCAAGGTCGCCAAAACAGACAGACCCAGTGAGAGGAACAGTCTCGCATCAATGTCCTCATCAAGTCTTCCCGCGCGTAAGTCGAAGCCTGTAAAGCATAAGATCCAGCTTGTCACTAAACCCGTTTTGGACTTGAGCATGATTCCCGAGGATCGAAAGAACCGCCCTGGCTTCATTTCTGCTAATTTTGACGTCAGCGATGATGACTCGGATGGGGAGCTGGAGACCGCAAAACAAAAAGAGCCGGCAGCTACTCTTGTGCGAAGGCCGCAGGTGGCTAGTGATAAATTGCAGCGCGCCCTCACAGAAGCCCCAGCAACGACCCTGGAAACTCAGACCAATGATGCCAAGCAGCCTGCACCGCCAGCTTTCGGCTTGAGCTCCTCAAAGGAGTCCGGGTTAAATGGATCAAGCAAGGCGGCCGAGCCTCTTAAGGCACCATCACAGAATGATTCCGGGGCTCCCAAGTTCTCCTTCGCTGCGCTTGGAGAGAACAAACCCCCCACGTCTTCAGAATCAGACGCTAATCTGCCGAAATTCAGCTTCAACGCAAGCAATTCAGCTGCTACAGACTCTGGCCCCAAATTCGCGTTTGGTGCGAACGCATCTGCGGCTGCCAACAATGGCCCTGCAACTAAACCGCTATTCGGCTCTCAGGATCCGAGCAACACGAAGCCTGCAGAGAAGCCGCAATTCAGTTTCGGCGCCAGCACCAACAACGACAGTAATAAGAGCCAGAGCACCGATGATACAGCTCAGAAGCCAGCTTTTAGTTTTGGTTCAGCTCCTGGAGCTGCGGCCGAGAAGCCTAGCTTCAGCTTTGGAGGCGGCGCTGCTAGCAAACCGTCGGCTGGCCCGACCTTCTCCTTTGGCGCGAAGAATGGAGACTCCGCGCAGAAGCCAGACGAAAAGCCTACTTCCGGCGCTCCCACATTTAGCCTCGGTGCCAAACCGGCCGACGCTCCAAAATTTAATTTCGGCGCCAACGGGAGTAGCAACACTGCAGCGGAGGCACCTGCCTCTGCTAATGCCCCGTCAAAACCGTTATTCAGCTTTGGTGAGCCGTCTGGGGATAAGCAGCCTGCTTCTGGCGGCCCCTCTGAGGCTAAGCCAGCCTTAAGCTTTGGATCTTCCACTACGGATGCCAACAAAGGATCTGGCCAAGAAATGGCGTTCAATGCGGACCAGGCGAGCAAGGGGCCTTCAGCTCAGGGCTCCGACATCAACCAGAAGCCTGCCTCCGGATTTTCGTTTTCTGCGCCAGCGGCCAATGGTGATAAGCCTGCTTTCAATTTCGGCGCTGCTAATGGAAGTGCTAATTCTGGGACCGCTAATGGTGGGCAGCAAGGCCAGAAGCCAATGTTCAGCTTTGGTGCCTCAGCCACCGGTAATTCTGGTGCTGATGATAAGCCCGCAGCAACTGGATTGAACTTTGGCGCCCCGCAGTCCAAGTCAGACGACAAGCCTAAGTTCGCTTTCGGCTCTAGCTCAAATGACAGCAACAGCACCACCAACACCGCCACCAAGCCAGCCTTCTCATTTGGTGCTCCCAACGGCGCTAGTGCGCAGCCAGAGTCGAAGCCTGCCGCCACTTTCGGGGCCACGGACGCACCTGCCGGCCAGAGCCAGTCTTTTTCGTTTGGCACGAAGCCGGCTTCTCCTGCTCCGTTCGGCGCCAACAGTGCAACCCCGGCTGCGTTTAGTTTTGGAGCACCCAAGCAAACGACGCCAGGTGCCAGCTCGGGTCCTTCCTCGGCCACGCAGCCCGCCTTCTCATTCGGAGGCGCGAGTAGCACAACATTTGGTGGTGCACCGGCACCGGGTCAACAGCCGTTTGGCTTCGGTGCTCAGCAGCAGCCCACTGCGCAGCAGCCGCCGTCATTCCAGTTTGGTGGAGCAGGCGGTGCGTCTGCCGCTCCCGGTAACAGCAAGGCAACCACGCCATTCGCTTTCGGTTCCCCGGCACCCGCTGCTGGTGGGACGCCGCCAAGTTTCGCATTCGGCCAGCCGCAAGGAGCCCCTGGGGCAGCAGGTCAACTCGGCTCACGCGAGACGACGCCGGGGCCAGGCGCGAGCCAGCAGCGCAAGATCGCGCAGGTCAAGCGCCGGCTGCGTAGATAAACATGACCTCTTGTAGTATTTATGATCTTTTTTTTTATGTAGCAAGTAATTATGCGCCGTACTGCTCCTTATACTTCTTCATGGCCTCCAACTGGTCCTTATCGAGCTTGTCACTAAGGTGTGAAATAATATCGGAGAAGCTCACAATGCTGAACACAGGAACACCGAACTTAGATGCACTTTCCTGCAGCGCGGACTGGGACGAGCCCGGTTTCTTCTCCTCTCGGTCTACGGCCACCACAATCCCCGCTACGGTACCACCGGCGCCTTTAATCAAGTTCACGGCCTCGTTAATGGCAGTGCCAGCAGTAATCACATCATCAATGATGAGGACACGGCGGCCCTTCAGCGGTGCGCCCACAAGGCTCCCACCCTCGCCGTGGTCCTTGGCCTCTTTACGGTTGTACGCGTATTCCAAGTCACCTTTGCTGGGATCAATCTCGGCGATCTTAGCTACAGCCAGGGCAGCGAGAGCGATCCCCTTGTAAGCTGGCCCGAAAAGAACGTCGAATTCAACGCCCTGGCTCAGAATGCTCTGTGCGTACGCCGTGGCCAGGGCCGACAGCACGTTGCCCGAGCAGAACTTGCCTAAGTTGAAGAAGTATGGGCTCTCGCGACCGCTTTTCAGCGTGAAAGAGCCGAAGGTCAGAGCCTGGGACTTCACAGCCGAGTCTACAAAAATCTGCTTGTGCGACATCCTCACTCGAGCTCGACGCTAATTAGTTCCTCCGTCAACACGGCTGCCAGCGGAGAAAATGCCTATCACTAAGCAGAAGTGGGACATCCACAATCGAGCCCCACCACCACCACCCTACTGCCACGACCCTGATCGTGGTGGATGATAAACGACGACCTAGAAGCGTTGAACAATTAAATAGTAGAAGATGGTGTTTGGAAATAACCCTTTAGATAGATTAGTTAACTAAAAGGCCATTTCAGACCACTGTAAAATATGGCTGTTCAATACTCGGAGCAAGATCATGGATCGGACGCGCCTTAAACAAAGAAAAACATTGGGCTGCTTGCATCCATGAAGGCACACACGGATTTGTTCAGACCATGAGTGATGCCTCATCGCCATGAACTTACCGGATTCAGGCCAAAGAGTGCCTTCAGCTTGATCTCATTGCGACCACGATGACACGTTCAACCCTCGCGCAATCTGGTTTCCCCTGCCATGTTCATATGGGAGATGTACGGATGAAATGCGGCATCGACCACAAAAACCTACTCAAAGTGGAAACATTCTGGCCGCGATATGCTACAGTTGCAGAGCGAAATCTGGTCTCATCAACCAGACGTACAAAATGCGATGCTTCTGCAGCAGAGAGCCCGTTCAGGATAATATATAAGATACAGTACTATCCGTCTTTATCTCTTTCTTAGCATCCACCGTCGCATACAATGAAAGCCTCTGCAATCTTTATCCAGGCACTCCTCTCTATTGTCTACGCGGCTCCGTCTGCTGATGAGCTTGAGTCAGACGATGGCACCGCGGTCGTGACGAAGTCCGACGGCTCGGTTTACCTACGCCAGAACGGTGATGACCACAAAGCTGTGCACAGCCGCGCCACTGATGAGATCAACCAGGGACTTTACCAGGCTAACCAAAACACGAAGCCGCAGGGTTCGACGAACCTTGAGTCCCCCCAGCAGGGTTACACCCAGGAGCTACCGCAGTACCCGTACGGTCAAGCTCCGAGCTCAGGCGCACCGTTTCCCGCTGGTTACGATGGCCAGGAGCGGTACCCGTACGGCCCCTATGGCGCTCCCTACACTGATCCTTACGTCAATCAGGGTGAGCCCGCAGGCCCGAACCAGGCTCCGTTTGGCTTCCAAGGCCAGCAGCCTGAGATCCCGAACCAAAGCCGTTATGGCCAAGGATACCCTGGTCCCTATGGTGCTCCTCCTACCGGTCCTTACGGAGCTCCTCCTGGCGCTAATCCCTACGGCACTCCTCCAACTGGTTCCTACGGAGCTCCTCCCGCTACTGGTCCTTATGGTGAGTATCCCCCGCCGCCGGCTCCGCCGGCCCCGCCGGCCCCGTCGCCGCCCACCTCATCTGACGTCCCTACTTCTAGCCCTGCCGCTCAGCCGGCCCTTCCGACCGACCAGGCTGCATCGTCCTCTTACGGTGAGCCTTCCGTAGGTGGGTCGCCGTACTGGCCTTACGGACCGCAATCGCAGTCTAACTACTACCTGCCCAATGTCTCTCCTTATTCTGGCTACGGTGCTCAGAATGGTTACCCGTACTATACTTATGAGGGTGGATACTATGGTGGTGCGCCAGGCTATACCTACCCCTACGGCTACGACTCTATCGGTGGTAACTGTGGCTTTACTAGTGGTTCGGGCTGCTACGCTGATGTAGGCAACAGTCTGGCCACCGAGTCCGGCAAATGCTTGCGCTACTTGTTGTGCCCTTGGTCTTGGTTCGCAGACAAATGCGATGAGAGTGGATCCAGTGGCTTCGGTGGCTTCAGCTGCGGACAGTCCTCAGGATACTACCAGCCACAGTATCCTTATTATTCTCCTCCCAATCTGCAGGCTCCTCCTGTGGTTTGCCCGCAGTATGTTCCGCAGCCCATTCCGCAGCAGATCCCTCAGCAAATCCCTCAGCAAATCCAGCGCCCTGCCCCTCAGCCTATTTACCAGACTCCGGTAGTACAGCAGCCACCTAGGCAAGCTCCTGTTCCTATTCAACAGCCCCAGTATGTGCCCCCTCAGGTAGTACCTCAGTATGCTCCAAACTATGGAGCGCCGCAGTACTACGTCCCTAATAGCGGCTGCACTAGTGGCTCAGGATGCTATGCTGAGTTTGGAAACGAGCTCGCGTCCGAGAGTGGCCGTGTCTTGCGCTACCTTCTCTGCCCCTGGTCGTTCTTCGCCGACAAGTGCGACGAAAAGGGCTCAAAGGGATGCGCCCCATCCTACCCGGCGCAGTACCCGTATGGTCCTTACGGTTATGGCTACTAAGTAGCTCAGTAACATGCATTGTTAAACCAAACTCAATATCTACTACGTCTATTCTACTTTCTATTCTATTTGCGAAGTATCATTTTTAATTTCATTGCACTTTTACACGAGAATGTATGTACTTTTTAACGCGGCCGATGTTCGCCTTAGTGACTGCACTTACGCTTCTGAGCAAAACCCATGCGTAGTGTTTTTGTCATTAACATGGGTTTACTTGGTCGTCAATTACTACCGATATCTTTCTTTTTTCTTCTTTCGCAATGAAACGTGATTGTTGGTATACAACACATGGCTCCCTCCAAATAATAGCACTCTGTATCGCCGCTAACGCAAGAAATTTCGCTAACACTGCATGATGATGGACTTTCACGACATTTTGTGGATCTACCAGCTTAAATACTTAAAATTAAACTAGAAGAGTTTAGGCCGGCGTGATGCCAAACGGTTTCACGCCCTCTGGCCGCTTGTTGTTGAGGCCGAGAGGCACAATACCACTGACGTGCATGTCTGGGCCGTAAACCTCCATGGGCAGGCCAAGCTCGTTACCGGCGGAAACAATGAGACGCAGACCCTCCTGCCAGTTGGGACCACCGCGGCGCACGTAGATGCGGACCTTGTGCCGCAGCAGGTCAGCTTGAGTATCACGGAATGCGCGAATAATACCCTTGAAGGTGGATCCTACCTGCGTGAAGTTGGCGATACCACCGCCGATGAAAAGCACCTTGCCTTCCGGCTCGACTGGGCCGCGCAGCATGAGGTCCAGCACAGTTTTGGCGTATGAGTATGTTTGAGCCTCGTTTGGCGCGCCAGAGTACTCACCGTAGTTTGCGAGATCAGCTGCGTAGCCAGCGCTGGCGATGGCATCAGCATACACAACTGAAGCGCCGCCACCGGCAACAAGGGTCCAGATGCGGCCCTTGGAATTCAATATGGTCAGCTTCAAACTCGCACCGGTCTTTGCATCAAGCTCTGCAATATAGGCCTCCTCGGGGCTCTGCTCACGACCGAAGGGAGCAGGGAACTCCATGGGAGGGCCGTTGTCGATGGTTGCGGGGCCCTCGCTGGCAGTATTAACAACCTTGCCAAGGTTCTCGTCGCTGCGAGCACCAGCCCACTTCGGGCCGCACTCGAACTCAGCCGTCTGGTCGAGCTTGCCGGCCAAGTCAAGGTAATGCACCTCAACCTCGTCACCCTTGGGGATCACAACTAGTGGGTTGATCTCGAGGTATGTGAACTGCATGTCCACATAAACTGCATAGAGGCGGTTCACGAAGTCAAGGAGTGCCTGGTGCTGCTGCTCAGGAACGTGCTTGAAGAGCTGCTCCTTGATGACGGCATTTGATGGGTAGCTCTTCTGCAAGTCAACAGGAACCAGCAGCTTCGAAGCCTTAGAATCGACATCACCAACATCAACACCACCCTCGTGGTAGAACAGAATGTAGTCGCCCTCGCGGGACGAGTTAATGTTGATGTAGTACTCGTGCTGCTGCTCATGGGGTACGAAAGGCTCGACCAGGAACACGGTGAGCTTACCGGACACATGCTCGACCTGCTGCTCCTTGCCAGCACGCTGCGCGATCCACTCCTGAGCCTCAGCCCACGTCTTGTTCAGCGCCAGGAGGCCAGACTTGCCGCGGCGCTTAATGAGCATATCTGGCTTAGCAACAAAGCGCGCACCAGACTCCTGGAGCCAGGGGAATGCGGCCTCAGCCTCTGCGAACACGCGCGCAACGTCGTTCGGCGTGGCATCAGACGGGAAGCGCAGCTGCGCCAGCTTCGGCTTGCCCAAGCTAAACCGCGTCTGCGGCTGCTCCGCAGAAAACACGGGGGATCGCGGCAAGAAGTGCGCAAGCAGCGCCTTTCCGTCGGCCTCTCTGATCGACTTAGCACTCATCTTTGTTGACGTCTAAAGCACACGTTACTAAAGAGCTAATACGGGCTCAGGGTGGGGATGTTCGTGCCAAAACGGACGCGTGGAACGGGTGGGGTCGCGGTGGAGAGTAAGCACGTGATCTAGACCCTCCCCAACACGTCGATGTGGTACCACATTTAGCCCGTGGAATTCGATACAAGAGCACGCAGTGTGTGCGCCTGCCAAAACCATACCAGGATATGAGACCTAAAGGATGCGAATAACTTTTGGTTAGTTGTAATCTTTTTTTTACTTGCGTTCATTCGAAACTGTCGACTTGAAGGAATTGTTTAGCCCAGGTGTTATGGTTTAGGTATTAAATTTACCCGCCCCACCAAAATGTGGGACCGATTTCTGCGGCGCGCGTCAATACCCGGTAGAGCTATGCTTGTGCGCGAAGCAAGAACTTACTTTGCAGAAGTTATAATCAATGTGCGGTTACTGAGTTGCGAATGAAAATATGCTTATATAGAGCCTCAGTGAAAACTATTGGAACGAGCCCAATAGAGTTCACCAAGGTCTGAACATAGATAAAGAATGTTAGATGGCTAACTAGTGGTCAAATGCACCCCTGAACTAGAACACGGCCAAATTCTTGCAGTAAGAAGATCTTCGCTTAGTTCTTGCTCGACATGGTGTTCGAGATCTGGTTGTTCAGGTCCTGAAGCTTCGACGTGTCAACGTTGTTGTTCTTGCTCAAAGCGATCAGCTTCGAGTAGTTACCGGTCAGACGAGCAGTCGTCTCGGCGTCAATCATGTCGGCACCGCCACCCATGAGGTTGGCAAGAAGAACCTCAGCACCGTTGGTCACGGACTGCACGAAGGGGCCAAGCAAGAAGTTGCCAACCGCCTTGGAAAGGCCGAACGTGAGAGGGGCCAGAGCATTGGAGACAGTGGCAATGGCGTTGTCGATCTGCGAGTCAGCACCAGTGATGAAGGCAACCAGGCGGTCAGCGTTGGCATGCGGGTCGCCGTTGCTCTGCTTGAGCTGGCGGTTCAGCGTGTCCTGGACCTGGCGCGCGTTGGTGACAGAGCCCTCAACGCCAGAAAGGTCGGAGTCCGAAGCACGCTTGCTCTTGGGCAGCGTGTTGGAGATCTGGTTGTTCAGATCCTGCAGCTTCGACGTGTCAACGCCAACGTTCTTGCTCAAAGCAATCAGCTTCGAGTAGTTGCCCGTCAACTGAGCAGTCGTCTCGGCGTCAATCATGTCGGCACCGCCACCAATGAGGTTGGCAAGGAAGACCTCAGCACCATTGGTCACGGACTGCACGAAGGGGCCGAGGAGGAAGTTGCCAATGGCCTTAGAGGCACCGAACGTGAGAGGAGCCAGAGCGTCGGAGACCGTGGCAATGGCGTTGTCGATCTGCGAATCGGCACCAGTGATGAAGGCAACCAGGCGGTCAGCGTTGGCATGCGGGTCACCGCTGCTCTGCTTCAGCTGGCGGTTCAGCGTGTCCTGGACCTGGCGCGCGTTCGTGACGGAGCCCTCAACACCAGACATGTCGGAGTCGGTGGCCCTCATGTAGAGCGGCGTGGCAGAAGCCATGGCGAGAGTAGCAAGAAGGATCGGAGAAAGCTGCATTGGAAAATCAAACGAGTGGCTAGGAGTGGGCTGAGAAGCTGTGGGGTGGAGTAAACCAGAGTGAACTCGACTGGCCTTATATAGACCTTCAACAAGATAGCAATGTCATATTATGGCTTTCCTGGTTGTTTCGAACTGCGAGCTAATTCAGTAGAGCTCATAACGCCAAGTGTACGCTTGAAACTATTACTCCATATACAAACAAGGTTTTGAAGCAAATAAGGTGCTGAAGCAGCGACAAAGAGCAATTTTACTGCAACAAAACCGTTCCGAAACAAATATCTGTGTCACAGTACTGCGTGAAAAAGCGAAAAAAAGCGCAGACGCATGGAAGGTATTGCGTTTCCTAAGCGACGACAGTCCGGTAAAGTAACATTCCAGGGCGCGTCGGGGAAGCCCTACCGTAAGGCAATGATTTCCATCTATTTTGAAACCATGAATAGCCAGTATTGCTATTGAACGCACACCACCTGTTGCGCATTCACGAAGCAAATGGTTTGATGTACAGTATCCGATCTTACCCGATCTAAAGGAGCACATCAATGCTCACTCAATGGTTACTTGTTCGCCTCTATAGTCCATTGGAACCTCCGAAGATAGCCCCGGTACACAGAAATATGCCACTACTATACGTAAGGAGCGTCGATATGTTGACAATGTAGATTTTTGATGCGAATACTCAGGGTGTCCCAGCCAACAAAATTGTAGTCTGCTCTGGCATCTTCATGTCGAGTACAGCAGTAAATTACTAGTGTAGATATCTAGCTTAATGCCGAGTGTAAGGAACCTCCTGTACTAACCGAACTCAACTGACGGTGAGCGAACCCCAAGCATTCTCGGTCCGTGCGCGCCGGCCCGTGCAGCTCTGCAGATCCAAATTGAGCACATTCCGCCTTGTCGCACGCTCGCCGACGGCCAGCGACGTCGTTTGTGTTGCGGCGTGAACGAACGCGTTCGATCGTGTGGTCGCGACCTGGGCTAGGGCTGACGGGGAGCTGCTTCCCTAACGAAGAAAAAATGCCCAACACTACAAAAAGGGGCGCAGCTGATTGAAATTCTTCAGGTTCTTTCCTCTCAGTACTGCATTTGGTGGTCGTGCATCTCAGAATGAACACGACCAAGGTATTTGATGACGTCTGGCCCGGGGCAGCTCCGGCAATTGAGCTCCGGCTGCGCGAGCCCTTGCTCTCGTGGATTAGTGACAAACACTTGGCCCTTCTGGCGCCCGTCGTCGTATATTGGGCACTTTCCTTTGCATTCTGGCTCTGCGACTATCTCGAGCTCGCTGAACGGCACCGCATCCACACCCCAGAGGAGCTGACGAAGAACAAGGTCGGCATCGTCGAGGTTCTACGTGCCGTGTTTGCTCAGCACATCATCCAGACCGCGGCCGGGCTTCTAGTCGAGCAATTCGAGGAACCAGACTATACCGGGCATGAGGCGTACGCGATCTGGAAGATCGGGCGAAATCTGAACGTGAATAGGACGGTGGCGACTTTGCTGTTCCGCTTGGTGTTCCCGGCATTCAGGCTGCTCGTAGCATTCTTCATCATTGACTCGTGGCAGTACGCACTGCATCGCCTCATGCATATGAACAAGTGGTTATACCGGAACATGCACTCCGTCCACCATCGTCTTTATGTGCCATATGCATTTGGAGCTCTGTACAACTCCCTGGCCGAGGGATTCCTCCTCGACACTCTCGGCACTGGTGTTGCCATGCTCGCGGTAGGGCTCAGCGACCGCGAGAGCCTTGTGCTTTTCGTATTCTCGACCATCAAGACAGTCGACGATCATTGTGGCTACGAATTCCCGTGGGACCCGCTGCAGATAATGTTCCCGAACCGCTCTACATACCACGACATCCATCACCAGCAGTTCGGTATCAAGACAAACTTCAGTCAGCCGTTCTTCGTCCACTGGGACACGCTGCTCGGCACGAAGTATGCAAACACGGAGAAATACGTTGCCGAGAACAAACGCATTCGCGAGGAAGAGAGCCGTAAGCGCACGAAGGCCAAGGCCGAATAAACATTTTATCTTTTTCTCATGACCTTATGACATATTGTAATACTGTAATCTTTTTGTGTGATAACACTGTGATACTCTAATATTCTCATAACCTTTCTTAATTTTTTTTTGCTTTTTTTTTTCCTGTTGTCGAATATTAACGCGTTCTTTCGAGTATTCAAAAGTTAGCAGCTAGAATAAACATGTCACACTGGCTTTGTTTCTGGATCTGCGCAATCACTTGCCACGAAGTGATGGTGAATAAAGTACATACTTCTACATGTCTCAGCTTGAACAATCCGTATTTGGGTTATTAAATGCATCGATGGTCATTCTATGCATGTGCTTTCCATATGCTTCGTGCACCTACACATTGTGTGGTACCCAATTAAACGGCGCATCACGATCGCTTAAAATTAGACACACATGTTCTGAAACATACTTCAATTAAGTTACAGGTGGAAAAGGTCGTCATCAGAGTCGCCGCAAATTAAGGCAACAATCATTTTACGGGAAGAACAAGCGCACCGGCCACTTGTTGGAAGGCGTCGGCGATCTCTAAAAGTTGCGGCATCTCGTCTTCCGGCTCATCCGCGTTTTGCTCTATAATCTCGAGTTCTTGTTCTTCCAATATCCTCTGGAGACCCAAGGCCAATCTCGTCATCGTTTGCACAGCTTGCACGTTGCCCGGAAGCGATACCACTGCAGCTATACTATCAATGTAGCGAACATGCGCTGCTTTGACGTCATTCAGCGAGAGCTGCTTAGCTCCAAGCAACGTAGACTCTAGTTTTGTCCAGTGTTGTCCTACGACGGTGTAGTAGAGGTGTTCCTGGAGCTTCAAAAACGTTTTGTTCATGATCATATGCACCTCGTTAAGATGCTGCATGCGTGAGCCCGTACCGGCGAGAAGTCGCAGGCGCATCGACGACTCAGTGAGACTATATACAGCAAGTCGCACGCGCCATAGAGTAGCAAACGCTCGCTGATATTTTCTGGTTGCAGCTTTATCAACAATCAATCGCAAAGGCTCCGAATCTAGTTGATACTTTCCCACAAACGCTTCCCACACAAGTCGGTCATCAGAGGCAGTGTCAAGTCCTAGAATATATGCATCAATGCACCGCAACACGCGGCGGTCTTCCAGACGCTCTGCTCCGAGGTCATCGATTGTACTGATGAAGAACTCGCTCGCCAAGTACTGGCTCACATCCCTGAGCGGCTGCATGAGAAAGCTTGTTGTGTCGTTTCTAAATAACGCATCCACAAAATTCCCGTTAGCAAGAAGCATGTAGTCGCGCAGGCCCCGCAAGTGCAGGAGCAGATTGTTTTCGTGCACTAATAGATCATGGGTATAGCCCATTATTTCGGCGTCACTCTTAGCGGCACCGTCGTAGTTGTCGTGACCGCACACAACTCTGATGAAGTAGAGCGCCTTGCCCCTCTCGAAGCTGCGACGTGCCTCAGAGATTGTTATGGACTTCGGCACCCGCGATTCGATAAATGCAAACTCATGCGACTCGAGCGGCTCGACGAAAAACTCACCAAATACATCCCCATTGAGCGATCCTTGCGACTCCCACTGCGTGCGTAGTGTATCAAATGGCTCCATGATTCTTTTATAGAGCTCACACGCGTGAGAGCATATTAGTGGATCGCCGTGCAGCGTATAATTGTGCACGACATTAGGCACAAAGGTGTGAGGATTTGACGTTTCTTCCAGAATCGTACGAAACAGGCGCAGATATAGCGTTGGTGACTGAACCATGGCGACGGCCGCGGCCAGGCCCAAAGCTGCTGGCGTCGAGAGTAGTTTCTGCTCAATTTCAATGATTAGAGCCAGATATGACCGCAGCGAGTCACGAATTGCACTGTGCAGAGCCTGTATAAGCAGTCCCTTTGGGGTTGTCTGCTTCAATGTCGCGTCAATGGCCCGATACAGCACGCAGGGTTCCGCCAATGATGTGAGCACTGTCGCTAGCGACACAGACACTCCCTCGGGCAATACAAGGCCACCGTCACTGTCGAACGCAAGCACATCGGTGTCTGCGCCCTGGAGGCCGAACGGAAGGGCCCGCAAAATCTGCGGAAACAGCTCCTCGTCGCGCACCGCCAAAGAAGCCATATGCGGGTTAGGTCACCACGGCGGCGGCAGTGACAATAAATAATAAACAAATAGTAACTAACTAAATACTGACTTGCTCAAGCATTAAGAGGAATCAGTTAACTTTAATTTTAGAAAAGAATTCGATATACATATTAAGAAATTTCACGGCAATTTAGAAACGTCAGCAGTTCAACAGCGTAGTGTGTACTTAGTCGTGGGACTCCAGAACCTTAAGCTCGTCGCCTACGCGCACTACATACCCGGCTTCTTTGTTGAACAAATTAAGGCCAAAGCAGGGCGTCTTGCCCTTTTCAATGATACGGAATCGGTTCAGCTCGGGAAGAGGCTGCTTAGAAGCCCGCGTCTCACCAAGGTCCTGATCGACGGCGGGCATTGAGCACCTCTCGCACAAACGGTCAACAAACCATTCGTGATCGCCGATCTTCACGCGCTTCCAGTCATCCTCTTCCCAGGGATCATCAGTGTTCACGACCATGTTCATGCGGAAGCTGCGCTCGTCAATAGGTCCACCGCCTTTCACATCCACATGCTCTACGAGCTGATCATAGGACGCTGTGGTCATTATTGTGCCGGGGAACAGATCTTGAAAGCTGCTGTTGAAGGTACGGCCGCTTTCTTTGACAAACTCGTCTGTCTCTGGGCCAGCACTGGGGACTGGGCGACGCACCTTCGACACAATGACCGTAATCCCATCGTACTTCGGCTTTCCGTCAAGGAAATCCAGGAAGAAGTCTTTGAGCTCGGGGCGCGCGGAGCCAACATCGCTACACACCATATCGAACCCCCAAAGCTCCATGTCCAGGGCTGGCATATCCGTCGGGAGACTCGACAGCTCCAAAGGTAGCCGCACCTCTCGTTCCTTCCCATCCTTCGTGTAAGACAGCTTAAGATCAGACTCGCTAAGTTCAGTGCGAATACGCGCCAGCGAGGGCTCCTGGCGCTGCGTCAAAACCGCATAAGTGCCGTCCTTCCCTGGATACGCGAGCGCATAAATGCGGTCGTGCTTGAACCCGTATTCATCAATAGGGCTCTCCTTGACTTCAATGCCCTTAAGCGACTTCACAGGATACACATATAGTCTCTGAATCTGCATAGTGAATTGGCGCGCGCTAACTGCAGTATAGATCGATTGCCGGACCGATAAGAGATTAGGTCAGTCAAACTCAACAAACGGTTGATGGGGAGTCAATTCGAGTCAAGCAAGCCTGAGAACATATGTGTACGGTGGAGACGAGGGACATTGAATTATTAAATCATGCAGCTGTAAATCCATAAAATAAGAGCCGATTTAACGAGTTGATATAGTCAGGGAATCCAAAAATTTCTCAATTAAGTGGAGCTATTCTACATCTCAAGGGGCCATTAAGCGGCCATTAGGGGACCTTTAGGTCGCACAATCTGGGACTCTTGCAAGTACGAACAGCAGCGTCATTGATTTTGTTTTCTTTAGTTCAGGCGATTGTTGTACCTTTCAATGAGATTCCGCAGCATGTGCTCCTGTGCCACTACATCTATGTCTCGCGAGACCTCAGCTCCAGACAGCCAATCGTCATCTAACTTCGACGGGCAGTACAGATATATAGCGGAGATGATTTCCATGTTCAGGTATCTCCATCGCTTCCCATGAAAAGGCATTTGTAGCTTCAACAGCTGCAGCAGCTGTGTCCAGAGCTCTTGCTCGTAAACGCCAAACAACGCTTTGAGAGGCTCCACGGGTAGCTCGGATACAACAATCGTTCGCTGCACATTGTTCAGTACAATTTGCCGCACAATCCCCACCAAAAATGTATAGCTCTTCAAGTTGTATTTGTTGAAATCCTCGATCAACAGCTCGGTGCCACGATCAGGCTCATTCGGAGCACTATCATCTATTGCTGCGGAGCCTGCAAGCGTGGCCCAAAACATGTTCATCGAATACGGCTCTAGCAGAGTCTTGAGTACGCTTGTGTGCGTGCCACAAAAGCTATGAGCCATGAGGTGGAACTGACAATCGAATAGCAGCGCCTTCAGATATTCGCCCATTAGTACATGTGTTAGGTCGAACCACTGCAGAAGCATCCACACTGTTGCCAGCGCAGCGTGTATGCCTGGAGTAGGGGGTTCGGCGCCGAGTTGCATGCCATATTCTACAACGACTTGGACAAACGACTTCTGCACGCGCATTACTGCTTTGTACAGTTCTCTCACTGCGTCTGTGGTGGGAGTAGACACAGGCGGTGAGCCCGGCACGTCAACATGCTGCGCTCGCTCCTGCTCTTCCCATAACTGCAAGACTTGAGGCGTCGCCTTGATGCGCGACTTGAAGAGCTCGCATGCCTCAACAATACTTTGAGGGACATACGGCACAACATTGTTACCAGAATTCACGAGCTCACGGGGATCTCGCGGATCTGATGGCCAACTAATTTGCACATCCATGCGGCGGTGGTATGCTCGAACATCCTCGTGGTCCTCAGCGGGGACAAACGTTGGATATCGTTTTGTGATGCTATGCAAAAACGAGGCGTAGCTCAGCGGCGACGCATAGTCTGATTCTTCGCCCTCCGGAAGCGGCTCCAGGCCGTGTTGCTTCCAAACAGTCTTGTTCGTGTCCTTAAAAGCCTGTGAGCCACCAAAGGTGGCAAGCAGAGCCATGCGGCACAGCATGAAAAGCCGAGATAGAAGTCTTGAAGACTCTTCTGGCGACTCCTCAAGGCCAATTGACCATCGCAGGCTCGCTACTTGGCTCATTAGTGCACTGACCAGCGGGACACCCTCGGCCAGCAAGGGCGGTCGCTGCTCAGCACAATGTACAACAAGCAAAAGGTAGATTAGCGTCAGATCGGCAAACTCTGTTGTCGGAAGCTTCTCCGTGGCCTGCCCTAATGTCTTTTTGTCGTCAAGCACTTCCAGAGTGCTTGAATGAACGTCCTGCAAAAGTTGCGATGTGGCTGCATACGTTTTCGTCGATCGCGGGCTAAGGCATTGACGTAGCGTATCCATGACACCGTCATCATCCCTCGTATGCTTCAGCCACCCTGCAGCGTCTCCAGCAAACGTGGAAAACCAGCTCTCTACTTCTAGATACAGGCCCAAAAACTCGGGCACAGCCTCCTCGATTTTGGGTACGATCTTCGAGCCGGAGTTGATCTCCTCGGCTCTTGCCCTGGTCTCCGGCTGCTGCGCGCCTATTGCGCTCGATGCCTTGCCGTTTGCGCCTACTCTGGACTCGCGCGATGGAAACACTCCATCGGGTGGAGGGCTCGAGCGAGAGGTTTGTGAATATGACACCTCTGCGCTATCATGCGGTCCGCTTTGCGTGATTGTGGGCGGAGCAATTGTCGGTGGGTCGAGCGCGGCCTCAATGGACGGAGACGGCGGCTCCATCTCGTCCACGCCTATCTCGGCCAAATCGTAGGCCTCCGACTCGTCCTCCACCGAGTCGACGGGCAAATCGACGTTGGAGTTCATTTGGCCGTTCGGCTCGAACACAGGCGCGTCGCTAGCGTCGAGCTCAGCGCGTTCTGGCATCGCCTCCACCATGGATGGCCGAGGCTGGCCCACGATATGCTTAGACACCCTTGGTGCTCGAAATCGACCGGTGGACTAGCAAGAGCGCCAGCACGCGACACGATTTGATGTGCAGCTCGCGAGCGAGGTCGGCTTCTTCAAGTCTCTTGGCTCACCAATTAAGCTGGGCAAGCGCGAAATCCTATATGACCGGTAAGCGCTATCTCCCCAGCCGGGGAGGGGGCTCAACTACGAGCAGTACAGGCTTGGACAAATTCCAATTCGCTAACGCGACACTGCACAATTCAAGTAAATAAAATAAAATAAAAGATGCAGATTCCATGACGCAGTTGCCATTTCGGAGTATTTGTCGCACCTTTTGGTGCGGTAGAAGCTTTTCAAGCCTGTCTCTCTCGCGTGACCTAGCCCTGGACCGCCAGAATTTCAGGCATCCGATTTTTTTATTTTGGTTTGTGAAAAGCCAATGTCCCGGATCATTGTCAAGAATCTGCCTCCCAAGGCTACTGAAGAGGCCGTTAGGGACCACTTCAAGTCCAAGGGCCGTATCACTGATGTGAAGATTCTTCGCAAACGGGACGGAAGCTCGCGCCGATTCGGGTTCGTGGGTTTCAAGAGCGATCAGGAGGCACAGGAGGCCGCCCGCTTCTTCAATCTCTCGTTCATGAACAGCTCGCGACTACAAGTCGATTTGGCCAAAGCATTGGGTGACGAGTCGCTCGAGAAACGAAAGGAATCGCTGAAGCGTAAGCGGTTGGCCCAGCGTGAAGAAGAGAACCAGCCGCGCAAGACCAAGTCCGCACCGGGCCAAGAAGCCGAGCCAAATGCCAAGCTCAATGAATTCTTGAAGGTTATGCAACCGCAGAAGGCCACGGCATTGTGGCAAAACGACAACACAGAGGGCACCGCTCATGTCGCTGAGGCCAATGAAGACGACGACGACGTTGTTGACTTAAGAGAACTGCATGCTAAGAACGCAAACGAGAATGGCTCTGCTGTTGAGATGCAAGAGGCTGCCAGCGCTGAGGTACAAGATGATGGCGATTCAAATGGCCAGCAGACAGAGGAAGAGGACTGGGTACCTCGAGTAACCGAAGATAACGAGGAAGACGATCATGCTGAAAATAACGATACTGTTTCGGACATGGACTGGCTGAGGCAACGACAGACCCGAATCAAGGAAAATGGTGAGATCCCTGAACGTGCTTCGCGCCCTGAAGAGCAGCTCGAACAGCTCAGCGAGGAGAACGAGGAGCAGCAGGCTGCTGAGGACGCCAGCTCTGAGTCCGCTCAACCCCAGCCGACGAACCGTTTGTTCGTGCGTAACCTTGCATACACGGTTGAGCGCGCAGAGCTAGAAGATCTATTCAAACCCTTTGGTAAAATCAAGGAAGTGCATATTCCCATCGATCCTAAAACGGATAAGACCAAGGGCCTGGCCTTTGTTGAGTTCAGTGAGGTTGAAGAGGCGGTACAAGCACACGCCGAGCTTGACGGTCGCGGCTTCCAGGGACGGCTGATTCACATCCTCTTTGCAGCTCCGCAAAGAAGCTATCAGCTGGATGAGTTCGACATAAAGAATATGCCGCTTAAGAAGCAACAAGCGCTCAAGCGTCGCATGCAGGCTGCGAAACAGCAATTCAGCTGGAACTCCCTATATATGAATCCCGACACGGTTCTCGAGGCTGCTGCCTCAAAAATGGGCCTGTCTAAGTCTCAAATTATGGATCCGCTTTCATCTAACATGGCTGTGAAGCAGGCCTTGGCTGAGAGCTCTGTACTAGAAAGCGTACAGTCATTCTTCAAGAGTCGCGGCGTAGATTTGAACAAGTTCTCCGGTACGAAGGAGCTAAGTGACTCAATCATTCTTGCCAAAAACCTCCCGTTCAACTTTTCAGCTACCGAGTTGCAGGACATGTTCGCTAAGTACGGCGAAGTGGAGCGTACGCTCATGCCTCCGGACGGTGGTATAGCCATTGTACAATTCAAGCTTTCCAGCGCCGGGCGCGCCGCATTCAAACAGCTCGCGTTCCGACGTGTAGGCGATTCGATTTTGTATCTCCAAAAGGCACCAAAGGGTATCCTCGACGAAGCTGTTTCTGCTCCCGCTGCTGAAGCCTCGCTCCCTACACCCGCACCAAAGCAGGCTACCTCCGCCAGTGAGATGCTGCTTCCGGCTGATACAGAGCCGGTCAGTGAGGCAAGTGTACCTGCAGACATGCGCACATCCGTATTTATCAAGAATCTGAGCTTCGCAACCCCACTTTCTGCGCTGCTGAAGCTGCTGAAACCGCTTACTGGTTTTTTGACTGCTCAAATCAAAACAAAGCCTGACCCGCAGAATCAAGGCAACGTACTTAGCATGGGTTACGGCTTCGCTGAATTTGCAACTTTGAAAGACGCTGAGATTGCGATCAACGCTCTGCAGGGCCACGTACTAGACGGCCACAGCCTTCAGCTGAAGGTCTCTACACGCGGAAAGGACACATCAACGAAGGCCAAGAGCGCTACCACGTCAAAAATTGTTGTCAAGAACATTCCCTTCGAAACGTCCAAAAAGGATATTGTCGACCTGTTTGGCACTTTTGGGCAGCTCCGCAGTGTACGCGTGCCTAAGAAGTTCAACAAACAGACCCGTGGTTTCGCCTTCGCCGAGTTCGCTACTCCGAAAGAGGCAGAGCATGCCATGTCCTCTCTCCAGGGAACGCATTTGCTTGGACGCCGCCTTGTTATGGACTATGCTGAAGCTGAAGCTGAGGATGCTGAGACAGAGATCGCACGCATGGAGGCCAAGGTGGCCAAACAAGTGGCTGCTGTGGACGCCCAAGGACGACGCATTGGCGGCCAAATGAAGGACTTTGATATGGAAGAAAACGAGAATGAATTTTAGGATACTAAAACCTCCGTTACACCTAGCACTACGCCGACGCTGCTGCGTCATGACCACCAACAACATATACTAATATCTTATGGTTGTTTTATGCACCATCTTTATTATAAAATTGAAGCGTCAACTCTGGCTATATGTTTAGCTCTCCCTGCATCTAAACTTGCCAAATATCACCTTAGGCGGCTTTTGAGCCTTTCTAAATATTTATTTACAGTAGTGGTGAGTTGAGGTAGGACGCGGAGGCCCACTGCCGCCGCCGGTCCCAGCCCAGTGGTCATGTGATTCAGAATAAGGACCAAAAAAATTATGTAAATGAAGTGAAATTTCACAGGAGCGCAGCCTTTAGCTCTTGGTGTGTTCGTTGCCAATGGAAACGTGGTCAGTAGCTGCATCCAGTGGAGGGCGATACCCAGCGGCTGATCCGGTGTTCTTTGCCGATCGCCAGCGGGTTGCCCTGGTAACGGCGCTTGCAATCAAGGTCTTCCAGTTGAACACGAAACAGATGATCGCAAAGATCTCTATCGATGGCAGTGAGGTAGTACAGCTGTGGCTGTCTCGAGATGAGTCTACCTTCTACATTCTGCGCAAATCAGGTCTCATTGAGCAAGTGGGTGTCTACGAGAACTCACCAACGCGGGTTGAAGTTGACCCTCAGTTCCGAGTGAGACGAATTGTGCGCGACCTCGAAGATGGTACACTGATTGTTGCCGCCTCAAACAGCAAGGGTTTTGTGGAGCTTGGATCTCTGAATGTTGCTAAGCACCAATTCGAAAGCTGGTTCGTGTCTCCCTCGCTCGCCGACCAGAACTTATTTGCCTTATCTGCGTCGGCTAAGTACGCTGCCTTTGTTGTGCCAAAGGCCAACACAATCAGCATCTTTGATCTCACCACAAAATTACACTATCAAGTCGACGGAACTATGCGCTGGGCGCCATCCGTCGTGGCTATTTCAGATTCGGGCCTTGTCGCTGTGGGTAATTCGTCTGGTGTAATCAACTTATGGTACTACAAGGGCAATGGAACTAACCGCGTCTATCCTAGTGACTCGGTCCGTACACTGAAGTGGCACCTCAACCCGGTAAGAGCACTAATTTTCACCCTGAATGATGAGTACCTTTTGAGCGGCGGTGATGAGCGTGTGCTCGTTTTCTGGCAAATGCAAACGAATAAGCAGCAATTTCTGCCTCGTCTCGATGCGCCGATTATTTCACTTTGTGCGAATAGCACCAACACTTTGTATGGCCTCACGCTGGAAGACAATCAGCTTGTAGTGGTTTCTGCTGTAGACCTTGTAAGCCGGCTGCATATCTCGGGCACGAAGGCTCACTTTTCCAAACTACCTCCGGACCACCAGGCTGCTCGACGACGAAGAAGGAAGCGGGCTCTGGATTTCTGGGCAAGTTCGGACTACACCACACCTCTTGAAATCCACCCGGGCAGCCGCCACGCCTATTTATACACTGGAGGTGCGCGCTATCAGGCTTTCAATGTTGTTCGTGATGACCAAGAAGCGCTCGTCACTCTTGCGCGGTCATTGGCCACTGGTAAAGTGCGTCGTGAGCAAGTCCTTGAGGACCCCAAGGCGACAGTACTCAAGTTCGCGCCCTCGGGCGAATGGATGGTCAGTGTTGACATTGAACATACACCTGGTGGTTTGCTAAGCTCTGCTGATCGTGAAATTAATCTCAAGTTTTGGCGTCGCGATGAGGAGGCTCGTGGTGGGTGGTCTTTAGTTACACGTGTAACAGGTCCGCATGGTCCGGGAAAGGCTGTGCTTGACTGCATAGCTGGAGACAACCTTGTTATTACCGCTGCTTCGGACGGCTCTCTGCGTCAATGGCGCTTGTCTGGCGGAGAATGGACACTACGCCGCATCATGCCTCCCTTTGCTGCACTTTCCAAGGCGGTCTCCTTAGCGGTGTCCCAGGACAACTCAGTAATTGTATTGGCGCACGATACCATGGTGTACCTAGTTGACCCGCGGGCCTTGAAAATTGTGAATCAACTGCCGAACATTTTTGGGTCCGAAATTCGTGGAACTGTGTTTGTTGGCGCCAACATTGCTGTATTGTCCAAAACTCGTCTCGTTGTGTTCGATCTCACAAGCCTAAAAGAGCGCTGGGCCATTTCCCTGAAGGTGCCTTCGCACGGCAGTCGTTTGCTTGCCGCGGATCCGTACCAGAACCGGGTGGCTTTAGCTGTAAACTATTGGACGCCGTCGTACCGCGTGAACAGCCGGCTTGTTCTGTGGGATGTTGCGTCGCCCGTGCCGATTGAGAGCTATACTCACAACGCGGCCGTGGCCGCACTCACACGCATTCCCGGAACGTCGAGCTACTACTTCTTGGACGTGCGCGGTGTGCTGTGCACATTGGCCGGCAGTGCCACAGTAGCGCCGCCTGAGCCACCGTCGTACCACGCGACCTTGGTGTCGCTCCACCAAGCCCGGGCAAGCCAGGCTGAGGCTGAGATGGATGTGGAGTCTCAGGCTCGCAACCTGGATGTAAATGCATTTGGCAAGGTGTTTGATGCTGGCAGCACAAACATTGAGCAGCTATTCGAGCGTGTGCTCACGCTCGTGAGCCCCTTGGACTCCTAATCTTACTTTACGTACGAGGACTAAAATTGTACCTTTTTTTTAAGTCGAGTTCAATTGAAATAGGCGAATTAAACGTTCGTATGGTGTGTGACTGCGGAATTGGCGTTGGGCGGTTTTTCCGGAATTGAGTATTTCCGAAGATCTTCAGTCAGCGTGTTTAAGCTTAATTTCCCATTCCAGGGCGTTTGCCTGCAGACAAACACGTTAGCTGGTTAGCTGCGTCATGCACGCGGCGCATAACGCAAGCATGAGCCGTAAATCCTTCAGTACTGGTCGCAAC
Source organism: Entelexis vaccinii (assembly GCA_004125185.1). Taxonomy (NCBI): domain Eukaryota; kingdom Fungi; phylum Ascomycota; class Dipodascomycetes; order Dipodascales; family Trichomonascaceae; genus Entelexis; species Entelexis vaccinii. The sequence goes on along the minus strand of NRDX01000007.1, from coordinate 297,297 downwards.
GCATGTAGACGTATCGTGGGTCGTGTTGTCGCAACGCTCATTTTGGCACCAGTCCCGCTTGGGAGACCACAACGATCCATAATCCTCCCCTTGTAGCTGTGGTGGAAAGCTAGCAAGAAAAATGGTGGTTGCCTCTCTACTGGATCTAGATCTCTATAAGCTGACGATGCAAGCATGCATCCATAAGCACTTTCCTGATGGACAAGTGGAGTACCTTCTATATAATCGGAGCAGAGATAAGGTGCTTTCACAGGAGGCCGTGGACTGGGTTCGGCAACAGGTCAATGGCTGGAAGGAGTTTCGGCTCAGCAGCGACGAGCTTGCCTTCTTACGCAAGGAGCTGTCTTTTCTTCCCGATGAGTACTTCAAGTTCATGGAGAACTTCAAACTAGACCCAGAAAATGAGGTAGAGATCGGGTTTGACGGCGGCTCGGACCTGCAGATTAAGGTGAAGGGCAGCTGGGACGTGACTATTTGGTATGAAGTGCCGATTCTGGCTACTGTTAGCGAAGCGTACTACAAGTTCGTGGACACGGAATGGAACATGGATGGCCAAATTGAACTGGCAGCCGAGAAGGCGAAAAAGCTAATTGAGGCCGGCTGCGCGTTCAGTGAGTTTGGGACACGGCGTCGACGCTCATTCGATGTGCAGCAGACGGTGATTGAGGGCATATTGCAGGGTGTTAACCAGTCGCCACTGATGTTGGGCACGTCCAATGTCCATTTTGCCCGAATCTTCGGTCTCACACCTATTGGAACTGTTGCGCACGAGCTCATGATGGGTATCGCCGCCTATAACAATGACTACAAGACTGCCAATAAGCGGGCCATGGAGGTCTGGCTCGACACTGTTGGCAACGAGCACGCAGGGGTGGCCCTTACTGATACTTTTGGTACACCACAATTCCTTGAAGTCTTCGTCCCGCCATTCAGTGATATATATGCAGGTGTGCGTCAGGACTCAGGCGACCCGAAAGACTATACGCGAGAAATTGCTGAACACTATGCGAAACTCGGGCTCAAACCGAACACCAAAAAGATTATTTACAGCGATTCACTGAACATTGAGCGCTGTATTGACCTCAAGCAGTGTGCTGAGGAGAACGGGCTTATTCCTGGCTTTGGAGTCGGCACATTCTTCACTAACGACTTTCGGCGCCTTAGTGACCCGAGCGTCAAGTCGGAGCCGCTGAACATTGTGATGAAAATTGCCAAAGTGAACGGTCGTCCAGCCATCAAAATCAGTGACAATCTGGGCAAAAATACTGGCGACCCAGTAGAGGTGCAGCGTGTCAAGGAACAGTTGGGCTACATTGAAAGTGGCAGCGTAACAGACGAGTCCACTCGCTGGAACTAAATCTATTCAAGTTGTAAAAGATAATTTAAAAATCGCGTGTGCTGTACGCGCAATGCTAGTATATGATCTAATCACTTTATGAATTCGTAGTCAGTGCTAGGCAAACTGTTCACAGGCGGTAACATTAATCTATTGTTGGTATTGCTGCTCCGTTCAAGCTTCTTGCAAGCAACTTACCCTTGCCTTCCACTTTTTTCAATTATTATTTACTGTAAGTCTGCCGCAGTCGCATCTATCCGCCGGGTAAGTGGTTGTCAATATTCCTCAATACTCGCATCAGGCAAAGTGCTCGTGAAGTATTTAATCTTCACTCTAAAAGCGACGACTGGCGATTAACGAATTATTAGTATGATATTTTGTTCTCCTTGTTAATTACAATGCTCTCTTTTTCCCTTCCCCCTCCTCTAAACATGGCCTGATTACCTATACTATGTTGGTCCCCCGCCTACACATGTTTCAGACACTCACCCTAAGTTACCTTTTTCTTAACCTTAAATATAAGGAATATCCCGTACCATTGAATCTATATGGATCTGGTAGCAGCACTGGAGCAGGCAGCGGGCGCCGACCAAAGCCAGCGGCAGCGCGGAGACTCAATCCTTGCTGAGGCAGAGAAGTCTTCTGACTTTCATTTACAACTACTTTCCATTTACAGCAATCCCCAGGTGCCTAGCTCAACTAGGTACCTAGCACTTATCTTTCTCAAAAATTGCGTTGACCGCAAATGGCGCCAGCCAGCTGTGTTTTCTACTGACGAAAAGCAGAAGCTCAAGGCGGAGCTTCTGCCTTTGGTTTTGAGTCCGCAAACGGTGGAGTCCGCGCAGATGGCCAAGCAATTTGCTATTATCATTGCTGCAATTGCCCGTGCCGACTTCCCTCGCACATGGCCAGAGCTTCTCAATACACTTAAGTCGATGACTATTGAACAGGCTAACGCGGGAAACACTGCTGCTTTGGCTTCTGTCTTGGAAGTCACGCATCAGACTCTGAAACGGCTGGCCACTGCTCGCATAGGCCTCGCGCGCGCACAATTCGCAGAGTTCGCTGTTGATTCGGTTAACCTTTACTGGGAGCTTTTCAAGTCGTTCATGTCCTACACGGCTCTCAAGATTGTTGGCACACTGTTGTACAATGGGCACGATAGAGGCCACCGCTTTGAGCAGCCACGCCATGTATTCTCCGAGTTGCTCCCTGCACTCCAGTCATGTCAGGATCTGAAACTCGTGATGCGCATCGGCAAGATCTATGAGCGTCTGGTGGATATGCACCCTCTGGTTTTCTGTGGTTTTGGACAGCCTGCGTCTGCGGTCTCTCACTTTTACACTGACCTACTCACATCTCGTTCTAGCCAAGGTCCAGTCGTACAGGCTATGCGCATTGTTCGCGATTTAACACGGATTGTGAAAACGAATAACCGGCCGGAGTCCAGCTTGCCTCTCAACCTGAGGCCGCGTGACGACACTGATCGTGAAGAACTGCAGAATGCATTTGCTCTGACGGCAAACGCGTTTCCTCCTCAGCTAGTTGCTCAGCTCGTTGAAGCTCTTATAGAATTTTACTTCCAAATGTCCGCTGAGGATGTCGAGCTTTGGCGTGAGGAACCTGAAGAGTTTGTGCTAGAAGAGCAGCGCCAGAACCCGGAATATACTCTTCAGTTGTGTGCAGAAATGCTATTTGCTCACGTACTTCGTGCGTGGCCTGACAACGTTGCGCCGCAGGCACTAACGTTAGTCGAAAATGCAGTCAAGTCGGAGGTTGAGCTCAAAGTAGAGGCTGCTTTGCGTGCTCTACAGTTCGGCGCAGCTTCTTTCGCGCAATCTTTCGCGATTGAGCCAGTAATGCAACACTTGGCTGCTGCAACGTCTCCCATCATTCGCCGTCGTTTATGTCTTGTGTTAGGCGGATGGATCCCCGTTAAAAACTCGTCACAGCTTCAGAATCTTGTATTTGATTTTGTACAGGACATTCTTTGCGGATCCTGGGATGTAGTTGTACAGCTCGGCGCGCTGGAAGTGACTCGCATTGCATGCGATGACCTTGACTTCCAGCCAGAACTTTTCACCCGCGTGGCTGAACCCGTGTTTGCAACTTGCTACAAGTTACTGCAGGAGGGTACACTGACCGAGATTAAGTTGCATGTGCTTAATGTTTTGAGCACCGTTATTGAGGGCCTTGGGCCCCGAATAGGTGATGACGACATTAACAAAATTTTGACAATTCTTCCTGCACTGTGGGACGCTGAAACCGAGAATTCGAATCACCATTTAGTCCAAGGAGCTGTGTTACAAACTTTGGCTAATTTGGTCAGCGCGTGTGGGCCTACGAAGTCATCTCAATGTTACCATGTGGCCATTCCACTCGTTGAAGTGGCTTCAGACCCAAGCCAACCACTAGCTACCTATCTAATGGATGATGTTCTGGCAGTGTGGAAATCGCTGCTGGTAAACGCAGTGACATCAGAGAAGCTGGGATCTTTGTTTAGTAGAGCGATGGATCTCCTTGAAACACGCACTGAATATCTGAGTATGATTCTGTCTATCATCGAAAGTTATCTATGGCTTGATGCAAGTCTCGCCAGGCCCTACTACACCAAACTGTTCAGCCTATTTGCTCTTTATCTTGGGGACGGATGCGCCATGGATGAAGCGCTTCTTGTTCTCTTGTGTCTCGAAGTCCTGCTTCTGGGCGTGCCTGGCGTCGAGGAAAGCGAGGCTCTTGTTAGCACAGGCCTCATGCAATGGATGGAGATGCGCATACGTCAATCCGGCGAACAACAGGTCATCATGGACGTGTCTATTCAGGCAAGTAAATGTCTCAACGTCGTCTCTTTGGTGTCTAGCAAAACTCGGGGTCGTGGAGTGCCGAACGGGCCTGAGCTATGTCCAATCTGGCTTGAGAAGGTTCGAAGCGTGGCGGATCCCCGAGACCGGAAGCTAGTTTGCATGGGAGCCACTGCGCTACTGTTGCCTTATCCTGAGCTTTTCAATCAACACAGCAACCTTTTTATTGACACTTGGGCTCTCGTAGTAGATGAAATTCCTGACACTGCAGGCTTCACGCTATTTTATGGTGCCGACTCTGAAGATGAGGGCCTGAATGCAGAAGAGGCTCGACAGCGCTCAGCCAGACAGCAAGAGATCGCTGTTGTGGTTGGCATGCAAGCTTTCGTTCGCGAGGTTGCCTTGCACGCTCAGCAGCAAGGCTATCCATACATATTTGAGCTTGCGCAGGGAGCCGGCATTTTTTAGATTGTACGTGCTTGCTCTTTGTACTAAAAATGACTTTTGTAAGTGAAACACGATATATGTATCACTGTGCTCGAGTGCTGTAATAGTTTCCGGCAAGAAAAAGAAAAACTCTATGCAAAATTAATACGATCTAACATGATCAGGCTATTTTCGTTCTTTCAATCATTATTATAGTTGTTGCCCTCCGGCTTCGTGTGAGACTATCACACTGTTGCTGGAGGGTGTTGGTTTTGGCTTGTTCGTTTCTCGTCTATAATGTGCTGCTGCTGCGCATTGTTTTTGAGAACCCAAAGCATGACACTCTCGTAACACAAGAGAAGCTGTCTTTGATTCTGAACCATGGCAATGCGCTGCTCGCGGAACTCACTAACCGTAGTGAAAACTCGGTCGGTAGTGTCTTGGCGTGTTGCATCGGGTCCTACGCGGTGCATGTAATCTGTGACCGTGTCAATAGTGCAGAACGTTCCGGTTCGGCCGCAACCAGCTGAGCAATGAACGACAACAGGATCAGAATTCGACTCGGCTTGGGACATAATATCACTCTTGACCTCAACGAGACGTAAAACCTCTTCAGGGTTAGCAGGACATCCCAAGTCGGGCCAATGTTCATACTGCAGTTGAGAGACACGACGCTCCTCATTGCCATTTCGCAACAGAAACCGTCGTAGAAGAATGCCGGACTCATTATTTTCGGTGAGTGGGGTTTCAGAGACACACTCGACATACAGTCCATCGTATACGCCAGAATCCCAGTAACGGTGGCTCTTTATTTGGCCAGACTCGGTGGTGAGCACGGTGAGCATAACAATCAGCGGCACGCGCTGCTCCCAAATACACCACCAGAAGTCTGAGAATGCTGCCGGTACTGGAGCCTGTGTGGCTATATACCGTAGCGGTGATAGATGGCTTTGGATGAACGAGGCATTTAGGTATTGGCCTTTAGCCACAACTCTGTTGTGACTGAACGGCGCAATATTTGTGTACCTGTTCTTAGCAGGATCGTCACCAGTGACCAGCAAATAATGGGGTTGCTTCGCCTCTTTCATGACGGGGCTTGTGTTAGTCGATGTTCCTGCAGAGTGGCTGGACGATATAGTTGAGTTCGGTGACATGTATATTGGAGAGGAGCGCGGAGAGCGGGTTGTTGCCGAATGAACAGCACGAGGACTCGGCAATCTTGCAGAGAGGCGGTCGCGGCTAGACTGCGAATTGCTAACGCGCTGCGTCTCGGCCGCCTGCAGCCGTTGAAATGCCTCGGCAAGTACATTTTGGCCCGATCCGGTTCGCGAGATGGCTTCAGCAAGCCATCGTGGTAGGGAGTCCATATGCCCCTGGGCTTCGGGCCAGACGTCGAGTCGCGTAGAGTCATCGAGTGGTGGCATCTTAGGCGACATAGTGCTGACGGGAGATGCCAGTGATGATGAGCGCATTGCCGTGACTACTGGTAGTAGAGTGAAGGGAGACCGTGGGGCGGCGCCCACACTTCCCAGGCTCAGCTTTGGTGCTTCCTCCTCCTCTGACTGGAGAGACACGTTGTTGTCGGTTTGGATGAGCTCAGGGACCTGCTCAGCGACGGCGTTAATGCCACCGACAATAAAGTAGAGCTTTCCCTCCAGAGCAGGGCGCTCCGCACCGAGAATCTTGGCAGCAGTGCGGGCAAGCGGCGTATGTTGCAGTGCGCCTAAAGAGGACGTAGACTGGTCGTAGAACACGACGCGCGTGGCTTCTTTAATTCGCTGGAGTCGCTCGGCGTCCTGTGGAGCGACAAAATCCATAATGCGATTGAATCCAAACGTGGGCCGCTTGAGTAGCGTGCTAGGAATGCAAATAGAGATGGCGTCATGGACGCGCATATACACATATGTTGCGAACGGGCGCACATCGACAATCAGGACAAAGGGCTCGTCAGCGAGGGCGGCGGCGAGCTGAGCCGGCTGGAGCGGCTGGACGTCTATAAAATCCGCCGTGTCGGCCGAGTGGTGCTTCATATGTTTCACGCGACGGCCCTGCGGAGAGAGGCCGCTGATGGAGCCTGAAGGCAGGCCCGTGGAGGTGGAGACGCGCAGCGACGGCGTGCGAGGCTGAGGCGCGCTATGTGGCGACATTTCCGACGGTGTGTCCGGCGTGAGCGGGGCCGGCGGAGGTCTCACACAGAGATTCGGAAGAGATTGCAGCTCAGGCTGGGCACGGCCGGGGACCAGCGCCGGATCTTCCGTCCGGTCCCGAATCATTCGAGAAGACTGCGAGCTCCGGGCCGACGAGACAAAACGAGGCGGCTCACAAGCGTAGACTCCAACGCTGCAATGAAGGTTGAAATGCGTGCGGTGCTAAATTTGGCTGACAAAACCGGCGGCCTAGCGCCACAACTGTTACGTCGTAGCCCTGACAGTGGCTTCTCGAGCCTTGTGACGTCATAGTACGTAAACTTGCATAAACAGCTCATGCTGCTGGGCCACTTTCTGCCATTGCTAAAAACCGCAAACGGTCGCATTTTGGCGTTTCTCTGCTTTGCGGCTAAAGCAGAGACATATTGTCAGCCAGTCTGCTGCGGCATCTCACTGTCCCCATGCGCGGTGCATTGTTCTATCTGATGGCTTACTCATGACCTGGGCTCATCATATGTACTGACCTCGGTCGATCCGCATTTGTGGGGCTGATAAGCGGCTCACCGGCAAGAACCAAACTAGAATGTGTAAATTTAGCAAGGTTTCGAGGGCTAAGCCCAAAATCAATACCGCAATGGAATACGCGTTTACGGTGCCTTTTAGTACCCGATGACCATTATTTATTAATAGCTGTTCCAAATATAGAGCCACGGCGTGGGGTTGGCGCGGGCGCCATCGGCAGTCGCGCGTCGGGCGCAAGCGACGAGGCGTACGTGTGCTTTACCGTTGCAATTTTTTCGCGACAGGATTGGCTGCCTTTATTCTCGGTAAATTATCCGCGCTACCCGCAGCTCGAACGTGTTCGTTAAATGTCTATATTTTTAGCAGCTGATAACTAGGTTATCATCACCGCGTAATGACTCCATTACTACTTTAAGATCTCTCCATAAATAAATCGGTGCGCAAGGAACTAAGTCTGCGGGGTTCTTTGTGAGCGGGCGCCATGTGTAAGTATGGCGGGTTGACCACGCATTAAATTGACACGTAGGCTGCTCAAAATAAAGGTAGATAATGAGGGCCTACGCACTGGCTGTACGCACGAACCATAAAACGAATACGAAATAGATGCACGTAGGTTTTTTTTTTTTTTTTAGTTATCAATTGAATGAGCATTGGCGTATATAATGAACAAATATTCGCAACAATAGCAGGCACAGAGTCTAGCAAATAATTTTAGAGTGTTAGTGCGAGCATTGTTTTGAGTGCAGACGTCGCGCGGCTATGCCTTTAAAGGTCGCGACGTTTAATTTTGGTATTTTTATGACGAGAGCTGTAGGCTGAATGTGAAACCGCTCGAGCCAGGCGAAACACTTTCGCGCTCATGGCCCCGGGGCTCGTGGTCTGCCGACCATTGTGAGCTTCCGCCGTACGTGAGGTGATTGTTGCTGTCAAGCTCGAAGTCCGAAGCAGTGACCTTTCCGCCGCAACGGAACACTCCATCAGCAATTCCGCAGGGTCCTCGCGAGGACGAGACAGACACGCCTCCTATGGTGCTACGCAAGCGGTAGGTCGCGCATGTGCCACTCCTGAACCAAGAGCCATCGCTAATGAGGCATCCATCGTCGTTACCAGACGTGTCAACGACCCGCAAATACCCACGGCTTTCGTCGCCATTGCCAGGGTTGCCAGGGTTGCCAGGATGGCCGCTGCTGCTCTTGGGAAGGTACTTGAATCCGTCAGTGCAGCTTGATGTCGAAACAGAGTTGATGAAGCTGAAATCGCCATCAGCAACACTGCCCTGCAGGTCGAAGAAGTACCAGACCTCCGTGATCGCATTGTTGCGGTCGCAACCCAGGTAGACAGTTTTGCCGTCCGTATGCTTTGCAAGAACGTCGCTGAACTCAGCCACATTGTAGGTCTTGTCTGTAGACGGGGTGATTCCCGCATCGGAAAGCCACTTGAACGTTGGCAATGTCTCCCACAAGCGAACTACGGTCTTGAAGAAGTCACCAACGTTCTCGTTGGTCGCACCACTGCTATAGCAGCTGGGGTTCACGGTTGCCATACAGGTTCCGTGCTTGTTGAACTCGTGCGTCCACAAGCTGTTGTCCGAGCCGCCCTGGTTCTTCCAGTTCGTAGACATTGTTGAAACAAGGTCATCAAGGCCGAGGTCCTGCAGTGTCTGTTCGGCGCTCTGGATTTCCCAACTCGGGTTGCAAAACTGGCGGAAGCCACCAGTGCACTTGTCGCTCCAAAGGCCATGAATCGTCCACACGTCACTCGGCCCCGTAGCCGGCGAGTAATCCCAGAACTGTGTCTGTAGAAACAGGCCATTTTGGCCCTCGTAGCAGCAAGAATCGGGCTGCGACACCGAGCACGACGGCGGCGAATTAGCAGGGCAGCTGTCGTGGTCTCCAGAGCTCGCTAGCGCGAGCGCGCCGGCGGCAAGTTGCTTCGTGTTCATTTCGGGGATCTGATCAGCCCCTGAGCCAAATAGAAGACTAAATAGACCCCTCATTCTGCAGTGCACGGCGCGAATCCACAATGTAAGTGATAGGGAATGCGGCGATAGAGGCTAGGGTCCACGTGCACTGCACGACCTGCTGCCGATTCCCCGGCGCCGGGGCCGTTTTAGTTAGCGGTGCTGAACACCACACAGTCACAACTTCGTTAAACAGCCTATTCAGAGATACGCAGGCAAAATTCCGCGGCCTGGTGTGCTGTTTTTGTATTGTTTTTGGCTTTATTCCTCGAGCTCTAGCTCATATTTATTGGCCCTTTCTGCGAAATAATGCGCAGTGCAAGTCGCCCTGGCCCTGCGTCAAGTAGCATAGTGAGCTGAAAGCGGATGGAGCAAACCGTGGAGGATACGCCCGCAACTTATGGAGGTTATCCCTGCTGTTCTTGTTTTTGTTCACGAAAGCTCCTAAATAATTAAACTTTGCTGGCTAAAAACATGCATGCTGGCAAGCTCTGAATTCAGCAAGAATCACAAATTGTCTCGTGCCTAGGTGCCAAGTACCCCGGCGATCTAGATCGGATTTAGTGTTTGTTGCCTTCCTTTCCGAGAATACAGATCGCGCGTGTGTTACCCACGTTTTCCTCGGCTAAAAAGAAGTGGTGCGATAGGTAATCGTCCCTTTGTGGGTGAGTATTGGGCAAGGATGTTCCGCAAGATCGTGCACGAGCTCGATGCACGTTGATTACCGCATGCCGCATATTTTTTTTGCATAGCAATTATCTGAGTACTAATTTTGGCCTCGCCACGGAAAACGCCCGATAATCTGTGATCTGCCGACCTCAATTGGTAGGCTCAATGAATGTACTTAGCTAGTAGTCCTAGTGTCATGATATGGTAGGTGTAATAAAGTCTAAATCCAGTTCTGGCCCTGCGACTCCTGCTGCCTTTGCAAATGTAGAAACGAGTGATTTGTCGCCCGGCCAGTCGCAGGATGCTTCCCACCACATTCCGCCGCGTAGACGCTTGGAAATAACAAACTGAGCCTTTTGCTTGATTGTTTCGCGCGTATCATAGGTTACAAGGCCCGAGTCATTCACGCATGTAGTAGCGCCGGCCTTTTTGTCGACGGTCTCTTTTGCACCAGGCAATGGCAGTTCCTTCACATCATGCCAACCGGCCTCGTAAGTCCCCGGCAGAACGCCGTCAAATTTATCGCCAATGCGATGCGCCCCAGCAAACGAGCGGCCATAAAGTGGCATTCCCAATACGAGCTTCTTGGGAGACACGCCGGCCTGCACGTACTGTGCCATTACCGACTCACAGCTTATGTCTGAGCCGTACAAATTGGCGAGGTGTGCAGCACGAGGCGACCATGCGCCGCAAAAGTCGTACGTCATGACATTCCACCACGAAAGGTACTTATCCATTTCACGTACAGCAAGGTTCGCAATGTACTGTTCGCCCGCGGGCGCGGCAATTGTAAGGTCCAAAGTACAGCCATGTTGCTGTTCAAGAGCGGACAGGCCGTCGCGCAGGTCACGGAGCAGCTCGGCAAAGACGCGGCCCTCTTGCGGTGACTGTGCATACTCCCAGTCGACGTCGATGCCGTCGAAGCGGTACTGCTCTGCGAGGGCAAGGGTGGACTCCACAAAGCGCCGGCGCTTTTGTGGGTCCATAAACACCTGGGTTAGGTCCGGCGAGTAGGTCCATCCGCCGACGCTCAGTAACACGCGCAAATGGCGGTGCCGGCGCTTCAGAATCGCCAGCTCGCCGATGCATCCCTTGCCGCCAAGCTCCATTGGCTTCTCGACGTCTGCCCACGGGTCAGAGAGGCGCACCTCGCCCGTCTCAGCGTCGGGCTTCATGAACGCATAAATAATATGTGTGACCAAATCGCACGGCAGCCGGCTCGGCGCATATCCTCGCGCATAAATCGACCAGTTCGTGAAGTAGAGTGCGTGCATATCTGTGATCGTGGTGGTGCCGTAACGTAAGCTGCAGCAATAAAACTAGCGGAGCAGCAGCAGCAGCAGCAGCAGCAAACGGGGGCGGGGGTTTATGGTGCGCGGTTTAATAGAGCTCTCCCACCACGATGCTGGGAGAGCGAGAGCGCGCCCTCCTTGTTTGGCTTCGCGGCTTTTAGTCTTACTAATGGCGTTTGGTAGGCCAGCCTTGTTTATGTCTAAGTGCCGCGCGTGAATTTTCGGGCTGGCTGCACGAGATGCTGCTGCTGGCCCACCACGCCCGGCCGGACCACCGTAAGAGAGTGATTTTCGAGCATGCCACTGGGCTTATCCACATGCATACTCCCACGTGACTCCCAAAGGGTGGAATGCCGCCCTTGCCTTTTTGCTAGGAGTCCTAGCGCCGCAGCCACCCTTGACGGTACGGGCCACTCGGACGCCACTGTGGACCTCACGCAATTGCCCGCGGGGACCAAATAAGTCTCTAACGAAGTCAAGAGCCTTATCTGCGCCCATGCGCCGACCACGCACAGCTGCCAGAGTGTGCCTCATGCGACCCTCCGCATTTGTTTGCCAGGGTACGGGTCGCGCCCAATCGGGAACAGTAGTGCCGCTTACTCATCGATGATTGCTGTGCTCACTTACAGGACCCTACCCCCTGGGGGCCCCCGTCCTTCTCCTCAGAACCTGATTCTACCAACTCCCCATCTCGCACGCCCCATTTGCGCACGGAAAACATGAGCATCACGAGCCAGAGTGCGGGAGCAGGGAAGCCGAAGGTGGACATGTCCCCCTCGGCGATTGCGCAGTACAACCGCCGGCGCTTCTACGGCGACTTTGGCACGCAGCCAAACGCGCCAAGCGTCGGTATCAAGATGGAGTCCGGCGCCAGTGAGAGTGCCATATACGCGTCCAAGGCCCAGCTCGGTCCCAAGCTGTGGTACCCGACGCCGCACAAGCATGCCGCGCGCGCCTCGACGCTGGCGTCCTCCACGTCGTCGTCGTTCATTCCCGACGCCCACTACGTAGAGGATCCGCAGGCCCAAGCCCTAGCCTCGAAGGCCGCGACATCGGCCACGACGGTCAGCGGAGAGGAGTACGGTGCGCGTCACCAGCCGGACGCCTACGCCTGGGGCAAGAAGCCCACGCAGTGGGCCCATCTCGGTGCCACGCGCAGCGCTGCCGCGGCGCGCCGCGATGAGGGCAAGGCCACGGGCCTCGATGCGCTAGGCCGCGCCCCGCCGGACCACGCAATGGACATCTCGAAGATCTTGACCGCGGCCCAGCACAACGCTGATGCCCGCATTGCCGCTGCTGATAACCACCTCCCGTCGAACTTCGGCGTGCGCACGGAGGAGGAGAAATACCAGCGTCGCCAGCAGGTGCTCTCGCTCATCTCCATTGCCGACCAGCGCGTGAAGACGCGCATGGCTGAGCTCGATCGTGATGCTAACGCCCAACACAACGTGTTCGGCTCGATCGAGTTCCAGAAGCTGGCCATGGAGGTCGCTGCTAAGACGCACTCCGGCCGCTTGGAGAACCACGGCAAGCTTGATCTTGGTGGTGGTCTCTACATGTCGCAAGATGAGATTGATGATATTGCTCGTCGCCACGTGCAGCCCGTTCTCGACAAGGTCCACCTCGTGGCCGAGAAGAAGCGCATTGCTGACCGTGAGGCCGCTGAGCGCCAGGCGCACATCCAGCAGCTGCAGGCTGAGGAGCGTGAGCAGGCGAAACGCGAGAAGGAAGAGGCCAAGCGCCGCCAGGCTGAGGAGCGTGCTAAGGCAAAGGCCCAGCAGGCGGCGGCGAAGGCGAAGGCCCAGCGCGCTGCTCAGCGCGCCAAGGAGAACCCGGAGCCCGGTACGCACCTCTGGCACTGGCAGCAGGTTGACATCATCAAGGAGGATGTCAAGGACGCGAAGCAGCAGCGCGAGGAGGCGGCTGCTCGTGCGACCGAACTGCGTGCTCAGCACGACAAGGCGCAGGAGGATCTTGCCGCCATCATTGAGCGTCACCGCGAGCTGAAGAAGGACTACTTCGACCGTGGCGACAAGATCGACGAGAAGGCGGCTGATTACGATCCCGATGCTCCTGAGACCGCCTCGCTGTTCGACCTCAAGCAGAAGCGCGAGACGGTTAAGCAGAGCACGAAGACTGCCAAGGCACGACGCGTCGAGCTCGAGGAGACCATCGAGCGCACGGACCGCCAGGCTAAGGAGGCCGACGCCGAGGCCGAGGAGGCCGCCAAGAAGCACCACGAACTGAAGATCAAGTACTTCGAGGCCCGCGCTGAGGCCGAGGAGGCTGAGAAGAAGTTCCAGGCCGACGAAGAGGCTCGTCTCAAGCGTGAGGCTGAGGAGCGCGCCGAAAAGGAGCGTGAGGCTGCGGCCCAACGCCAGCGCGACGCTGAGGCTAAGGCTGCTGCCGCTGCCAGCAAGCCTGCCGCCGAATCCAGCGGTGCTGGAGGCGCTGCCGCCACCGCTACCGCCGGTGCCAAGGATACGCCTAATGTGGCTTCTCCTAGCGGCAAGTCTGCGAAGAAGGAGAAGTCCAAGTCCAAGGGTAGCTCTTCTGCTGCGGCTGCGAAGCCCGCGCCTGCCGCTGCCGCTGCGTCTTCTGCCCCCGCGGAGGAGGACGAGCTCTTGAAGAACGTGAAGCTTCCGCCTAAGAGCAAGCTCATCAGCCTGGGTGATGCTCGCACTGGTCCTGTTCTTTCTGGTTACAAGACTGTGTCGACGAAGCCCGAGAAGAAGGGTGGTGAAGGCGCCGAAGCAGAGACGAAGGAGGAGAAGCCTGAGGCTGAGGCTGAGAAGTCTGAGGCTAAGGACGAGAGCGCCGCCGAGAAGACTGAGGCTGAGGTCGAGGAGCCGAAGGCTGATAAGGACCCCAAGCCTGAGGAGACGAAGCTCGCCGAGGTGACGAGGCCCGAGGAAACTGAGAAGCCCGTGAACGAGAGCAGCGTTATTGGCTCTGAGGTGCCCGAGGCGGAGACTGAGGTTGCGAAGCCTGAGGAGAAGACCGCAGACCCTGCGGCCACTGGCGGCGTTGTGGATACCCTTGAGCCTCCTACGGAGAATACCAGCAGCAACGAGTCCAGCCGATTCGACTCCTCGAAGCACGATGATGCAGAGGACCATGCGTCGACGAACGGCGTGGCGCCGAAGTCTGACCGTGGCTCGGTTCTTGAGGCCACTGGCGACGAGGAGCCGCGCGAGACGAGCGAGGCGCCGAGCCACGAGGTCACGGAGAACACTGAGCTGAAGGAGAAATCGTTCGGCGAGTTCGGCGAGGGCAACACAACTGAGTCGTCTAATACCGCGGTGAAGGACGCCGATACCAAAACCTCTCAGAGTGTGGCCGGAGCTACTGAGGTTCCCGGCGTTGCTGGAGCCGTGGCCACTGGACCCATAGAGGACGTCGAGAAGGACATTCCTCTTGGCAAGGGCGAGAAGTCTGCGAAGGGCAAGGACGCCAAGGACGCGTTTGCTGAGTTCGACTCGTCTAACGTCAAGGAGGCGGTTGACGAGAAGGCACCTGGCCTGTTCAAGGAGGACATCCAATAATTATATCTACTCTGGTTTTTCATCAACTAATTAGCTGTACTATTTTACTCTATCAGTTTCGAGATAGAATCCACTGCGGCGTGTAGCGCTGGTTTATATGCGGCGCGCGACCCTTGTGTGGTGATGATGATGGTTGTTATGTCAAGGCGTCTTCACGTTGTTCTATTTTTGCAGAGAAAATTTGAAACGGCGACGGTTTCGTTTAGGCGCTCGTGAATTTGGCGATTGCTTGTCGATCTGCATGATATGCGGCATTTTGACACCTGCGGTCAGCACAAGTCCTCTTCCGTCTTAGGGCGCACCAAACAATGCTGAATTGATGCTGCTAGTGCTGCAGTTCTAAGTGCCAGTAGCGTTTAGTTGCCCGAGAGCGTTCGTATGAAGAGCGTAGACTCAACTTATGATTCGGCCGAATCATAAATTGAAGCCGTTAGGTGCACCACCTTCCGCAAGCCAATAGCCCAGGACTATTAGGTCTAGCTTCCCTTGCTAGAGGTAGTAGTAGTAGTAGTAGTAGTAGTAGTAGTAGTAGTAGTAGTAGTAGTAGTAGTAGTAGTGTTTTTGCTAAAGTTCGTAGTTGATTCTAGTTCTCGGCATTCTGGATTGACCTCTTGAGGAAGGCAGGTAGAGGTAGGTAGATGAATGAATAAGTAAGTAAGTTAGTTGGTACGCGGCGGAGGTGCACCGTTTTATAAAGACAAGAACGCAGAAGCGCAGCTGGGCGAAGTATGCGGTCGATACCGCGCAGCCTCAAGCTGGCTGAATTCTAGCGATGCTAAACTGGTGTCCGTAGACATGATTTATCTTGCACCGAAGGGCGACTTGTATGTCGCGCCGACGGCCACGTTCATGTCCTCCATCGGCTCGTAAGACGGAGGCTCTGAGAACTGGGTTGTGGACGACACGATGGGGGCGCCGCCGGCCATCATAGTCTCCGGGTCTGCAGGATACATTTCGTTGTAGCGTGGGTAGTGGCCCTTCTTCTTGTTGTAGGCCGGCCACAAGTCCCAGGCCATGATGAGCTGGTAGAATGGGTAGACGAAGCTGACCGTCCACTCGAGGACGGCTGGGGCGTTGACGTGGTTGTGCTGCGAGCTGACGAACGCGACGGCGACGATGAACTCGATGATGAACCACACGACCTTCAGCCACAAGCCAACGATCATATGGCGTTTGTGGGTGTAGTCGCGGTCGAGGGCCGCGTACTCGGCGACGCTGAACAGCGCGGAGATGCCGACGAACACGATGAAGATGACGAGCAGCGAGATGTGCGCGTCGTGGAACTCGCGCGTGTTGAAGATGGACACGAACAGGATGCCGAGCTGGCCGACGACGGCGAAGCCGATGGCGCAGCCGAGGCAGACCTGGCCGTACTTGCGGTGGTTCGGCCGCAAGCGGCCATTGTTACGCAGATACATCTCTGCGGCGAGCGAGAGGATGAAGAGGATGCCCTGTGCGGCCGAACACGAGATGAACACGGGCTGCAGCGTGCCCGCGGCGATGTCGGAGATGTACACAATGTACTGGTCGTCGTGGCGCATCCATGGGTAGTGGGTGAACCCCTCCGCGGCCCAGCACGAGAGCAGGGCTATGAGCATGCCCCACCAGATGACGGCGGAGAGAATGGGCAGCCACCAGTGATGGAATATGCCCAGCATTTTGGACTCTTATTTTTTGGCGGATGGGTGCAAAGCTATGCGGAACGCAAGCGGGCCTAAGGCGGATCAAAGGTGTGGACGGCAAAGAGGCAGGCCGCGGCTCAATGGAAGGATAGAACGCCCGTCCCAGGTTTCTTTCTGCCTGCGCGCGGGGGTGAGGAGAAGCTCGAAAAAAAAACGGTGAACCTTGCAGGGAGGGGACGCGCAGAAAGGGGGGCGGCGGGTTGGCTTCGAGATTTTGTCCTGTCCACTGGATTCAGGCAGGAGGGTTATGCATACTACATAAGCTGGAGGCACCGCGAAAATCGTAGGCGGCGGAGGGAGAGGCAGCAGCCCTGCAAATTTGAGCGTTACGTCAACAGAGGCTCAGAGCCTCTCCTCCCGGGGCCAGGAGGCAGGAGAAATAAATAAACCGCGCCGCGCCGGCCGCGTCTGTGCTGCGCACAGCAGGGAAACGGGAGCGCGGGGATCCGCGCCAGACCAAAGGCGGGGAACCCCGGTGGCGCAGCCGGCATGTGCTGGCGCAACGATTGACCAATGGGACCTGCCTGAAGCGGAGCTACGGTCGCGAGCGGGCCGGCCGCGGGTGGTCCGCGTAGTCTTTTCTTAGACCGGCGCGCCTGGGGCGACGCGCAGCCCTCGCCCTGCTCCGCGCCCTGGCCCTCGACCCCATGCGACCGGGCTCCGGCGGCGGCGGCTCTGCCCGTTGAGGCAAGTCACCCTTGCACGCCACACCGCGCCGTCTGTATAACTGTAGATCGCGCGCAGGATTGGGGCGGGTGCGGCCTTGTCCCTTTTCGCCGGCTCGCTGCGTAGGCAAGTGCCAGAACATGCCGGCCGGCGCAAGGTAAGGTCAGCCGGCCGTTGCCGGCTCAAGGCCCCAGGTCGCGGGTAGCGGGTCGCGGGTCACGGGACGCACGGACCGATTCTGATACGAGTAAACACAAGCACAAGCACAAGCACAAGCACGCAGGCGCACACGCCGGCCCAAAAAAAAAAGTTAGGCGTAACGCGGCAAAGCTTCGTGCTGCGCTGCGCTGCGTTGCGCCGGCGCCGGTGCCACAAAAGGTTCCAGCCACCACGGCCGCCACACCACGGCCGCCGCCACCACCACCACCATGTCAGCGGCAGCCGGGTTCCTCCCAACAACACACCGGATCCCCGTGCGAACCCGCACGCGAACCCGCGGGCGACTCCCAAGCGGCCTTACGCGGCACCACGGAAAACACCAGCACCAGCACCACCAGCGCCAAACACACAGCAGTAGTCATCCTTCCCACCCTATCTCAGTCAGCGTAATCTGGCCGCTGGCGGCCGGGCCCTGCCAGATCCACCACCTTGAAAAACCACCACCAGGCTCATAGCCCGGAACTTGGTAAAGCGACTTCCATGGCTGGCCGTCCCGCCATTGTAGGCTCCGCAGAGCCGGAGAAGCCGTTCCCCGTGATTGTGCGCACGGAAATCACCGGCGGGTTTGGCCGCGGGTCGTCGGAGCTCGGCATTCCGACGGCGAACATTCCGCCGGGCGAGCTGGCCAGCCTCGACCCGGGCGTGTACTTCGGGTGGGCAAAAGTCGCGCCGAACTCAGGCGCGGCCGCCGCGGACCGGCCCGCCGAGGTCGTGGCCGGCGAGCGCCGCATCGCGTTCAACTACGGCGCCGAGCTCGCGCCGAGCGAGCAGGCCGTGTTCCCGATGGTCATGAGCATTGGCTGGAACCCGTTCTACCAGAACAAGGAGAAGTCGGCCGAGGTGCACATTCTGCACAAGTTTGCCCACACGTTCTACGGCGCGCGCATTGCCGTGGCGGTGGCCGGGTACATCCGCGCCGAGCAGAGCTACGAGTCGCTGGACGCGCTCATCGAGGACATCAACACGGACATTGCCGTCGCGCGGCGCAGCCTCGAGCGCCCGGCGTACGAGGCGCTGCGCGAGTCGCTCTAAAGCGGCCGCCGTGGCCGTATTGGCCGGCCTAATAGCTGTGCAGAAACCGCCGCGCGCTTTTTATTCAACGCCGGGTTCCGTGATCGCGGGCCCCGCGCCAGCAGCACGTGCGTCAATTTATTGGGTCGTAGGCCGCCGGGGCCGCCGCCGGGGCCTGCTGCTGCTGCCTGCTGCTGCCGCCTGCACGCCGTGCGCGATAAGCACGTTTTCGGTAGATGTAAGCATTGCCGCCAATGCACGCCAAGATGCCCGCGATACGGGTTGGGCGGCTCGCGCGCGATTGACGCTAGCCAGGGTCTCCTCCCGTCGGCGGCTCGTTAAGGCGCAGTGGCGATTGCCGTTGATACTGCCCAGGCGCAGCCCTGCACTCTAGCGGCAGAGCTCGCTTTACAGATGTATCGGGCGGCATACATGTAGCATATGTAGCATGTGGTGCATGTGGCGCATGCGTCGAGCAGAAACTGGCTGCACGCGGGCGCACGCGGGCGCACGCGGCGCACTGTATATATAGACGAGCCTGCGAGGGCCTGCGATCCTGCGGGGGCGAACCTGTAAGGGCCAGCACAAAACTAAATAGATCTCATCTTAATCAAAAAGGATCTCTCGGCTAGGGTAACGAAATAAATTAAGACTTGGTCTCGTGCGCACACGCCGGGCCTGGCGGATCTGGCGGGGCCTGCTGGGGCCTGCTGGGGCCTGCCCGGGTCCCGGCGGGGGTGGGAAGCGCTGCTCAGTGCTGCTTTACGCTGCTGGGGTATGTACCAGGGTCGGGCGGGGCCTGCGTATGGCTATAGGCATGCGTCATAGCCCGCATCGGGGCAGGCTCGATTGTACCTGCTTATTTTCTTTCCCCCACACTTGCGTGCCTTTCCTGCAAGCGAACCCTTATCGCCCCGGCCCTCGCGCCTCTCCACTCCCACGCAGCCGACGACAAACTTCCCGAACCGCTAGTCCCAACGCTGCCCCAGCTCACGACCCCGCCAGCACCACCTGATAAGCAAAGCAGTGCCGGGCGGCGGCTAGACCCAGCGCAACACCCGCCGAGTCGAGAATAAACCCTCGTCCATTCTTGGGCCAAGGCCGCACCTCCCCAACCACCAAACCCCCCCACGCACACCTAACTAACTACCTAACTAACTACCTAACCTACTAACCCGCAATGGCTGCTGTCGCCG
This sequence comes from Entelexis vaccinii, assembly GCA_004125185.1. NCBI lineage: Eukaryota > Fungi > Ascomycota > Dipodascomycetes > Dipodascales > Trichomonascaceae > Entelexis > Entelexis vaccinii. Next base: position 277,825 of record NRDX01000007.1, on the reverse strand, counting down.
CGTACTTGGGCTCCATAAATAACGACCCGCTTCTGCACGTCGGCTCGTTGGCCGAGAACCGCTTTGTGCAGCGCCTCGGCCAGGCCACGGGGCTCGCGTGCCTGCCCGCGCACTTCCACGAGGCGCTGCTGGCCACCGCCTTCTATACGCTCGTGTACGTAGGCAGCGGCGTGCTGGCGCCGTACTTCGTGCCGTCGTACCGGCAGCTCTCGCACAAGCACCGCCTCGGCTTCGACAGCCACGTTGTTTCGCACGTCAACGCGCTGCTCCTCTGCGCGTTGAGCCTGCCCATGTACTTTAACCCGCGCCTCGACACGCTGGTTAGCTACGTGCCCTACGGCGGGCTTGTTGCCGCCACGGCCGTCGGCTACTTCATCTGGGACCTCTACTTCACTGTGCGTCACTTCCAGCACAACGGCATCGGCTACACGGCCCACGCCGCCACGGCCCTGTTTGTGTTTGCGCAGGCCCTGCGGCCGTTCATGTTCAACTACGCCGCGCCCTTCATCTGGTTCGAGGCGTCTACGCCGTTTGTGAACGTGCACTGGTTCGCAAGCCGCGTCCCGGGCATGTTCCGCGAGACCACGCGCAAGCTGAACGGCCTCGTCCTCCTCCTCGTCTTCTTCGTGTTCCGAATTGTTTCGGGACCCTACTATGGCTACGGCATGTTCCGCGAAGTGTGGCAGAACCCGCCGCGGTCCGTGCCGACTTGGGCCGCTGCCGGCGTGTTTGTGTCGTACCTCACGCTCGTGGGCCTGAACTTCCTTTGGTTCTCGAAAATGATCCAGCTCGCGCTGCGCACGTTTGCGCCGGCGAAGCAGTCGAAGGCGCGCGTCCCTACGGCCGATACGCGCGAGCTGAACGAGGAGGACGCGCTAGCTTCTGGCGCAGCGACGGCCGCGCACCTGCCGACAAACATCCCGGGCACACGAGCCAAGGTTAGTAGCCCGCGCAAGCGTAAAGTCTAAACCGCCCTGTCGGCCGGCAGCCCAGTCGGTGGTGGGCGCGACAGCGCGGCAGCGCGGCAGCGCGGCAGCACGGCAGCACAGCAGCACGGCAGCACAGCAGTGCGCGTTGTGTGTCGAGCCCGCAAACGTTTCGGCCTTTGCCTCCATGCCGGGGCGTTAAAGATAAAGCCGGCGCACATCGCGCTAGTTAGTTCGCCAGCACCCTTACACACCACCACCACCTCCTCCTCTCCTCTCGCGCTCGCCTGCGCCCGCACTTGCATTTCATTCTTCTTACTTTGTCGAAGCTATATACACAGCGTGCCTGTCTAAGCTATTTATTTGCAGCATCCGCTCCGTTCTTCTTTTTTTTTTGGCCGCGTTTTCAGCGGTTGTTCGCACGCGAACCTGGGTTTTGACGCATTATTCCGCGCGATGCAGGGCGCTCTGCACAGCGTATGCAGGGTTCGCGGCCTGCGCGGCGAGAACCAGTGGGTGAACGGCGAGCCACGCCCAGCCGCGCCTGCCGGCTCCGCCGCGATACGCCCAATGAAACGCACGCGAATGCGACAAACATGTACTCATGGCCTGCCTGGGACCCTCGCCTCGTCCCAATCCGGGTTAGGGCGCGGCCCCATCGTCGAGCGTTGTGACCCCCAAAAAAGTAGCTCTTCGGCTGCCCAAAATACACGACCCCCACACCCCGGCACCATGAGCATCGATAATGAGAAGCTGATCAACGTGCGCAAGGTGGAACCCCCGGCCTCGGCACTGCCACCAGCAGGCAGCGGCCACGTGCGTGCGCTCGACGAGTACAAGCGCCTGCACAAGCAGAGTATCGACGACCCGGAGACGTTCTGGGGCGAGCAAGCGCGCACGCACCTGTCCTGGGACCGCGACTTCGAAAAGGTCCTTTACGGCGACGCGGGCTTCGAGGACTCGCCGGCCTGGTTCCTCGGCGGCCAGCTCAACGCGTCCTATAACTGCGTTGACCGCTGGGCGCTGAAGAACCCCAACAAGGTCGCGCTTATTTACGAGGGCGACGACGCGTCACAGGGCTACAAGGTCACCTACGGCGAGCTCCTCAAGCGCGTCTGCCAGCTCGCCCAGCTTCTCGAGGCCGAGGGCGTGCGCCCGGGCGACGTCGTCACGATCTACCTGCCTATGATCCCGGAGGCCCTTGTCGCCATGCTTGCCGTCGTGCGCATCGGCGCCATCCACAGCTGCATCTTCGCGGGCTTCTCGCCCGGTGCGATCAAGGACCGCGTGCTCAACGCCGACTCGCGCGTCATCATCACCTGCGACCGCGGCTACCGCGCGACAAAGGTCATCAACACGAAGGCTATCGTTGACGAGGCCCTCGAGTCGTGCCCGGACGTCCGCAGCGTCATCGTCGTGCGCCGCGAGCCGCAGAGCGAGATGCCCTTCACGCAGGGCCGCGATATCATCTACCCTGAGGCCGCTCAGCAGTTCAAGAGCTATACCCCTCCTTTGCCGGTATCCAGCGAGCACCCTCTCTTCTTGCTCTACACATCGGGCTCCACAGGCAAGCCCAAGGGTATGCAGCACAGCACGGCCGGCTACCTGCTCGGCGCCATGCTCACCACAAAGCACATCTTCGGCGTGGTTGAAGAAGACATCATGTTCACGTCGGGCGATATCGGCTGGATCACTGGCCACACCTACGCCGTTTACGGCCCGCTCATGAACGGCGCTACAACCGTTATCTTCGAGAGTACGCCGGTTTACCCAACGCCCACCCGCTACTGGGACATCGTCGACCGCTATAAGGTCACGCAGTTCTACACTGCCCCAACCGCCTTGCGTCTTTTGCGCCAATACGGCCACGAGCCGATTGAGAAGTACGACCTGTCCAGTCTGCGTGCCTTGGGCTCCGTCGGCGAGCCCATCGCCGAGGAGGTTTGGCACTGGTACTTCACGCACGTCGGCCGCGGCCGCTGCACCGTTTGTGACACGTACTGGCTCACCGAGTCGGGCTCCATCCTCGCCTCGAGCCTGCCGGGCGTTACGCCCATGAAGCCGGGCGCCGCGGGCTACCCATTCTTCGGCATCAAGCCCGAGATCGTCGACCCGGTCACGGGCCAGGCTCGCACCGAGCGACCCGCCGACGGTGTCCTTGCTATCTCCCAGCCGTGGCCCTCGATGGCCCGCACTATCTATAACGATTACGGACGCTTCCGTGATACATACTTGCGCCCGTACCCGGGTCACTTCTTTACTGGTGATGGTGCCGCTATCGATCACGAGGGCTTTATCTTTGTTTCTGGTCGCATCGATGACGTAGTCAATGTCAGCGGCCACCGCCTCTCCACTGCCGAGGTCGAGGCCTGCTTCCTCGAGGGAACTATCGAGGAGGAATCTATTATCACCGAGTGCGCCGTTGTCGGAGTCGAGGACGAGATCACGGGCCAGGCCCTGGTTGTGTTTGCCGTGCTCGAGCCCTGGCTCAACGCCGAGGTTGCCGCTGGCAAGCGCTCTATCCAGGACGTCTCCAAGGCGGCCATCATGCTTGTACGCAAGGAAATCGGACCGTTTGCAGCGCCCCGTAAGGTGTTCATCGTGGACGATCTCCCGAAAACGCGCTCCGGTAAGATCATGCGCCGCGTGCTCAGGAAGATCGTCGCTGGTGAGGAGAAGCAGCTTGGCGAGCTGAGCACTCTCAGTGACCCGCAGGTCGTGCCGGCCCTTATTGAGGCAGTCCACAATCAGCAGTAAGAACCAGGCTACTACTAATGTCCTGTCGAGCTTTCGAGCTTTCGAAGAGCTTGGCGCGGCAAGGCTTGAAAAGGATAATAATACACTTTTACATAGTTGTTCACCCTTCGCGGGGCAGCATTTTAACTCGGCACACATCAGCACTCACCACCATCTTCTCCACGAACTCTGCTACAAAGACGCGCTATCGTTCTCGTATCCCTAATATTTACTTGATCGCTGCCGCATGAACCTTAAAACATTCCGGTATTTTGGGACGACGTCATTTGAAGCAGTATTTTACGAGAACCAGTCACAGGCCGGGACTCACTATGTGACCCGGGTTTCCTAAGAGAGCTCGGGTTGTATCCGAGCACTAGACCAGGGTTATCCGCGTCCCGATTTATCCGCTTCCCGAGTTATCCGCGTACCGAGTTATCCGCCTCCCGGGCAATCCGAACTAGTAAACATACATAGAACAATGCTCATACATTGTAAAGAACGAACCCCGGATCTGACCGCAAACGATATCTTTACACCTTCTACAAATAGCGAAAACAATGCAACTAGTAAATTAACTATAAATAACCGTTTCAGGGCAAGGTTGTGATATTCTCGATTGTCTGTATTTGCTAGGGTTTCACGTATGCCGCATACCGAATGCCGGTTTTTTCTTCCTCTTTGCGCTAACTTGTCCAGCCCTAGGGTTTCGGTGTGACTGTTATGACGCAGATGTGGTTTTTTTTAGAACCGCCCACTGCATGGACAATGCGCGATTTGTGCACTATGTCGTCACCTTTTCAATATGCGGCTACGTAGGGTACGCATAGACTCTACCCCAAATACAGATATGATTCATCCCTAACCCTATGTGACTTTGCTTGAAAATCTCTAATCGTCAATAACAGCTCGAACCCGCTCGGTCCGAAGACAGTTCGGATTATTGGAGAGACTTATTTTTTGAAACAAAAACATGGGTCAAATCAAACTAGGTGTACAAACATGGAATACTGCCCACTAACAGTGATAGCAATTGTTTACTCATGAGCCCCGCTGCGTCGTTTTTCAATGCCGGGGAAACGTAGGGTTCGACCCCGGATTAATATTATGCATTGAGAAGGATAGGGCTCGCACGTTCCATATTTGGTTTTGATGGCAAATGCGAATTCTACTAAGCAGATACGAGTATATATAGACCGGCATCTCGACCTCGAGCTACTCACACTCAACTTCCTGTACTCAAAGAGAATTCAACAATGATCGCTTCTTCTGTTGCCACTCTTTTCCTCATTTCTCAGGCGTACGCCCAGGGTGCTCGCAACTCTTCGGCCCCTGTTCCTACTCTGGCGAAGTCGAGCTGGGTGCCTAGTGCTTCTGCTGCTGTCAGCTCCCCTGTTCTGAGCTCGGCCGCTCCTGGCAGCTCGAGTGTCCACATTTCGGATGCTCCTGGTAGCTCGTTCCCCCACAGCTCTGCCCATGCTTCTAGCGCTGGCGCTGTCACCTCGGCTGGTGCGCCTGCTCCGGTCGGTAACACTACGGTGACTGTCACTGACTCTACGTACACGACTGTCTGCCCCACGCCGACCACGTTTGTCTGCTCGAGCAAGGGCTCTGAGTCTACTTATACCGTATCTGAGGCAACGACTATCACTCTGACTGACTGCCCTTGCACGCTTCACCCCGTGAAGCCCACGTCGGCGCCTTCGAACGGCACGGCTGTGACCACTGAGGTTGTCACGTCTTTCGAGACTTACTGCCCCTCGCCTACCACGATCACGACGAACGGCAAGACCTACACTGCTTCTGAGGCTACGACTCTGACGATCACTGACTGCCCCTGCACGCTGACGCACGCGGCTTCGGGTTCCCCCAAGCCCACGGGCCCCGCTGAGTCTAAGCCTGCTGGACCCTCTGCCAGTGCTGCTGCCTCGAACTCTGGCCCTGCTCCCGCCAACGGTGCGGTTTCTAACGGCGTCAACGTTTTCGGAAGCGTTGCCCTTGCTGGTCTCATTTCGGCTCTGCTCTAGACTTTTCTGTTGTATCCCTCATCTGTGAAACTTGAATCCTAATCTCAAGAGATGGTTTAGTAGTATCTTATTACATTGTACGATTTTATCCATATTTTTTCTGTTCATGCTCCCTTTCATTCTTCTTCTTTCTCACTCCTTTATTCATTCGTTCATTCATTAATTCACCCATCCATTCATTCATTCATTCATTCATCTCTACGTACATACAGTTTTTTAGAGGCCGATTTTGTGGGTGGAGGAATTATTTTTTGACGGAGACTCGCGGTCTGAGCTCCAATTAGTTGCGAAGCTTAGCGATTTACTCCAGAAACGGTCAATTGTGAAAGCGTTACAGGTGCCTCGATATACATAGTACGGTGGCGATTCACGACTAGAACATCCACCGAGCAACCAAAATGTTAAATTCGGATCATAGAGCCCAATTCCCTTGGGATCACATTAGGATACCTATACACTTTTCTTGGGGACACAAGCATCCCTCGCCAGCAATTTACGACCTTCAGCTTATTCTCAGTCTTAATTTAAAATCGGCGCTATAAGAATAAAAAATATGGTTTGACTATCGAAAAATGGGCTTTTACCACATGAATGTGCCTTGGCTGCTGGCCTGCTAGGTGGTTTCGCCGCCCTCATCTAAAGGTTCGCTTACGTATTTCGCTTCCTTCTCAAGCACGTATATCTTCATAAATGCAGGCGCCTGTAGTTTTTGTGAACACCGGAGCGCAGCGAGAGACCGGCCGCAGGGCCCAGGTCTCGAACATCACTGCGGCGAAGGCTGTTTCGGATATTGTGCGCACATGTCTTGGCCCGAAGGCCATGCTGAAGATGCTGCTTGATCCTGTCGGTGGTATTGTTTTGACAAACGATGGGCATGCGATTCTGCGCGAAATCGAGGTGACGCATCCAGCAGCGAAGTCTATGATCGAGCTGAGCCGCGCTCAGGATGAGGAAGTTGGCGACGGCACGACGTCAGTCATCATTCTCGCCGGCGAGATCCTGGCTCAAACTTACCCGTACCTGGAGCGCAATATCCACCCTGTAGTGATTATCAGTGCTCTGAAGCGCGCTCTGGAAGATGCGCTCGAGATTGTGCACAGCGTGTCGCGCGAGGTGAATGTGCAGAACGACGATGAGCTGCGCAGCATCATCGCCGCGTCGATTGGTACAAAGTACGTATCCAAATGGAGCGAGCACATGACGGCACTGGCTCTGCGGGCAGTGCGCACCGTTGCCGTGAAGCGTGAGTCGGGTGCTGCTCCCATAAGCGGCGCACCGCGCCCGCTAGAGATCGATATCAAGCGCTATGTGCGAGTGGACAAGATCCCGGGAGGAGACGTCACTGATAGTGAAGTGCTTGACGGCGTCATGCTGAACAAGGATATTACGCACCCGAAGATGCGGCGCTACATCGAGAACCCGCGCGTGCTGCTGCTTGACTGCCCTCTGGAGTACAAGAAGGGCGAGTCGCAGACAAATATCGAGATCACGAACGAGCGTGAGTGGGCCCGAGTGCTTGAAATCGAGGAAGAGCAAGTAGCAGCAATGTGTACCGAGATTGCTAAGTCAAAACCGGACGTCGTCATCACTGAGAAGGGTGTTTCGGATCTCGCGCAACATTACCTCATGAAGGCTAACATCACCGTGTTGCGCCGCGTCAAGAAGTCTGACAACAACAGAATTGCTCGCGCTGTTGGTGCTACCATTGTAAGCCGTGTTGATGAGATCAGGGAGTCTGATATTGGCACAAAGTGTGGCCTGTTCAAGGTGGATACTATTGGCGATGAGTACTACAGCTTCCTTGTGAAGTGTCGTGAGCCCCACGCCTGCACTGTGCTATTGCGTGGTGCCTCTAAGGATGTTCTGAGTGAGGTCGAGCGCAACCTTCAGGACGCGATGGCTGTGGCTCGCAATGTATTGCTTGAGCCCCGCATGGCTCCTGGCGGAGGTGCCACTGAGATGGCTGTCAGTGTTCAGCTGGCTGCTAAGGCTAAGGAAATCGAAGGCATTGAGCAATGGCCTTACATGGCAGTTGCACAGGGTCTCGAAGTGATCCCGCGCACGCTTGTCCAGAACTGTGGTGGCAACCCTCTGCGCCAAGTGACCTCGCTTCGCGCCAAGCACGCTGAGGGTCTCTATACCTACGGTGTGGATGGCAACACTGGCGAAATTGTTGACATGGCTGAGTACGGCGTATGGGAGCCGGAGGCGGTCAAGCTGCAGTCGATTAAGACGGCTGTGGAGAGTTCGACTCTGTTGCTTCGCGTTGACGACATTGTCAGTGCAAAGCGGCGTGACGGAGAGGGCAAGCAAGCCCAGGGCCCTCCTCCGCAAATGGCCGGTGGTATGGGCGGCGGTATGCCTCCTATGGGTCCCATGGGTGGCATGGGTGGCATGCCGATGGGCATGGAATAAGCATTCAAGCACTTACTCTGTCAATACCTACTTTTGTCTATAGCAGTACATAGAATCTGATGCAAGACCTCAATTAATACACGTCTACGACTTGGTCGTCAGTCTTTTTGGCATGTCTGCTGATGCTCCATGTGAACCATGTGAACCATGTGAACTGTGTTTGCATCGGTTCGCAAATGATTATAAAAATTCATAATGCTGAGGAAAAAGCCTTCTATTCTATATATGGCGAGTATGCGTTCTGGGAGACTGTAACAGGGCGGCTACTTCGTCGTCAATCACAGCAACCATGAGCGGCCTGGGATAGAATGCGTATGCAAGTTGAACGACAGAATTCGTGTATACTTTTGTGTGCTTGTTGTGTGTCGCATAGGAGCGCGAGAAGAGCCAGCATGGTCGATTTTGTTCAGAAACGCACATTGTTTAGGTGCTCGTATTTGCCAGTGGTTCTGTTACTTCAAATTCACGAATGGAAGTGCTGACAGCGGCGGCACCGGTCGATACAGAGGTCGATTCGTCCCCAACATTCACATCGTTGAGTTCAGCTGAGTCTTTTTGAAGCGGGCCTTCCGCAGTAAAGCTGGTGACATTCTGAACGGATTGCGCTTTAGCCCCGGTTGTTACACGCAGCCACCGGCCAAGCTTTAGTTTCGTTAGAAGCAGCAACCCGAAGAGGACCGGTGTGATTGGGTGGTACAGTACTCCACCCTTGGCGAACATACGCACACAGACCACAGCCAATGGTGCAACTGGGAGTCCCGCTTGTTTGGATAGGAGATGCTGAGCACCGCGGTAGTAATTCACGGCGTAGTCTTCTTTCAGCGCCCGGAAGAAGTCATTGTATAAAGGGCGTGGCTTGATGTTGTTGAAGCTAGTCATATATGCACACTTCAACCAGTCGACGAGGATATCAGTCGCCATGAGCAATGCTGGTGGCCCACAGACAGTTTTCAAGGTCTGTAAAGACAGCGTGTTACTCCAACAATTCTCGAGTATGTTGCGCAGGACGATTACAAGCAGTATGGAGCTGAGTTGGAACCGCTGCGTGATATCAGCGCAAGTGATTTGAAATAGAGCATTCTTGTCAGCGCGTTTGAACACGGCAGTTTTGATCTCACCGATTTGCTGTGTGAGCATGAAACTAAGCAGTGCGTTGGAGTAGGAGTTCACGGCCAAGTTTATGGTCACAAGCTGCCACATTAGGATGAACGAATGCATCAGTGTATAAAGAAAGGCAGCGAGTGAGAAGGTCACGGCGCGGCGTCTGCTAGCCGCTGTGCGCGAGCTTACGAGGCACTCGGTGATGTCGTGGCCCATGGCGCACATGAACTTGTCGAACACGGCCATTAGACTGTACATGACAAACATAGTGATTCCGGCCTGTCCCCGGATTCCGTGGTATACGCGCGACGTGTTTACGCTTTGAAGCACGCGGTACACGGCGGCCATTATAATGAACCGGTAAAGGTCACCGTCTACACCATGTAGATGTGGCCGCCGGAACATTTGTCGCACTGCTCGCAAAGGCACAATCGTGATTGTTTGCAAGAACGCATCGAGACAAACCAATGTGCCAAAGCCGAGCACGCGCTCTGCATACAGCGGAGTTAGAACAAAGTCCACTAAGGTATCTTCACGGTCAACCGTTACGCCTGTGTGGGACCCCACTTCGAAGCGAAAGTCCTCTATAATTGTGGATAGCCATGCGGTTGCCATTGCGTGGAACTGGATGACTCGGAAAGTTGGCCAGGCCGGCGCAATAGTCAATCAGCAAGCGGGGAGAATGTACAGCGACACGAGTGTTGTTCTTGCACGACCCGGTCCACTTACTCTTGGTTCGCACGCCCTGCAAAGAGTCTTAAGTGCCAACGAATTATGCGCTCACAGACGTATTTAGATTAATTTGTTTGGCAATGCGTGGATGAGCGCATGGGCAAGCGTGACACCTAACCCTGTAACGGAAACTTTTAGCATCTAAGCCGTCCAGAACTGGAAAGTGGGCTGAGAACGGAAGCTGTGAGGAGGCCCCTGCCTGGCAAGCATGGCGACCGCAATTCTCAGCGTGTGGCGGTGCATTGTGCGCCACGCGCGGCATATCCCCGAGGTGCGGGTGGCTGCTGACTTGCGGCAAGTGAAGCGCGTGATGCGTAAACACCGCGCCGATGCGCGGCCAGGGCATGTTCGCGCACTTTTTGAGGTGGAGCAGGAGCTGCGCAAGGTGTGTGCGGGGGAGCAGTCGCTGGCGAAGGCTCGTGGCCGCTTCCAATCTGCGGCGGCAAAGCATGCGAACAAAAAGCCCGCGGCCTCGACCCTCGAGCGGAACCAAGAAACACAAGTAAACCTGTGGAAACAGCACGAAGCGCGGCGCTTTGACGAGTATAATCGGCCGCCGCGTAAGGGATCCTATGAGTGGCGGGCTGTTGACCGGAGGGCAAGGGTGTCCAACGCCACGGCTGCATTCTTGCACGCTCAACCGGCTACCCTCAAGCGCAGCGCCGTAGTTGACACGGTGTTTGCACCATTCTGGCATACTATGCGGAAGGCTGAGCGCAAGCCGCCACCAGGGTCGCAACCTCGGCCGCGGCCCGTGGAACTGACGACACTCAATCGCGTAGGCGGCACCCTATCCCTCCTCCGTGTGCGCGGGGTCCAGGGTCCAGGGCGAGGGCTGCGCCGCCATATTGACGCCGTGAGCCGCGGCACACTCGACATGCTCAGAGCAGCAAATTTCGAGCTCTGGCTGGCCAAACAGTACGCCAAGGACCCGCTAGGAGACCCCGATATGTCTGACTGGATCCAAGCGCTGGGCGACTGGAAGCGGGACATTGAGATGCGGTCCCGGGAGCAGGAAATGAAGTACGAGGTGCAACGCCGCATTCTAATTCGACGACGCCTCGAGCTCGAATGCGCGTGGGAGTGGCGTTTTCGCCGCCAACAGCAGGCAGAGGCCCGGCAGGCCCGGCTGCAGTCTGCGAAATCGTGTATGCTTAGATTAGACACTCTTTAATTAATGCTGGTCAAATACTTGGTGGCTTGGGCGGGTCGTGTTCTTTGATCGCCAAGGACGCCACATTGTTCACTGGTACTTCTTCGCCATCGGCAGGTTTCTGATCTTGGGTTGCCTCATCGTCTGTCACACTCAATGTCACTAAGCTGTCAGACAGCTGCTTTTGGCTACGAACCATGTCGGCTACAACTTCGGCCACAGACTTATTCTGCGACTTCGCGATCGCGGTCGCCTCAGGAAGCAGTATTATGTCTTGTTCATAGCGCATGTCCCCTGGTGGGAACCACGCCACATCTTCTCGTGTGGTCAGACTCTCGTTGCTAAGTTGTGCACGGTAGAAATCGCTGGCTTGATAGCACTGAAGCTGGCAAAATGTGTGCTGCCAGCTCACTATGCTGCGGATCAACGGATTTCGTATGTTTCCGCTTGCATCCCGCAACATATTTTGGCAAGGAGGATACCCGCATCGCGAGACAATGGTGCGTTCCTCTATGAGATCGTCGTAGTCTTGCTGCGTAAAGAAGCGCGCCAGCACCCGCAGTGAGTCCTCGTCGATGGGATCTGCAGCAAAAATCGTGAACTGCAGCAGGAGGTTATTTGCCTGCACCGGATTAAGATATCCTTTCACTCCTTGCCGCAATATTCGCCTTATATCTTCTACAGTCCCCGTCATTGTGCGTTGCCATCCGGGTCCTGCTGCGTTTATTTTGAATTCAAATAGCAGAACACTAGCCCTAGCCCGAAATATCGCTGTCCCGTGGCTGACCCGACAACCCGTGGTGGACAGGCGCTTCTTTCGGAGTGGGGCTGGAGTAATAAAGTGAGATGCATTGCCCAAATAAGTCCGGCCGAGCGCGAGCCGAAGAAAAAATATGAATGAGATTTATTGATTCTAGAAAAACGTCGAGCCAAGTTTGTTATTGCATGTGGACTGTCTGTATTTGGGTCGCCTCGTAATGTGTGTTGGCCTTTTTTTTTCATTCAGCAGGCGAGCACATATTAGTTCTATCTACCTAATTGCCGGATTTATTAAAAATTGGCTTGTAATTACAGAACTGTTCAATTAAATTACTTGGCAAAGTGGCATCTCATAAGAGATTTTGGGCCCTTAGCGACTATTCATAGTACCCATCCTTTATTCGGCTGCACGAGCTCAAAGGGTATGATCCAGCTAGGGCATCATCAAAGTAGTCTAGAACATCATCATATTCGTTGCGCACACCGGAATGTGTCACACCAGAATACTCGCGGTACTTCACGGGCGTTCCGCTGGCGCAATACTTCTTCACTATAGCCCTGACATCGGCAGTACTCACAGTATTGTCATTTGTGCCCTGATAAATGAGCACACTGGACCTTGGTGCATGCTTACCCAGTGAATTTAGATCGTAAACATTGGTAACTCGTTCATCGCTGAACGGATCGATGCCGGAGCCGAAGAACTCCGACGTAATGTTTTGCGCAAAGAAGCGGATGAAATTTTGGTTTGCACAGCGTGACTGAGCTGCCTCCAATGTGTTGCGACGACGTGGAAGTACTTCCTCGGCCAAGAAGTCCGAAACATCCTTGTACGCCGAGGCCATTCCCAGTAGCGACGCCACGACCTGCCCACTCTGAGGGGAACTGTTTATAGCATGGATCCAATTCAGTAGGTTTGTGATGTATGCGCCAACAGCAACAGCATTGATTGGCAGCTCAGGTGCGTAAGACGGAGCCAGCTCGGCAGCCCAGCCAGTCGCGTGAGCACCTGTTCCGTAGCCCCAGAGGCCAATGGAGGCACTCTGATTGCTCAACGCCACGCCAGGAACTTTAAGAGCCGCGCGGGCCGCATCGAGAATTTGTGGCCCTGCAACTTGTCCCACAGTGAACGAGCCCCTTCGGGTCTCATAATCTGGAACAACAACACTAAAGCCATGAGAGAGGAGGTGTTGTACTTCGGGGACGCCACTGCGTCCAAAAAGTTGATACGTGGGCGAGCAGTCAATGTAATTGGCTTCTTCCGGGATTTGCACAACTACAAAGCGCCCCTTGTTTTGGTCCCCATGGGCAATGAGCACAGCTGCTGTTGACAAAGTGGCCTTTCCGTGGGCATCTTGGCTACGATATACAAGTTGGAGCGCATTATCGACTCCCTGGTAGGTACCGTCAACAGAAATAGGGCGCTGGGCAACAATGGCGCCATTTGCGTATGCGCTCGAATTGTCGTATTTTAGGTGGTAGAATGGATCGCGGGTAGGCTCAATTGGTGCCGTGGTCGAGTTGTCGACCCAGTTGGTCAGATTAGGAGGCGCATCTGGCTCTCCTCCACCGTTTGGATCGCCACCACCATCCGTATCGCCGGGACGCGAGCTTTGAGCCGCGCCAAAAATGGGAAGGCCCGCAAGTACTAATGCGTGGAAAAAAAACGTCATAGTGCCGAACTGCCTTGCACCGCTGAGTTATGCATCGCGTTCGTATATATGCATATATATGGGCAGTGATGGTGGAGGCTCAGTGCAGCCTCATTCAAATCTAGGCCGGCAAATCTAGTCTTTAATTCAAATTCAACGTGCCGCCGTGCACGGTGATGAGGGCGATGACTATGAGAGATGCAACAAAAATCAGTGTTCTTCGTGAAAAACACCGAAATCTAATATTAGAGTTTGGCTCGCCGGCGAACCGCACTTAACAAAGAAGGGGTCACTAAAATTAGCTAGTAAAGAGTATGTAGTTTATGCGCCCACGCCGAGCCAGAACAGAGTCTGGACCAGCACTTCAAGAGCACATTCCACGTACCTGCCAGCGGACACTCGCGGAAGTATCAAATCCAGAGGCCGCTAACAGGCTTGATCTTCTCCATCACCAGAACCCGTGGCTCTATCGAGATCAGAACCCGAGGCAGAAATAGGAGAATACACGTGCTCGGGCAAAAACAGCGAGTCCTCTACAACTCGTATCGAGCTAACTGTCTTCACACGAGCACGTTAAAAAAAGGTTAAGCTGGAAATTTTAGATCGAGATGACTTAAATAGCGACGGCTGCCTAACCCTTCCGAGTTCACGAGTCACGGGACGGCGAGTCCGAATGAATGGAAGTACGCGCAGTCAAGCTTCGGATCCTGCTTTGAGAAAAGAGGCCCAATGCGCGTAAATCCGAGCTCTAATTTGTTCAAGTGATGCAGTATTTTGTTTATTGCTAGGCTCAAGTTGACCCTCCTTCTTGGGGTTATTAATTATGGGACTCCTATAATTTCCCCGGACATCGCCAATATGTCAATTTGTGTTCTTGAAGCTAGTATCAAGCCATCGCAGGTTTGTTGCAGGGTCACAATGGTAGGTTCGCAACAACATCTGTGCCATAGCTCAGAGTCCTCATACCAGGGATTGAGGAAAATCTGATATTGCACGTAGGTTTGTACTCTGGTGCACCAGCAGCATCTAAATTGTTGGGGATAATTAAGGAAATCTTATGATTTGCGCACTTTTGGATAATTTGGGTCACTCCGTTCTCATTGAGAGGTACAAGCACAGACTCCATGACTCGGGTGTTCAAACAAGGACCAGCTGTAAATCATGAGGTACACTGAGTGGCCACTCTCTTTATCGACAGGTCTGCCGACTAGAGCTACCAAATTACGGAGGAAACACCTCGAAATCCGCGCAGCACATTATCGATGAGCCCCAGAGGCTGAAGTAGGCGTCAGTTTATGCGGCGCTGTTCACCCCAAGAATACCTCGTAAGCGATAATAAATATGTTCACCGTGATAAGAAACGGCCGCATCACCATTCGTACCGACCTAACGAGGTGTAACGCACGCGACTTAATTGTGTCCTCAGACTCGGCACCAAACGCGGGAGCTGTGTCCGAGCCAAAGAGCCGCCTGATGAACCTCTCCTCATTCAGAATGGCCGTCGCATTGAGAAGCAATGTGAATATGATGATGGTTCGGTAAACAAGGCCAGTGATTCCAAACATCTTGCGGACAGCTGGCAATGTCTTGACAAGCCTTTGATGGTTCGCTGGACGCAAAGAGGCCGTATCGTGTTTTCAACCCCATAGGCGGTATCGTGTGTTTGAGCCGGCGGTACTTGGATATTTCAGCTATGCTGGCAGCAGCTTAGAGCGGTGCGCGCGTCTTGGGCAATCTAGTCGCAGGGATGATGGCCTTAATCGAATGTTTAGTGGGCGCTGTATAGTTTTTTTGAAGAATTTTTGGGACAAAAGCTGCCCTCTAGGTCTTTAATGGGTAATGCTAAATAACTTAGTGGACGTACCCCCATTTATTTACTGCACTGCCGCTTTTTTTTTGGCCTTCACTTCACGACGTCAGGTCGTCATGTGCCAGGCAATCGGTGCCATCAGTTATACGCGCTCTGAAATGATCTACTAAATCTGGTCAATGGTGGTACACCTGATGAAATTTTTTATAACAAGCACTGTATATTCGTGATGAGTTCACGCCAGTAATCTACGGCGGTATTGTGGTGGTGTACGTTAGTTATACAGTAGTTTAACGGCCGTTTCTATGGTTCTGAATGCTGGCTTATTATCTAGCTTTACTGACGCTGGTCGCGTAGCCCAAAAGGTTAATGTGTGCCTTTCCACCCATAAATTCACGTGAACAAGATGGCCAGATTGGGTTCTGTTTCACTTTATTAGCTCGCGCAGCGACTTGTCAAAAAAGTCGCGCCTGTGTAGGGCACGGACAGGGCCTGATCAGGGTAGGGATAACAGCGGTGTAACGGGCGGGACTACGGCGGCAAAGTGCACTACAGGGCTGTTCTACTAGTGCTGGTCGCCCGAATCGCCAGCTTCCGTATTAGCGGAATGATGCGTCATTTCGTATAGCAACTTTTTGTGCAGCGAAGCAGCGCCGTCTACCGGCCGCTGCGAGCACGACCGATCGCGGCTCCAATGCGGAATGTGATGCACAGACCCTATCAGGCATTGGTACGGTACGGGTTTGCTCTTTTGAATGTGGGTCAGATGACCAGTGAGGTGAAACGAATTTGGCAGCGCGGTTCTGTTTCTTCTCCACCTCTATTCACCCAGGCTGGTGCCCTGTTAATTCGTTCAGTATGTCTGCTCCCCACGCGAGAAAGCACAGTGCGTTTGCCCTGGACCGCGCGTCCACGAACGTGGCTGCTGCCCAGATGCGAAACGCGCTCAACAAGATTTCTGACGGCATTTCGGACAAGACGCGTCGCGACAAGTTCGAGGCCGAGATGGACTGCTTCTTTGAGCTGTACCAGCGCTACCTCGTTTCGACTGTCCGCGGCGAAAAGCTCGATTGGGATCGCGTTCAGACCCCGCGCCCAGAGGAGGTCGTTGACTACAACTCGCTGAAGAAGGAGCACACGGACAACCCGGACGTGGCCAAGGAGTATCTGTCGAAGCTGGCCGTGCTCAAGCTTAATGGTGGCCTGGGTACCTCGATGGGCTGCGTGGGTCCGAAGAGCGTCATTGAGGTTCGTGAGGGCAAGAGCTTCCTCGACCTCATGGTTCGCCAGATCGAGTACCTGAACCGCCAGTACAACGCTGACGTGCCGTTCATTCTTATGAACTCGTTCAACACCGACGAGGACACTGAGACAATCATTGAGAAGTACAAGGGTCACAACATCAACATCAAGACCTTCAACCAGTCCAAGTTCCCGCGCGTGAACAAGGACACGCTTCTGCCCATTCCGGAGTCCGCTGACGATAGCAATGATGCGTGGTACCCACCGGGCCATGGTGACCTGTTCGAGTCGCTTTGCCGTTCCGGAATTCTCGACGAGCTCATTGCCGCCGGTAAGGAGATCCTGTTCGTGTCGAACGGTGATAACCTCGGTGCTACCGTTGATTTGGACATACTGAGCCACATGATCGACTCGAAGAGTGAGTACATCATGGAGCTCACGGACAAGACGCGAGCCGACGTGAAGGGTGGCACCATCATCAACTACGATGGCCACGTGCAGCTGCTAGAGATTGCTCAGGTCCCGAAGGAGCACGTGGAGGAGTTCAAGTCCATCAAGAAGTTCAAGTACTTCAACACGAACAACCTGTGGATCAACTTGCGCGCCATCAAGCGCATTGTGGACTCGCAGGAGTTGCAGCTCGAGATCATCCCCAACCCGAAGACTATCAAGCATGGCGGGGTTGAGCTCCAGGTTCTGCAGCTCGAGACGGCTATTGGTGCTGCCATCCGCTATTTCAAGAACGCTCGCGGTATCAACGTCCCGCGCTCGCGTTTCCTGCCCGTCAAGACATCCTCTGACTTGCTGCTCGTGAAGTCTGACCTCTATAAACTCGTACATGGTTCCCTCGCCATGTCTCCACAGCGGTATGGTGGTACGCCGCTCATCAAGCTCGGCGACAGCTTCAAGAAAGTCAGCGAGTTCCAGAAGCGCATCCCGCATATGCCGAAGATCATTGAGCTCGACCACCTTACTGTGACGGGCAATGTGTTTTTCGGACGTGGCATCGAGCTGAAGGGCTCCGTCATCATCGTGTGTGAAGAGGGCAATAAGATCCAGATCCCGCCTGGGTCTGTGCTCGAAAACGTTGTCATCACGGGTAGTCTTAGCATTCTTGAGCACTAATCAACACTACATATAAATACACCCCTGTTTTATTCCTTTTTGTTTGCCATATTAGACTCGCGTTCCTTACATATATATGTTTGTAACATTGGTGCTTCCTTGATCTTTATTTGTATACAGTATGTTTGCGTAAACATGCTTGGTAGTGTTCACTTTCATTGCCGGCGTGGTTCTGCTTCTTGGCTCAACAATTGTCTGATACATTGAGCCAGCAAGTGTATGGACGGTCTAGTCTGTATTGATGTGATAAGTTGGCGGTTGATGTGATGTCTAAAGTGCTCGCTCTAGGCTATCAACACGGAGCACTTGAGGTACGATGTGGCTTATTTTAGCATTCAAATCGGCTTTTTTCGATTGTTCTGTGTTCGTTCTGCGAGTGTTACTAGTACTTTTTTTGTATCGGTTCAACATTGCAGAATTCGCTACGTAAGTTAATTGAGATACGTACCGAACCCCCGTTGAAATCATTGAGAAAATATTTCTAAACACTTCCCTTTATAGCAAAATAAATATAATAAAATAATAAAAAGCATAAATATAGATGGACACCAAGAACTGAAGTCGACACACTTGGTTCTTTACTATCAGGTAAACTCCAGTATATTCAACGCGTCGTATGGCTGGCGGCGGCGCCGCCGCCAGGCACACAGATATAGCAGTGGCATATCAGATGACAGGAGCGTGAACGCATCATGTCGGGTCACGCCGATTGCACGTGACCGTGACCTTGACACATGAAAGAAGTTTACCTCCCAACGACAAATTCGCAGCGCTACACACGTTCCCAACTACCCCCCCAAATCTGGGAGGGGTTCGGGGGGTGATGTAACGAAAATCCAAACGCTTGGTCGGTTCTCCCACCGCAAGGAATGCTGGGGCACGTGAGGCACGCAACAGAAAAAAAAGCATCACGCATTCCGGAATGAAAGGGTAAAGCAACGAAAACAAAGAAAACAGGCAAAACCGTGCAGGATGGTGGCGACAGAAACTCAGAATTCAGATCAAGCGCAGTCTGGGGGTCAGAACGGCCATCATACGATACTCCGCGCACGCGCGAGCACAAAGGTCTAATTCTCGCGACGAGCTTTGCCTGGCAAGTATTTTTAACTGGCACTTGAAGTGTCGTCCTCGTCGCTCCATTCGCACCCGCACACCGCGTCTCATCACTATCCGCATCAAAAATAGGGTCGTGATGACAAAACCCTAACCGAGCCATGAGGCGCCCACCTATCTCCCAAGCAGGTATATAAAGACGCGCCTCGTACACTGAACAGTTCTCTTCCAACCAACTACAACAACAATGGCCCGCACAAAGCACGTAGCTACCCCCGCCAAGACCACCTCCGGTAAGGCGCCCCGCAAGCACGCCGCCTCCAAGACTCCTCGCAAGTCGGTTGGCGCCGGTGTATCCGGTGGTGTCAAGAAGCCCCACCGTTATAAGCCTGGTACGGTCGCCCTGCAGGAGATCCGTCGTTACCAGAAGTCGACGGAGCTGCTTATCCGCAAGCTGCCCTTCCAGCGTCTGGTGCGTGAGATCATGCAGGACCTGCGTGAGGGATTCGGCGACAACAAGCCGGACTTCCGCTTCCAGTCCTCGGCCCTGGGTGCCCTCCAGGAGGCCGCCGAGGCGTACCTTGTGTCCCTGTTCGAGGACACGAACGCCTGCGCCACGCACGCCAAGCGTGTGACTATCCAGGAGAAGGACATCG
Organism: Entelexis vaccinii; assembly: GCA_004125185.1. Lineage (NCBI taxonomy): Eukaryota > Fungi > Ascomycota > Dipodascomycetes > Dipodascales > Trichomonascaceae > Entelexis > Entelexis vaccinii. The sequence continues at coordinate 258,438 of NRDX01000007.1, read as the reverse complement.
AGCTCGCGCGCCGTCTGCGCGGTGAGGTCTTCTCCACCAAGGAGTCGAGCTAGACAGCCTGCTTCTAACTATGTATTTATTTATGATTCCCTATTAAACACGAATGCGCATTTAATTTTTTTTACCAATCTTGATTTATTAACAGAAACGAGGACTAATTCAGAAACGCAGTGGCCAATTCATTGACAAGCAGGAAAAAGAAGGCCGCATCAGAACACAAATGGCACAATGCTAGAACTAGAATTATTTACGGAGCAGCGGCGCGGCGTACAAAAAGTCGGTACACTTCGAGCACTAAAAGCGCTGCTGAGCAGTAATAAAAAGCAAAAAATTGATCGAACCCAGGATCGAACTGGGGACCTCCAGTGATCTAACTCATGAGATGATGTTAGACTAGCGCCATAACCAACTAGACCATTCGACCTGATACTGACTGCTCTCTGTACAGTAAAGTAAATGCGCACGCAAGTGTAATAATTATGTTGCGGCTTTCAATCAAAGTAAATTAGCTCGTAGGCGGGCAATAAGGCATATATAAGGAGATTCAAAGCAACATGGTTTAGATAGCAAAGCCGAGACTCTAATAGTCATGATTGCATTACTCCAAGTGAAGCAGAACCGACTAACTAATAGTGACTGACAGTATTATATCAACGCGGTACGTCACCGTGTCCACAAGCTTCAAAAAAGATGAACTAATGATTATTGGCCCACAAGCTACAACAATAATGGCAAGTATGCAGGAATAAGTCACACTTACTCGTTATCGCGTACTCAAGAATGGATATTTGGTCCATGCCCAAATCGAGGCCAAAAGCGGCCTTTTCAAGTACCTTGCTATCTGGTTAGTCCATAACGCAGTGGATGTTCTCTGCGCAATGGCCGCGGTAAATATAGGTCAAAGCAAGCGGATCAAAGGTTCAACACAACTCCTCTGCAACCCAAAAAGCTCGCGGCCATCTTTAAGACAGCACCGCTTCACAATTGAAGCATTCATCAGTATAAAATGATAGAAAGAAAAGGTCCTAAGTGAGCATTTTTACTTCATTCGCCAGCCCAGGTGCGAATTGCGAGCCCCCCCCTCTCTGTGCTTAGACTCCTCCGTTGTTACCGCCATCTGCTCGAACAATGAAAAAAGCGTGTATTTATAGTCATTGTTCCGACGGCTATCAACACAAGGTCGGATGGTCTAGTTGGTTATGGCGCTAGTCTAACATCATCTAATGAGTTAGATCACTGGAGGTCCCCAGTTCGATCCTGGGTTCGATCAATTTTTTGCTCCCCAGCACTTTTTGTTTTTACAGCATTGGTCTGCGTAGTACGTAGTACGGAATGCGGCAAACCCGAATTGAACCGTTGTGTGGAGCATATTTGTTTTGAACATTTGGCATCATCGCTGTGTGGCTTGTGTTTCTTGCCGCCGGATTGGCTCGGCACACCATACTGCCAGCCGGCTAACGCGGGAACCCTTGCCGGGCGCATGCGCACGCTCACAGCTCCGCACCCTACTTGCCAGTGGCATTGCGTGTTCGGCACAGCCTCCTACACAATGCCGGAAGTGCCATTTGCCGTGCGCGCGCTTTACGACTATCAAGCCGAGCAGGAGGACGACCTCCCGTTTACGTCCGGCCAGAAAGTTACTGTCGACGAGGTGCTTGATGCGGATTGGTACCATGGCTACTACACAGATGCGTCAGGCAAGCAAGTGGAGGGTATTTTCCCGATCACGTACGTGGCGGTAGACGTGGTGCCCCCGGCGCGACCCAGCCGTGGCCCCGCGCATGCGGGACCGGCTGCTAGTACCACAGAAGCGCCTACGCAAACTGCTGCTGCGCCAGCGCCGGCTCCAGCGCCCGTGCCGGCGGCTCCAAGCTCGGCATCTGCTCAATCGGCTTCGCGCACAGAAAAACAAACCATTCCGTCGTCCCCGCCTGCGCCTGCGCCTGCGCCCGCGCCCGCTCCCGCTCCCACTCCCGCTCCCGTGCCTGCGCCTGCGCCTACGGCCGCGGCCAACGTGTCAGCTCCGTCGCCAACCACCGCGCATCCCCGAGCTCCAGTGTCTACGAGCGATGACGACTGGGGAGAGGAAGACGATGCAGAGGAGGAGGAGAAAACCATTAGTCTGGCCCCTCCTAAAACGACCGCTCCACCTGAGGTGACCGCCGAACGTGCTGCTGAGGGTCCTGCCAGCAGCCAATTGAGCAGCGGACACGAAACGCTCCGTAAAGAGCCTGAATTGCCTGCACAGCAGACACAGACTGAACCGCAACCAGTGTTCGATCTCAAACCTCAACAGCAGCAGAAGGTTGAGCCCACTCAGGACGATATTGACCAGTCAGACGCTAGGCAGAGCGAGAACCGCCAGAGCGAGGACCTTCAAAGTGCATCAAAAATTCAGGAACGCCGCGTTTCGCAAGGCTCGACCCATAGCGCTCACCGCGCTGCACCAACGGAAGAGAGTCAGAATACTCCAGCGGGATCTGGTAGCACTGCAACCCCCACTGCCGCCGACTCAAGGACTGCTACCGAAACTAGCAGCATTGCAGCATCAAGCACTGGTGACTCCAACACCGACAGTCCAAAGGGCCCATCTTCGAGTGTTGCTACCGAGTCACAAGCCGCTCAGACTAGCAGCATTGATGCCGACAAAGAGCCAGATTTCAAGACGCGCCTTGCTCGGTTTAACCAGGCAAATACCGAAGATGATAAACCGAAGCCAGCTCCTAAACGAACCGGCACTCGCCGCAACTTCCAGCCTTTGGAAAGCGAGGAGGAGAGCGCGGTTCCTCATCCTGGACGCGAAGAGGTTTTCAAGCCAAGCATGAGCATGAAGGAACGCATCGCGATGCTGCAGCAGAATCAGCAAGAAGAGCAGGAAGCAGCCGAGGCAGCAGCTGCGGCTGAAGAGCGACGCCGTCAACGCCGTGCCGAAGCAGAGGCCAGCCGTCGCGAGAGAGCAGAGCTCGAAGCAAGAGAAAAGGCTGAAGCCGAGGCTGAGGCAAAGGAGAGGGCTGCGCAGGAGGCTGCGAAGCAGGCTGAACTTGAACAACAGGCCGCCGAGCTCAAACTCAATGAGAAGACGGAGGTCCCGCAAGTCCCGCCTACTCCACAGAGTCTTGGTGAGAGCGATAAGGCTCAGGCGGTTGAAGACAAGGACATCCACAGGGCGCCACCCGCGCCACCCGCAGTACCTGCGACTCACTCAAACCAGACAGACGAGCCCTATGTACCGGGAAGCACGGATGAGGCCACTTCTGAGGAAGTGCCACACAAACCGTCCGTGGCTTCAGCCTTGCCTGCAGGATTTGGCTTTGGCCAGCCCATGCCCCGGAAAGATAGCGATGCGGCTGAAGAAACCACGGAAGAGGGAGCCAACAATGGTGAAAATGGTGAGAACGATGATGAGGATGAGGCGGAGGCACGACGAATGGCCCTGAGACAGCGCATGGCTCGACTTGCTAACAGCTCCGGAGGAATGAACCTAGGAATGATCATGGGTGGTGGATTCGGTGCTCCTGGTGGGGGAGCACCCAAAAAGGAGCGTACTAGATCTTTACAATACGAGTCAATGTCCCCAGCCGAGATCGAAGCAGCCGAGGCACGACGCGAAGCAGAGGAGAGTGCGCCCGTGTCCATTATGCCCGGCGCGAGTGGCGCACCTCCTATCAATGCAGCTGAGACGGAACAAGGTAATGCTGCGTCCGATGCAGAGGAAGGCGCACCAGAGTCGGTCTCGATACCGAAAGCTCAAGGTGTGCCACAGGAGGCACCAGAGGCGGAGCAGCGACCTACAGAGTCACCTAAATCTTCAGCCCCTCAGTCTCCAGTAACGCCGTCCGCGAACGCGAGAGGACAGTTCCCCAAGAGTCCCGCCAGCGATAAATTCCATGACGCCAACGAGACTCATGAGGCCGGGAGTATATCCGAGAGTGCCTACGATGGAGATAGCGAGGCCACTGATACGACGGCTACACCAGCAGGCACACCAGCAGTGCAGTCACCGCGGCCTGTTCATGCGCCACTGCCCCCTCAACCACCTCAGGCCCCGCAGCAGCCTCAGCCGCCTCAACCACCTCAACCGCCACAACCACAGCGGCTACCGGGAGCTCCAATTGGAGACTTGAGATCGTCGGCCACTGGTCTCAGTGAGACGTCTGGGTATGAATCCGATGAGGACACGGACAGGCCGGCTAGTATTAAAAACGTACCACATGATGAGATTGACGCTGTGCCTACTGCTCATGCAGCCCCGCCTCCTCCCCCGAAAGCGTCGTCAGCTACGCCCACCCTCAGTGAGAAGGGGTTCTCGGCACCCACTGAACATGCATCGAACGTTCACGACCCTCTACTATCTCATCAGCCGTCCGGTTACAAGTCTGCACATGTTGCGCCCACGGCGCCTCCAGCTAGCAATAGCAGAGAATCGCTGTCAGCTCATCATGAAGCACATGCACCACTCTCGGCGCCTCAAGCACCATCGAGGCCACCACACGAGGCGATTGCAAGGCCTCCAGCAGAGGGCCCTATCACGAGTGCGCCAGCGCCTTCCTTAGATGCGTATCGCACAGCTCCTGCGTCAGGCGCTGCGCCACCAGTGCCTTCATCAGCGGCAACCCAGACGGCTCCGCCGCCGCCGCCCGTAGCACACGCGGTACCGCCTCCGCCTCCGCACCCGACAGCACACGCGGTACCGCCTCCGCCTCCGCACCCGACAGCACACGCGGCACCACCGCCGCCTCCGCACCCGGCAGCGCATGCGGCACCACCGCCGCCGCCCACGGCGACACACGCGGCACCACCTCCGCCACCGGGAGCAAATGCAGCACCTCCACCACCACCTCAGGCGCATCCTGCGAGCCCAGGCCCCACCACTCCCAGAGCCCCTCCTCCTCCGCCGCCAGCAACGCATGCAGCACCGCCTCCTCCTCCTGTTGGTCATCCTGCTAGTTCTGGGGAGTCTATCACCAGAGGTGCGCCTCCGCTACCCCCACAGCATCAGGCGCACACGCACAGGTCTTCCAATGATTTTGATTTTTTCGAGCCTGAGCAGCCAAGCACACCCTCGCGGCCGCCTCCTCCAGCCCCAGTAGCTCGTCCGAGTGCTCCGGCACCGCCGGCACCCACTGGTGGAGCTTATGGAGGTAAAGGACCTTCGACTTTTGGAGCTCCTCCTCCAACGCACGCGCCGCCACCGCCTCATGCCCCACCACCGCCTCAAGCACCACCGCACGCCCCTTCGCGTGCGTCAACATTCGGAGAAGCATCTACAACTAGCACTCCGCCGGGTGCTGCTTCATCCGCTTCAGCGGGACGCACATCGCGGGACCTCGGACGGCGTGGCTCGCGGTATGATATGGCAGTGCATGACTCGCGACGACTGAAGGAAGTTAGTACGCGCGTAGGCCCTGAAGTCATTGCATCAGCCCACAAGAACTTCGCAGCGGGCAGCGAAGTAGCGAATGCGCGCGAGTTTGTAAGTAGCCTACCCTCGGCAGTGCTTCTTGAGGGAGGTTTGGGTGTAGAAATCTACTCGAACTTTGGCAATGCTAGCGTGCAGCAAATAGATGAGATCAGACCAGGCGACATCTGCGTGCTGGAAGATGCGACGTTCCAAGGCTCGAAGGGTCCATTGCAGAAGTACAACAAGACGTATCGGGATGCGACGTTTGTAGTAGAGAGCTGGGACGGCACAAAGAAGAAGCTGCACTTTGCTGATACGAAGCGAGAAGCTCTGCGAGTGGGCGATCTGCGTATGGGCGTTGTTCGCATTTTCCGCGTCGTCGATAGTCAATATCAGGAGAAGTACGAGGGCTAAATTTAAACACCAAAGAGCTTGTAACAAAAAGATACATACACAAAACGCGTTACGCTTCTATTCGCGCTCTTCAAAGAGCGATCTCCTTATCAGTCAAAGATAACTTGATAGAAAAAAAAAGGTATGGGAAGCGGTAATTTGACGCATTAACCCCACATGTTCGCACCGACACACTGCCGGTCGTGGTCAGCATATACATTTACCCGCATTTACCCCCCCAATCGGTTCACATGCTTCGCATCGCATGCTTCACATAGCATGTGCGGCCTGCCACGTACCGGCTCGGAGTCATTACCCTAACCTAGGCGCCTCGATGACAGGATTTTACGCGGCAGCCAGCGCGATAAGAGCCATGACTGAGCCGTTCCCTGGCATTGGGGAGCGCGGAAGTAACAATGGCACGTGCCCGCACGCCAGAGTTGACTTTCGCGATCAAACGTCACAAATTATGTGCATGTGCATGCGTATATAGGAAGGACCCTGGAAAAAATAAAGGACTCACTACACCTCGATTGACAAAATGCCCGAGACGTACCTCTTTACTTCCGAGTCTGTTGGAGAGGGCCACCCCGACAAGATCTGCGACCAGGTCAGTGACGCGATCCTGGACGCGTGCCTGACCGTGGACCCGCTGTCTAAGGTTGCCTGCGAGACGGCTTCTAAGACCGGCATGATAATGGTGTTCGGAGAAATCACGACACGTGCTCAGCTGGACTACCAGAAGATCATCCGTGACACCATTAAGCACATTGGTTACGATGATAGTGCCAAGGGTTTCGATTACAAGACGTGCAATGTGCTGGTGGCTGTCGAGCAGCAGTCCCCGGATATTGCGCAGGGCCTTCATTACGAGAAGGCCCTTGAGGAGCTGGGTGCCGGTGACCAGGGTATTATGTTCGGCTACGCTACGGACGAGACGCCGGAGCTGCTGCCGCTTACGGTGATTCTGGCTCACAAGCTGAACAAGGCGCTTGCCGATGCGCGCCGCGACGGCTCTTTGCCTTGGCTGCGTCCAGACACGAAGACTCAGGTTACGGTCGAGTACGAGAACGACGGTGGTGCCGCAAAGCCGCTGCGCGTTGACACTGTTGTAATTAGCGCTCAGCACGCTGAGGAGATCAGCACTGCTGACCTGCGCTCTGAGCTCACGGAGAAGGTGGTGAAGAAGGTGATTCCTGCGCACTTCCTCGATGAGCGCACCAAGTACCACATTCAGCCCTCTGGCCGTTTCGTGATCGGTGGTCCCCAAGGTGATGCTGGGCTCACCGGCCGTAAGATCATCGTTGATACGTATGGCGGTTGGGGTGCCCACGGTGGTGGTGCTTTCTCGGGCAAGGACTTTTCGAAGGTTGACCGCTCTGCTGCTTATGCTGCACGCTGGGTCGCCAAATCGCTGGTCAATGCCGGTCTTGCGCGCCGTGCTCTTGTACAGGCCAGTTATGCCATCGGTGTTGCTGAGCCTTTGTCGATCTTCGTTGAGACGTACGGTACGTCCAAGTACTCGTCGGCGGAGCTCGTAGAGATCATCAAGAAGAACTTCGACCTGCGACCCGGTGTCATTGTGAAGGAGCTCGATCTTGCGCGCCCCATATATTTCAAGACTGCAAGCTACGGTCACTTCACGAACCAGGAGAACCCGTGGGAGCAGCCGAAAAAACTTACCCTTTAGAGCAAACCGGTAAAGGAGTTCAACACTAGCATTTTTTTCACATCTGGAGTCTCTCAACAGACCCGGTAGACAAGAGGTACGTCTTGCCTTGTAAGGCATTGTCTAAAATGGAATATTTCTTAATAGTTAAAGAGACTGAAGGTCTATTTTAATTTTGGTTCTCGCATACCTGTTGACTATGTTTGAGGCGTTAGGCCCTTTTCGAGCCAGCAGATATAGTGAGTGAAGTAATCTAGTGGTGGCTTCTATTTATGTGATGAATAGCGGTCTCACAATGCGCGAGCCGAGAATCTCACACTCAGGCTTAATGGTTTATGAGCTGCAGCAGCTCGATTACAAGCCTGCACAACAGTGCCCGTCACGGCATCAGTCTTGTCCCTTTTCTGCAGTCCGAAAACGCTTGCTATGAATAAATATAAGACCATGTACATGATATAAAACACCATCCGGTTTAAGTTAATCCCGCTGCCTCAAAATATGAGTGGTGCAATGATGAAGTCGAATAGTTTGACATTCATGCGTTTCTCGGGGTTACCTCCCAGTCCTCACGTTTCGTTTGCCGGACCGTGGAATAGTTAGCAGCAGTCAGGCGTTTATTTATTACCGCCAAGTTCACGCTATTCTGCTGCTTATCTGCCCAGTCATGACTTGACGCTGCAACATCTGCGACGAAACTTGAGATGGCCTTTTGTGCTTGTTCCTCAGTAGGAACGCGCTTCGTGAGGCTGACGTAGAGACCATCTCGAAATTCGCTATTATTCTGGAAGTTTTCAAAGAGGGCTCGCCGCAACCGCTTTCCAGCTCGTTGTCTCCAGACGGCAAAATCAAGGGGATTTCGAGACAAACGTGCTACGTTTGGATTTGGTCGCAGAGCAGGGACATTTCCGTTGTAGGCCGCACCTTGCATTGGCACAACTGACAGGGCTGGTCGTGACTTGCGGCCAGCAGCCAGTGGGTGCCATGGTGGGAAATACAGCAGAGTTAGAATGTTTGGTACCTCTAGGCGAGCTTTGCATTGGCGAATCAATCTGTGGCCTTGAAATAAAGCCTGGATAAATAAAGCATTTGTGCCTCTAATACTGCCTGGAGCTGAAGCAAAGGGCGAATCTGGAGTGACAAATGGCCATTTGTGAGAGACCATGGAATCGCCTGGTTTTGAATATATATCCTTGTCGTCAAAAATGCTCTCCAAAATCGAAACTGTTGGCGCCTCCTTGTGCTCTGGATCAAGTTGCCAGCCCATTGTCAATTGCCTCTGCGCCTCCCGCGATTTGCTCAATGGGAGTTTGCGGGATGTATAAATGTGTCGGCAAACTACATGCCGAGGACTATTGTAACACAATTTATACATAGCGATATTATCAAATACACGCTAATTGAATCTCTATCAAGAAACAACTTGGCGCTCTATTGATTCAATGCGCTTGTGAGTCCTGTCCACGCCAAACAACGGTCAGCCAGCTTGCCACGAGACTACAGGATTGCTTTGATCTACAAGAACTGGAGATGCGCGTGCCTCTCTCGGCGCTTGTTTACGGTAATAAAGTGACATAATAACGGCTACAACTTTTCATGGCAAAAAATTAGATAACAGATTACTCATCTGAAAAATTAGCTAGATGCACATCATCCCCATAGGCCATAATTCTTCACTGAACCCGTCCTTTTGAGGTGTATTTGGTAAATGGACGAGTACGTGACGCAGCTCGAGGGCGTTCTCGCCCAGGTACTTAATGCTCGGGACTCCCAGAGCGTGAAAAGTGCCACGGAACAGCTCAGCAAGAATTGGTACAAACGTGCCGAGACTGTTCCGGCTCTCATTCGCATAATGCAAGTGCACCCGCAGCCCCAGATGCGGCAGCTTGCCGGTGTCGAAGTCCGCAAACTTATTCCGCGGTTCTGGTATGACTCGCAATCGCCACTGAGTGCGGATGTCATGGAGCAGATCAAAACTTCGCTTCTACAAGACTCCCTTAAAGAGGACAGTGACCTCGTACGACACACTGTGGCTCGCATTATTAGCGCCATCGCACGTCTTGATTTGGATGATAACCGCTGGCCGGGCCTGCTTCCTGAGTTGCACCGGGCCGCTCAAGATAGCGACGTGCGCAAACGGGAAATTGCCACATACGTGTTATATGCGTTGCTCGATTCGAGTGACTATTGTGCTGCTGTAGCCGAAGAGCCGAAAACTTTGATGGAGCTTCTCAGCCAGACTCTCCGTGATCCTGAGTCGCTGAGTGTTCGTGTCAATAGTGTCCTTGCTCTCAGTGGCCTGTCTGTTGCCCTCACTGGCACTGAGGCTCCTGTGTTTCAGCAAGTTGTCCCGGGAATCGTTGAAGTTCTGAGCCAGTGTGTGGCCACAAACGACGACAAAAGTGCCAGTCAAATTTTCGAGAGTCTCAGTGAGCTTATTGACTCTGACGCTGCTTTGCTGGGCCCTGCTTTCGGTGAGCTCATTGCACATATGCTCAACGAGTATGGCTTGAATAAGAGCGTAGATCCTGATACGCGCGTAGCAGCGATGCGTGTTGTCGCCACTACTGCCGTCTTTCGATACAACCGCATCAATCGCATGAAGCTAGCGCCCGAGCTCACCAAAAAGCTTGTTGAGCTAGTTGCCAATGCTGATGAGGATGAGGATGAGGACGATGAGGATGACGATGAGGTCACACCATCGCAGCTCGCACTTCAGACTCTTGAGACTCTTGCCTCTCGTCTGCCACCGTCTCAGGTCATCTCGCCTCTATTACAGCTTTTGCCGTCTCTGGTTCACACCGCGAACCCCATGCATCTGAGGGCTGGTTATCTTGCCTTTAGTGCTACAGCTGATGGCGCCCCGGAGTTTGTTGCTAGCGAGACTGAGACTTTGTTGCCGTGGATTGTTCAGGGTTTACAGAATGACAACCAAGCTGTTCGTGTGGCCGCACTTCACGCCCTCTGTCAGCTTGGCACTGGTGCCGGTGAGCGCTTAGGACGCGAACATGCAACCCTCATTCCCCTTGTATATGGCATTCTAGACAGCGCCCCGACCATTAAGGTTTGTCGTTCAGCCTGTATTGCTCTTGGCGCAATTATGCGTTGTCTCACAAACGAAGTGCTGAGCCGTGAGTACCTGCCGGAGCTCGTTCCGCGTCTGCTTGATGTGGTTCGTTCCTCGCCTAATTTGGACTTGAAGGTGTTTGTTATTCAGACCCTTGGCACTGCCGCCGAGGTTGCTGGTCGTAACTATATGCCTTACTTCCAACAGACTATTGAGGTTCTGGAGCCATATGTGACTGTTCCCCAACCCGATGAGGCTACTGGTGAGGTTGACCCGGCCGCCGCGAAGCTGGCCTCTGAGGCATTGGGATCATTGTCGCGTCTTTGTTCCGCGGTAGGACCCGAAACTTTTGCGCCTTACCTTGAGGCATGGATGAAGACCGCTCTTGCATGTTTCACAAGCAAGGACGCGATTTTGCGCGAGATGGCACCCCTTTACATTGGTGAGCTTGCAGAGGTGTATAAGGCTGACTTTGGCGTTTTTGTTCCTCACATTGTCCCGCTCATTTATGAGGTTCTTGGTCAGGAGGAGATCATGTACGATGATGTTGGCCTTGATGACGTTGATCCGGAAGACATCGATGTAACCGACCTTGGTGCTATGGGCGACGGATTGAAAGTGAACTCAGCGCTATGCATCGAGAAGGAGTTTTCGCTCGACTGTTTGGCTATGCTTTGGCAGCATGTCCCCGCCGAACCCAGCCTCGCGCCGTTTTTGGCCGAGACGCTATCGCAGCTTAAAGCGCAGAGTGAGCATTTCTATGAGGATGTTCGTGTATCAGCTATCACTGGTATCTGGCGTGTTTTCCAGTCTCTCCCTCAGAACAGCGATGTCATCGCTGCCACATGGGAGGCTTCCACGGAAATGCTAGAGACTGAATCTGACATGTCGTGCTTCGATACATTATTTGAGCTCATTGCTCAGTCTATCAAACAGGTTGGCGCGTCTGTTTTCCCAGATCAAGATTCCTTGAAGCTTGTGCTGGACAACATTTTTGAGATTGTGCGCCGAAAGCACCGCGTATTCGAGGAATACGAAGATGAGGAAAACGAGGAAGACCAAGAGATTGAGGCTGGTGCCGAATCAAGTGAAGCTGCTACGCAGCTTGTGCAAACGAGTCTTGAGCTTCTGAGTCAAATCGCCAAGGTTCTTGGCCAAGAGTTCTTACCTCTGTTCCCACAGGTGGCAGAGATTCTACAGCCATATGCTACTTCTGCTATCGACTCCGAACGTGAGAATGGAGTGGGTGCTTTTGCCGATCTCGTTGGTTCGTTGCAGGGCTCAGTTGGTCCTTGGACAGAGACCTTACTTCCGGCGTTCAACAGCGCCCTCGATGACTCGGCTATTGGTGTTCGTTCCGTAGCTGCCTATGGCGTCGGTCTTCTCTGCGCTGCATCGACCAATGAACAGGCTGTGAAGCAAGCGTACCCTGAGCTATTCGGCAAGTTGGCTGCTGTCTTGAAGGACACTACCGATGACCGCGCTGTGGCTAATGCGGCAGGTGCCATTGCCCGTATGGCGACAAGACACCCTGATGCTGTTCCGCTTCAGTTGTCTGAGCTTGTGTCTCAGATGCTTACGATTCTGCCTTTGAAAGATGGGTTTGAAGAGTATCCGCCCGTACTAACGTTGTTAGGCTCCCAGCAGCTGCCAACAGAGGCCAAACCGCTTATTGAAACCCTTTGGAAACAACATCTAGAGGCTCAGCAGCGCGATTCAGTCAAGTCAGTGAGTTCTTTGCCTGCTGATGATCCGCTCGGTGACGAGGTATCTTTGCAAGGTTGGAAATCTTGTGCTCAGCAACTTGGCTTGCCGACAGAGTAAAACAATTTTTATTTTATTGAGTCTTTCGTTTTTCGTTGTCTTTTTATACAATATTGCTCACTTTTGCCTCTCTCTCTACATAGAAGAGGTGGTGAAATTCAATAGACCTGCTGCTGCTATTTGGATGGAACGAGGGAGCAGCATCATTAGGCTTTAACCTTCTTGCTGTGTTTAGAATCGATCCACGCTTTTCCAAACCGACCGAATCGGTTATGAGAGCCGTAATTTACAATCGAGAGATAGGTTGGAGCGCTTTCGAATAGCTCGTCAATCGCTTCCAGTTCAAGGCCCTTTGTTTCAGGAAACAGTAGATATACGACAACGAAAGTGCAGGCATTTGTGGCCAGGTACACGAAATAGTACTTGGCGCTGATGCTGGCGAAAGCTACCGGAGTAATTAGTGTCACCGTAAAGTCGAACAAGAAATGAAGACACCCAGATATGGCTGTTATTTGATGTCTTGTGGCTCCTGGACTCAATTCTGCGGCCTGCATGGCGGGTATTAAGTGATAACCGACTGGGTATGCGCACATAACAAGAAAGAAAAAAAGGATGGCCGCTTTCAGCATCGACTCCGTCGCGTTCATGTCAGTCAATCCGGAAAGACATCCCATTGATAAAGACATGACAAACGCTGCTGCTAAAACCAGTGGACGGCGACCAAGTGTGTCAATCAAGAGCACTGAGATAGATGACCATAGCCATTGACAAGCTTGTAGTCCTAGCGTTAGATAGCGAGCAACCAGAGCGCTGAAATGCAACTGCGACTGGAATGTTTGCGTTGAGAAAAAAGAGATAACATCAATACCACACATGCTACTCATGATTTGTATGAAGATAGCCAAGCTGGCTCGGTACCATCTGCGTGCTGGCGGGCGGGCGTCTAAAATCTCATCGGCACTCGATTCGTGAAGTGCTTCTTCCAGAACCCTGATTTCCTCAAGTAATAGAGGATCGCTAGTTGCCAATCCGCTAAGTTTTGCCTGAGACATTATGGCATCTTCATATCGGCCCTTTCGAAGTAGAAATCGAGGAGTCTCTACGCACCAGAAAGGCAGGATAATACTAGCACCAGCCCACAGGAACTCACAAGCAATTGGTACGCGCCACTGTGCACTGCTATCATTAAGAAAATAAAATCCAACTTCAATGGCAGCGCCAAAAAATGAACCGAAATTACCAGCAGCAGCACATGCTATTGTTGCGCGACCACGAATCTGAGAAGGGACACACTCTGCAATGAATAAAGGAAATGTGGCATGGCCGGCACCGACCCCGAGACCCATGATGACGCGTCCGATAATTAGATGGGGAAGAGAGAACGCCGTTGCCTGTAAAACGACCCCAATCGCGTTCAAAACCCCCAATCCATGAATAACGCGCTTACGACCGACGCGGTCAGTTATGAAGAAGCATGCGATGGCTCCCACAGCGCAGCCTACTTGATAGAGGCCCACAGTCACACCCTGCATAGTAGAATTACTGCTTTTCTGTGAGCCTGTGGTGTGAATCGTGTCTATCTCTGGAAACTGATTTAAAAACGTCTTTAAAGTCAGTACTCCATTGGTGATCGAATTCGAAAATCCGTGAAGTGTGTAAGTCATGGCAGCCGTGGCGACAAGAATCCAGACCGAGGCGCTTTTTCGAACTGGCGTTCCCTCAGGCAATTTATGCTTCACAAAATCTGGTTGCTGTAGAGGATATTCATTGGTGCACTGTGAGCTGCTGCTGGATGCACAGCTGGCCTCTGTCAGTGAAGGCTGTGTAGTGAAAGGGCTTTTCTTGTGATTGAGGTCAATATAGGACTTTTGGAGAGTATCATTGCTGCCATCATCACCAAGATCAAAGTCGAATTCGTCTTCTGTCTCGAAAAAGGAGTAGTTTTCTTGATTGCAGGAGTAAACATTGGGAGAAACGACGCTAGCCTCGCTGGTTTCCGGCTCAGCGCTCATAACGATACCCGTCTCTATGCCATTAGGATTATTTACCTATATAAGCTGTTAAGCTACTGGGTTTGATTGACTGAAACTCAAATAAGTAGACCTTATCGAGACCACTGTAAGACGTACAGTAAGGAGGCTCAGGCATTTGCCAGCGGTGTTCTGCTACAACCTAAGTTGATCTATATGCGCCTCGTGCTTAATTCTGAAGCTTCTGCGCTAGAACGAATTGACTCGTAATCGGCGTCGTTTTGTATATATTGAGAGACATTCGCTTTCGCAATTGCTCCACACGTCTCCACGAAGCCAAGTACAAAGCGACGTCTAACCACGTATTCCAAATTGTAAGACCTCAGACAGGAAAGTTTTCAAAACCTTGGCTAATATTACCATTATAAACTAGACTCATTGCCAGCTTAATCTATGGTTTAGATAGATGGCCGCCTTGCATATTGCACGGTGACGTCACCGATTCGTGAGACTGCCATTGCAGATATACTCCTCATCCAGCTGTTCTCTCAATGAATCGGCGAACTTAAAAAGAATAAACAGGCCTTGTTTATAAATAGACGGGGTTCTACAGGACATATTCTAATTTTAGCATTTTGGTGTCACAAGCTCGTACCAGACTAGAATGATATCATTCTGCGTCGCTACATAATCAACTCGCAATTCGAGGAACAGAGGGTGAGTGAACGCCTGAAATCAAATTCACAAACGAATTATATGTGTAGTACAAAAGAAAAGAAAAGTCCTCATCACGCCGGGTCTGTAGACGATATTTTAGAGCAAGCGAATGACAACCATATATGTACACGTGATTGTTAAACTTTCTGGTTCTGTGAAGTCGCGATGTTAATTCAAATTTATACAAGTGTTTGTGGTTTCCATTGGGTCTCATAATGGACATTCCGGGATATAAATGGGACCGCACGCGAAAGAGATATTTCAAAGTTTTAAAAACCGGTGAAATGCCGAACAGTGATTACACTGTATCAGCTCTAGCTAACAATGACCTGAAGTCTAAAAGAACGTTGGTGCGACGAGAGAAGGCTGATGTCAGACAAGAAGAATGTGTAGTTCAAAGTCAATCTGTGCTCAGGCTAGGTAACAGAAGTCGCATATATTATAGTGGACGCTCTACAGAGATGATAAGCAGCTTTGCAGTCACGCCCAATGGACCTCTGATCGGAGCCCGCGACGGCACTCTTGCTATGGGAGGTCGATGGAAATCAGACCCAGGCCGCTCAATTGTGGATATTTGTGTGGCACGAGGTAAGGGCGTCGTCGCTGCTGTCGACAATGAGGCTGGAACATTTGTGGGCTACGGCACGGAGAGTTTGCATGTAAAGATGCAATTTGTTACGCAATTGCTAGAAATAGGGAGCGAGTCAGAACTGAGTATAGGCTTTGGCTCCCAACGAGGTCTAAATGTGTGGAGGCCTGGTGTCGGCTCTGTAGACGTCATTAGGACTGGTTCTCTCAGTGCGTTGTCAAGGGGCGATGGGCCGATCATAACGGTTGGAACTCGCAATGGAGATCTAAAGCTTATCGATTTACGCTCTCCACTAGTTGTGACTGCTGGCTGTCTGGGAAATGGGAAAATGATAACCCATGTGGCCAGCTTGCCGAAAAGGCACGCGATTCTGGCCACAGGACTAGAAGACCAGATGATGTTGTTCGACACAAGAAAAGCCGTAGAGCCTATCTATCAATTCCAAGGCTACGAAAACTGGTCCACAAGCTCACATGGGTTCGCCTTGAGTCCCGATAGCGAGACGGCAGCTGTTGCCATGGACACTGGGGTTGTTGAAGTATTTGATGTGTTTTCTGGTGATATGTCTAAAACACTGTATCAGAATAACAAGACAAGCAGCACAGACACAAAGCGTACCGCAACATCAGTCGTTACGTGTATCCACTGGACTGAGGATGGGTTGTTAATGGCTTCCGGCAACAAACTCCGAGCATTTCCATCAACCATGCAAATCAGGGAATCAGAAGCATCACAGACACTGGTGCATGAGCTAGAAGTAACGCATTCTAACATAAATTTACATGAAAAAAGTTAGTCTAGTGCTCCTCGTGCTCGTGACGAAGGTGGAACCAGTAGTCCAGGGAGTAGCCAAGCGTGAGGAAGAACAGAATACCGTGAACAAGGGGCTTCGAGCTGTTCGTCGCGATGTACTTCGCGTAGTAGCGCTCGGAGAAGCCCTTGGGCTGCGTCTTCGCGGGAGCGCCCTGAGGAAGGCCCTTGTAGAACTTGACGACGCGTGTCATGCGCTGCGCATTGGGGTTGGACCCAAGGTTTGCAGCAGACGCAATCTTCGGCGGAATGAGCGTAGAGAGACCCCTCTTAGCAACAAACGACATTCTACGGTGCTTGAGAGAATTGGTGTAGTTTCAAGCCAATCGGGATGGTGATTCGACGTGCGTATGTAATATTATCATGTGACCTTCGGCCTTGATATTTGCTCTAACGTTACCATGTATGTTACGCGCGCCAAATTAAACGTCACACAGGCACTAGCGCGGGTCGAACGCGGTGCTGGAGGAACTCGGTCCGGGCAAGAAGGCGAAATGGCGAGTATTCATACCCATTATGCTTTTGAAGATATACCTCCAGCTGGAATATGCAGGTTATTGAAGTTCAATTGCACTATATGTAATTGGTTAAAGTTTTTGGAGTTAAAGCGTGCTTCCTATTCAGCGTATCATCACACAAATCAAAGCAGAGTGGCGAAACAAGCCCTATCTGTAAATCTCATAGTTGTATTTGCTCAATGAATCATGGTTCTGCAGTCATAATTGATACTTCGTGGCGTCGCTGAGCTACTTTCGTGACTTACTCGGTGACTGCAGATGCGACTCCGCCCCCTACCCTGGAGGCGAAACTTGTCAATCTATTTATTCAGCGTTGTTTATTCGGATTCGAGCATTCTTATAGCTCACTGCTCCAGAGCAAATGACGGGCGAGAAGTCAATAAGCTATGTTGATAGCAGCGAGCTTATTTCTCTCCTTAAAGAGCGTGCAGAATCCAAGTCGAAGCTCGGGAGGGTCATAAAGCGCGATCACACAGTTTGGGGCTATCCTGAGTTGGTGATTACCAGCTGGAAATTTTACGAGTGGGACTATCACAACCCGAAGGCAAAACTTCCTACTTTCGCACGCGGCCTGTTTACCCTGGGCGATGACCGTATCCTTCTACGTGGATACAATAAGTTTTTCAACGTGAACGAGGTCAAGACAACCAACCTGGAGTTCATGAAGGCGAACACCACAGGACCATATGCTGCAACAGTGAAAGAAAACGGCTGTATAGTTCTAATCTCGGGTCTCAATGGTAAGTTGGTGGTCACGTCCAAGCATTCTTCTGGGCCCTCTGAGTTCAACACTCGAAACCACTCGCGAGTAGGGCGAGAATGGGTTCTGAAGCACCTATCGAGAGCTGGGAGGACAGAAGTAGAGCTGGCTAATGTCTTGGAGCAGCACAATTGGACCGCCGTGGGGGAGCTGTGTGATGACAGCTTTGAAGAGCATGTTTTGGCATACCCGGCTGACAGCGCTGGTATCTACTTGAATGGGCTTAATCACAATACGTCACTTTTTACGACTGAGCCGCCAGCAGTCGTGAACTCATTTGGTGCGGAATGGGGGTTCTTGCGTACTGAGTTCACTGAGTTCAACGACTTCGATTCGCTTTACGCTTTTCTTACGTCTTGTGCGGAAACAGGTAAGTGGCATGAGCGTGAGATAGAAGGGTTCGTTGTGCGTTGTAAGCTCCAGGGTGAAGACTTTCTCTTCAAATACAAGTTTGAAGAACCATACCTCATGTACCGCCAGTGGCGCGAGGTCACTAGCAAGTTTTTGAGCAAAGGAATGAATGCTGCCGTAGCAATGGCTCGTCGTGGGCGACACGCCGAATCGAGCCTTAAGTTCTTGGCCTTTGCCGCAGCCTACATCTCCAGGCATCCGGAACTCAGAGAAAAGCTTCTGATCGAGAACCTTGGAATCATCGATTTGCGACAGCAGTTTTTCAAAAATAGCGGCATCAGTGAGCTGGAGTTGCAGGCAATGAGTTCTGCACCAGATCCGCGATGGATAATTGTTCCTGTAGCCACTGTTGGATGTGGTAAAACTACAGTGGCCATCGCTCTAAAGGAATTATTTGGAGAGGAGTGGGCACACTTTCAAAATGACAATATTGACAAAAAGAAGCGACGCTGGCAGACCCTCCTAGGACATGTCAGCGAGGCACTCAATTCGCATAGAGCTGTCATTTTGGATCGCAACAATGGTCAAAGACTTGAGCGGGAAAATGTGATTACAGATGTCGATAGCGATGCCGGTGCTTATGGCTTTGACGCTAAGTTTGTCTGCTTGAACTTTCTCCCCGAGGGGCCAACACCCGAAACGAGGAAGTTAACGCGTGAAATGGTTAAGATGCGCGGTGACAGGCACCAACAGATCAAGGCGGTGCGTAATGAGGCCGCTGTGAATGGAATCATGAGTGGGTTCGAAGCTCGGTTTGAAACCGTCGATCCAACCTTGCCACCTGATAATCAATTTGACCTTGTCATAAATCTCGAGCCAGGCAATACAAAGGCGAATGTCTTGCGTATAGTGAGTGAGCTTAGGTCAAAGTATGAAAGCCTTGATGTCCCTATCTTTTCCGACGCAGACATTGATGCGGCTGTGAATAAGGCTTTGGCATATGAGCCCCTAACCGATGAGCTTGTCAAAGAGGAAGAGAGTACCAAAAAGCCGCGCTATTTTGCTGTTGCCATTGATCCAAACCATCGGGAATCCCTAATCGAGGTTGCTCGCAGCATAGTGCCAAAAGAGATTATGGCGAATATATTTGTTCAAGATGAGTTTCACGTTACTTTGGCACACAGTGATGAGCATAAGAAGCTGCACCGAAAGCTCTGTGGAAAATACAAGCAACGGATTCCTCCAGTGATAAACGAGCCAGTGGTACTGGGGTCTCGAGACACAGTTCGTGCGACGCAACTTAGCTGGTCTAAAAGCGTCGTAGCCTTCAAGGTGTCTGTTGAGAATGATTGTGGAAATAATCATGCTCATATTACCGTTGGTACAGCTGAGGGAATATCTGCAGTAGCAGCAAATTACATTTTCGATGGTTTAGCTTCTGGAACAGCGGAGCTGCCTGAGCCATTGGTGATGGAGAATCAAGACGTGGTAGCATGTAAGTAGTAGTAATATATTTTGGCATCATTCAGATAGAAATGTACAAAAGCATTAGTGACTATACATTCTAAATCTGTCCCTTGTTAATGACAAATGCCTCGAGAACAGCTATCGCGGAGTATAAGCGGTTTTCGCCTTCCTCAAACACGAGTGACCTGTCAGAGTAGAACACCTCATCGCTTACCTCTTCAGGTTTACGAGGAAGGCAGTGCATAAACTTCCAGCCCGACTTGGCATGCTTTCCGAGATCCTCGGTGATCTGGAATCCCGAAAACTGCTTGAGGCGGAGTTGTTTCTCCTCTTCCTGACCCATAGAGACCCATGTGTCGGTGACTAGAATATCGGCATCAGTAGAAGCCTCGATGGGATCCGTCGTCGTAGCAAGCTTGGCATCATTGATTGCGTTCTTTTGCACGAGGTCGCGAATTTCCTCCGAAATGGGATACTCCTTCGGCGTAGCAGCTGTTATATTGATTCCAACCTTTACAGCGGCGAGAGCAAGGTCGTGGAGTACGTTATTAGCGTCACCGATCCAGGCGATTTTCAGATTATCAAAAGTGCCGAATGTTTCCTTCACAGTAATCAGATCTGCCACGGCCTGCATGGGGTGAAACTTTTCGTCAAGAGCATTGATCACTGGCACCCTAGAGTGCTGAGCGAGCTCCTGAATCTCTGAGTGGGGGCCCACACGCGCAATGATTGCCGAAGACATGGACGACACAATTTTCGTAGTGTCGTAAAATGATTCATTTACGCCTAGCTGGATGTCATCTTTGCCCAAGAACATGGGAGAACCTCCAAGATATGTGATGGCGCCTTCGCTAGAAATACGGGTGCGTGTGCTTCGTTTCGAGAACAGCAACGGAATCTGCTGCCCGCTAAGATTTTTTGAGGAGAAGTCGCTATAGTTGTAATTCCCGGAGCGAATAGCTTTTTTGAATTGCAGGCCCCTGTTAACAAGAGTTTGAAGCTCCTGAGCGCTCAGGTCAGCAATAGAAATGAAATGCCGAGCCATCTTCTGTTCGTTGAACGATCGAATTTCTCAATTCCAGTATCGATGATCTTGGTTCTGACTTTTATACCAAGGTGACTCTGAGTCACACGCGCTCGAGTGAGTCAGGGCGATGACTTAAAGTGATTTACCAACTCGTCGGACCTAGCCCGTCCAACTCTGACGGGCGTCCAACCGTTAAAAACGGTATAAAACGCGAGTTTTAAAGAGCTAATACACGTCATATCTACTCATAAAAAGCGGGGATTGTGCAAGGGAGCTTGTACCTATGAACTGGTAGATTTATGGTTTTATGTAAACGCAATAAAGTCCGCGGGCCTAAATTTCTGATTCCAGTGCACTTATCTGCTCTTCTAATTCCGCTGCTCGCGCATTGAGCTCAAGTATTCGTTTTTTCAACCGCTCAACTACCACCTCTAGGCTTCCGTTCACCTTGGTCGGTTTCACAGGATTGACGCCGACTTTCCTTAATTGCTCGATCTCCCAATCTTCATCGATAGTCTCCTCGGCTAGCACATCTTTGGTCTCGCTCTCCTCGCGGGATTGAGAACTATGATTGGCTGAACTCTGGGAACTGAAAATTGATCCCTGGCTAATACTCTGCTCTAGCTGCGAGCCTTGATCTATTTGTTCCGAATTGCCGTATCTGCTTCTTAGATCCTCTATCGACAGCTTTGCTTGTCTTGCTTGAGGAATCTGAGATATGCTTGTATCGCTGTCGCAATTGGTGGAGTCCACGGCTTCGGAGGAGAATTTGTATCTTTGAATAGGTTGCCCACTTTTCGAACTTTTGGCTTTGGAACGCTTTTTGAACATAGACCCGCGGACTTTTCAACGGGGGACCTCCGTTGTAGGCGAAAAGCCGCTGGTGGTCGGTCGGACTGACGGTGATTAAGCGACACACTGAACCACACCCTTTCTCTAAGTGGTGAAGGCCCGCTGTGCACTCAGGTCTTGTAGAGGAATGATATTATGTTTTAGATAAGACACCATATGAATTCAAGTTGATGCTGTCATTATATCTACTTGGTTTTTCACTGAGAGTGGCGAAAACGTAGCGGCCAAAGTTTCGAGACCCTAGTCAATCGTCCACAGTGCAGACCAGAACGGTCCGCCACCTCATATGCTTGATACGGTAGCTGACGACTGTGTGTGCATCTCTCTTATGCCTACAGGCCGCCCGTAGTGATGTAATTCTAGGGTTCGGGAGAATCGCGGACCTCACAGGCGTGGGCGATCATACCCGATTAGGCAAGCATCACAGACTGTGCTGTCAACTGGTAGGCAAACGAAATCCAAAAAAGTGGTCGGTGGCTCGATGACCATGCAGCCACACATACAGCGTGTATATATATTGTTCGCACAGTTGAATGCAATTGCTTGTCAAAGTACGAACTACTCTCGACAAGTGCACGTCTCATGAAACGCGTATTTGGCGTGGCGACGGCAGCTGCATTGGCATCTGCTGCAACGAATGGCTTAACCACAGACATTCTGGCCTCAGTAAATGAGGCCCCTGTGCCTCAGACGACTAGCCCAAGTTCGGTTGCTACGACTGCACATCTGCCCCATCAGAAGGGATTTACCTTCGAGTATGTTAGCTCAGACCAGGACGACATTGAAGTGGATGTCAGTATTTCCTCATCTGATAGTAGCAGTGATGATGAACCAGACATCTCGGCCTCTGTGATCTTCAGCTATGCCGAAACCACATCAACGGTGAGCTCACCAACATCATATATTGTCAGCGCTCTCAATACATCTCTCGCCACAAGCCCTGCTTTACTCGCCAACACAAACCTTGAACAGGGTGTCCAGAAAGCATATCTCAATGGTAATTACGGATATTACGGTGGCTATGTTCCTGGTGGTTATCAGGGTAATCCCAATCCCTATGACTATAATCCTTATGGGGCCATTTCGTATTCACCGCAAGCATATCGCACGCCAGGTACTCCTACTACCAGCGGCTCTGATACTCTGCAACCAGTTTCAACGCTATATCCCACCTCAACTCCATCCCAGTTTTCACTGAGTGTTCCACAGCCTCCGATAACCACCTCTGGTTCACCAGACTACTATCGAGGTTACAGCGATGGTTGGTTGTCTGCCCAAAGAAGTGGTGGTTATCTCAATGGCTTTAACAATGGAGAAAGCGAGGGATATAGCTCAGGGTTCACAGTTGGCTTCCGGGCAGCCCAAACTGGAACCCAGCAAGATTCTTTCAAAGAAGCTTATCTAGAAGGAGAAACTCACGGTTATTACGACGGCTACTTTGATGGTGAGCAGCGCAAGTCATATGAATTCGGGCCAACTTATATTCCCGCCCTTGGACCTACCGTGGTGGAGACGAGCTCTTGGCCTTTTACAACCACTTCTGCTCCACGTGCGGAATTCTCACTATCCTATGAGTCCCAGACCGCTTCCGTTTCGCGTGCATACTCTTCTTATGAGGATGTCTTGCCGAGCGGTACGTCTGTGAGCCCATCGCCCCTAGCAACTAGCTCAAGGGTCCCTGTCCCCGTTTTCCCCCCTGCTGCACCTGGTTATGGAAGCCCATATGGAGGTTATGGCTACGGCTATGGATATCCTCCACCGCCGGTCCCTCAGATCAATTCTCAGGGACAAACCAATTCTGAGCCAGCTGTTCTCGAAAAGCTCGACAATGACGGAACCGAGGAAGAGGTTCGGCTGAACAAACGTGGAATTATATCGGATATGTTTCAAGGAAATCGTGCCAAAAGAAGGCCGGTTCCTGCAGTCAACTATGCTCCCCCGCCACTCCAAGTCGCCCAGTCTGCCCCAGTTTATCAGTACCAGCCTGTTCAAGCGTGTCAGCAAACATATCAGGTTCAAGCTGTCCAGCCGCGCATCAATGATGCTTATAGCGGGGGTGGAGCTTATTATGCCCCGCAGTACGCGCCCACGAGCTATGGATATGGATATGGCTATGACGGCTACCAAGGTGATTCAATTGTGAATGAAGCCAATGGCCTATTTTCGGGGGCTATGCAATGCCTTACGTCTCTTCTGAATCCACAGACATATTGTCCGGGAATTTTTGGAGAGTCAGAACCAGAGTATCAGCAGCCGCAGCCGTATTACTATTATTATCAGCAGCAGCAGCCGTACTATCAGCCGGCCTCGCAGCCAGTGTACCAGTCAACGTACCAGCAGCAGCCTCAACTACTTACGAGCTACGTGGTTCCGCAGACACAATGCTATTATGTTGTACCCTATTGCGGCGACAATACCGAAGTTCCGTACACTGAGACTGGTGAGCCTGCACCAGCCGAGCAGCCCAACAGCTCATCTCCATCTCTGTCTGCTCCCTCATCTCAGTCTCCGTTGCCTGATAACTCTGGAATTAATTCTGGTGATACCACAAAGCTTTTGAACGATCAGCTATTAGCACAAGTGGTAGAGCAAGCTAGACAGCGTCAGGTCATTGCTCAAGCCGAGAGTGAGCTTAGTAGCGCCCAAGCTTTGCTCTCTGAGCAGTATCAACGCTTATCTTCACCTGTTGAGCAATATCAACAGCCCACAGAACTTGCCCAGCAGTTATATGTGCCCTACGAACAATATCGACAGTATCAAGCACCAGCTGAACAAGACCGAACTGCATCTACGCCAGCTCAAATTGTTCAGCCGCTTTCCAACGCACAGCCGAAACAAAGTAATGTGCTACCGGTCAAAGCGGATACTGAGAGTGACAGCAAGAAGGTTAGGAAGCCGCAACTCAGCGTGGGCGGTGGCGAAAGGCTCAACGTCTTTCCGCCATATGCAACTAAGTCCTCCAATTAGATTTGAGCTATTGAGACTGAATCCAGCATTTTGATTTAAACCATTTTATGTAGTTTACTATGATTCTATAATCTGCTAGAAGCAGTTGAGAATCCACGATACTTCCCATCTTTTAAGGAACCGGGATATACTTCTTATTGATCGTTCTTGAGGGTGGCATTCCTAATTATATTCTAGTACCAGCATTCCGGCCCATATAGACGCTAGAGTGTGGCGCTTGCCCTGGCCCTAATTTGCTTAGCCTAACCCATTGTTGAAGTCATCCGTCACCTTCACCTTGAGCACACCAAAACATAGTACTAATCCCCACAGACTGGCTTTGTCTTGCAATGTCGTCTGATTTTTTGCAGAAGGGGATTGATCAGGTCCAAAAGGCAATCGAGGCTGACAATGGGGCCCGCTATGAGGAGGCATGGAAGCTTTACATGCTGGCACTCGAGTATTTCATGATGGCGTTGAAATACGAGAAAAACAAGCGAAGCCAAGATCAAATTAAAGCAAAAGCAGCTGAATATATGACTCGTGCAGAGGAACTCAAAGAACACCTCGAGAAACTCGAAAAGCAACGCCCAGAACAGTCTGAGGGGAGTGCCGGAGGCGGATCCACAAAAGCCAAGAAACCCGGTCAAAAGGACGACGAGGAAGACAAAGAAACAAAGCGACTACGCACTGCAATCGAAGGGGCAATTGTGAGTGAGACTCCTAATGTATCATGGGATGATATCGCGGGTCTTGATGGTGCGAAAGAGGCGCTAAAGGAGGCTGTCATTTTGCCGGTGAAGTTCCCGCAACTTTTCACGGGCAATCGAAAACCGGTGGCAGGAATTCTACTCTATGGCCCCCCCGGAACTGGCAAGTCCTATTTAGCCAAAGCTGTGGCTACTGAATCCAAGTCGACGTTTTTCTCGATCAGCTCGAGTGACCTTGTAAGTAAGTGGATGGGTGAGTCGGAGCGTCTCATCAAGCAGCTTTTCACTGCGGCGCGAGAGTCCAAACCTTCTGTTATTTTTATCGATGAGGTGGACGCATTGTGCGGGCCTCGCGACGAGTCCGCTAGTGAGGCGAGTCGGCGAATTATTACGGAACTGCTTGTTCAAATGAACGGTGTAGGACAAGATCAGGGTGGAGTTCTTGTTTTGGGGGCCACAAATATACCATGGCAGCTCGATGCAGCCGTGAGGCGACGTTTTGAGAGACGAATCTATATCCCTCTGCCAGACACGACCAGCAGGGCACGCATGTTTGAAATTAATATGGACAAAACGCCCACTGCTCTCACTGCGGCAGATTATCGGCAGCTTGCTGAGATGACTGAAGGATATAGCGGCCACGATGTTGCAGTCGTTGTCAAAGATGCACTCATGCAGCCGGTGCGGAAGCTGCAGCAAGCCACACATTTCAAGGAGGTCACCCCGCCAGGCTCTAAACAGCGTAAGCTTATGCCATGCAGCCCGGGAGATGAGGGAGCCATGGAAATGAGCTGGATGGACATAGAGACAGATGAGCTTGAGCTCCCTCCACTTGAGCTAAAAGATTTCATTCGCAGTGTCACGTCCACTCGTCCGACCGTGAACGCGAATGATCTCGTACGACAGATCGAGTTCACGAATGACTTTGGACAAGAAGGTGCCTAAACACAGTTAATCATCTGAACTGCCTTCGAGCTCTGTTTCAATAGCAAAACCGTTGTAATTAATGCATAGCTTCATAGTCAAACCCGAAATATCTATTATCTTTTAACGAAGTGAGGGTTCAATGTTACGACACAGAGACTCGTATTCGGCCACGGGTGGGACCGCTGCTTGATTCATCCAGAACATTGTCCACGGCGAGTCTTTCAACTTCACATGACCCTTACTCCGCTCGAAATACCATTTATTCACAGGATTATTACTCCGTGACCGCCAGAGCATTTCATCTGGAAACAACCTCCTCAGCATCTGGATAAGCATTATATCGGCGACACCTTGTGCACCTTGAGATGATGGATCTACAGCCAATTTGTCAAGATAAGCGATCCGTCGTCCGGTCAACGGAGCTGTTTCCCAAGTGATTATGGCTGCTCCATCATAGTCGCCCACAACTACTACAGCGGCGAGGTTGTTCCCAATACGGTTGAGATAGTGTTCCATATCTAGTTTCCGGTGGAAGCTTGCATTGATTAAGCGCTCCAGTTTTGTGAGGTTTACGTTCCCTACTTTGTCTTCACGTCTCAGATTAAGTCCAGACTTATCGTATCGCGTGTAGACGGGGAACCCTGAACGCACTACAGAGGTGCGCAGGTTGGCCCTCTCAAGCTCCAGAGGCAAGCTGGGTGATATCAAGGGCCGCTCAGTCAGTAGATTGTAAATTATGGGATTCCGGTCGAGCATGCTGCCTGCAGCGTGCGCATCCGTAATGATTCCTGATGTATCAGACCCGGGCAGAATTCGCTGCATGGCGTCCAGATTGGCAAGGTGAGCTTGCCTTTCGACTGCATCCAGCCGATTTGAGCCCCTAATTTCGGCGCTGATCTCACCATATTCTTGCCTTAGATTGACTAACACATGTGCTGCATGTTGGCGGCGTTGTGAGGGCAACCCGCCTAAAGGATCGATAAATATCAACTTGTCCATAACATATGGTTCTCGCAGATCGGTTGCAAGGGTCGCGCATGCCTCGTAGGAGTCATGCAGCTTTTTCTCATTCGTGTCGCGGTCATACATTGTTGGCAAAAGCACTGGTATGCTATCCGATTCGAGAGCTTGAGTGAGCCAATCCTGCTTTACTTGCAATCCATCATCAACAGATAGCTCGAACGGAGTAGGCAGGGTTGTGGTGTGGCTGCCGTAGACCTCAATATACTGCTGTAGAAGCCGAGCTTGCTGCTGAAGCTGTTTCTCGCAATCTCGAAGCGTGGTTTCCTCGTTTCTCAGGAATTGCTCGATTTGAGGCGTTCCGTCAAGGACTACTATGGGATATGTTCCGAGGTCCTTCATGTAAGATAACGTGCGGCCTAATCCCGGGCCAAATTGGGGTCCCAAGCTAACGAAATTAGATCTGCCTGATATTCGGAATATGCTGATCCGCTTGTGAATCGCATCAGGGCCGTATTTCTGTATATATTGACGCGCTTCGCGCTTTGTCGCAGTCGTGTTCAATACTGTGAGCAGAAGATTGCGATTTCGCATTGCAAGCGTGTTACAGCGAGGCTGAACAAACAAAAACGATGCAGCTCGAAGTTGCTCAAGAAAGAAAGCACCGAGTATTGGATCGAAACGGCCCAAAACAGCCTTTCAACAATAGCCATCCCCCAATCACCTGACTGGTATTTCGAAATAGTCACATCCACGGTTTCGTTGAGTGTCAGAACAAAATGATAACGCCTTGGCTGTGACTCAAAGTAATAGTCGAGTTGGATTTAATCTGCATCTATTTGTTAGCGCCCTTGGCATGACTGAATCTAACATCATGAGAGTTTATCACGTTTACTTCATAATGAGCCGTGTCTGCTTTAGCCACGTACAAAATTTCAGTAGTCTTGTAAAAGATCAATTGTTAACGCACAAACTTGTGCCAAAGAAGAGACAAAATCGGTCGTTGAGTTCCAGACTTCGCTTCACGCGTTATAATGGACCTCACAACGAAGGCCTGTTGCTTTTGATCCTCCAATGTCTGTCGTGACTACGGCGGTGTCGAATCTATCCGGCAAGCTGGCCGGGAAGGTGGTGATGAGCGGGATCCAGCCCACAGGCGTTTTCCATATCGGAAATGTTCTGGGGGCTGTACGATCTTGGGTCCAGCTAGCAAATGATTCTCGCGACGCAGCTGAAGTTGTGTATATGATCGCCGATCTGCACTCTCTCACTGTAGCAAAGCCAGCGGCTGAGCTGCACGCACTTCGTTGGGACGCTCTAGCAAGTCTGATTGCGTGTGGGCTTGACCCGGAGCGATGTAATTTGTATTTCCAGTCCCAGGTTCCGGCTCACTCTCAGCTGCATTGGATACTTTCTAGCGTCTCTAGCATGGGGTATTTGAGCCGTATGGTCCAGTGGAAGTCTAAAGCAGGCATCGACCCTTCTTCTAGTGTGAATCAACTGGCTCAGGGTACTAGCCAGGTTGGTGACGTCAATTTGGCGCTTTTCAGCTATCCTGTACTTCAAGCGGCTGACGTCCTTGTAAACAAAGCTAATGTTGTACCAGTGGGAGAGGACCAGGCTCAACACCTTGAGCTGACGCGCCATGTTGCCAACAGTTTTAACTTCCGATATGGCGAGACGTTCGCTGAGCCGCAGACAATTCTCACGCCATTCAAGAAGGTTCTCTCCCTGCGAGACCCGTCAAAGAAGATGTCAAAGAGTGATCCCGATCAAAGCTCGTGTTTATATATCACGGATTCTGCAGATATTGTGCGTTCGAAACTGAAACGGGCAGTCACAGACTCTATTCAGGGCCCGATTACACGGTATGACCCAAGTGCGCGCCCGGCCGTGTCTAATCTAGTTCTTATTGCTAGCGGGCTCCTTGACGTGGACCCGCAGCAGTTCTTAGATGAGTACATGCCGAAAGACCATCGCTCATTGAAAGAGTTGGTCGCTGAGGTGGTAATTGAGCATAATCAGCCAATAAGTGCCGAGTATCATCGCTTGGCTGCGGATAAAGCCTTCCTCGAAGCTACATCAAAGAAGGGCAAACATCGTGCTATCGAAAGGACTTCAAGCGTGTTTGACGAGATTGCTCAAAAGGTTGGGTTCTAATTCGGTGTACTAGAGGCTGGATCCTCATTTGCTAAAAATGTAGAGAGAAATACGAAATTGTACATAGTTATTATATCTCCTAGGAATGTGCACAATATGCGATCAATGATGGCTAGGCACCGCGATAGTTGAAAGCGGTGGTACGCTGGAAAGTTTCGTTTGCTCTAGTTTTTCTTCTTCTTCGAGGAGCCGGCCGAAGAGGTTCGGCTCTTTACGGAGCCGCTCGGTTCTGTAGTTCTCATAAATGCCGCTAAGAGTCGAATCGCGAAACTCCTGTAGGTGCGATCCAAGTAACACACTGCGCAAAATGACAAAATCACACCGAAATGGATTGTCAATTTCGAACATACCCCACGGGTAATCACGGGCTCGGACATGTTCTCCATCTATCTCGTATACTGTGTTCGAACCAGCGACTGCAAATGGAACCATAGAGGAGAGCTCCTCCGCTTCCTTTTTCACCTGAATGTCTTCTTCATTTTCGTCGCATGTGAAGGAGAATATCGGTATATTGTGTGCCTTGATTTCTTTTCTCACAGCACTCTTCACACTTTTTAACTCAGACGCCGTGAGGGTATCCGACTTAGCAATCACAGGTAGAATGTTCACCCTTAGACTCAGTGTTTTCATGTGCTCAATATCAAGCTCGCGTATGTGTCGGGTTGGTGGCAAAAAGTATAAACACACGTGTACCAGAGTGTCCTCGAAGTGAGGATGGCGATGAACCCGAGCCTCCTCGTGGAGGACTTCTTCAAACTGAGTCTCAAGGTATCGCAGGATTGTCTCACAGCTTTCGCTGTTGTCAATCTTGCCTCCGAACCCAGGTGGGTCAATCACCGTTAATTTGATACAAGTCCCATCGAGTTCGTCGAGCTTGACATCCCGAGAAATGAGCCGTGGGTTCTGTGTCCCTTGCTTATCATCGATTTCTTCCTCCTCCTCTGGATTTCTATCAATAACATTTAGATCGCATAAGGAGTTGACAAACGTGGACTTTCCGAGACCCGCGCGACCACAGACCATGATGGTGAGCTGGAAGCCACGCTTGGTTATGTTCCTGCGGCGAAGCTGAGAGGCTTGCAGCTTGGTACCATTGTTGGAGACCAGTGAGATACGTGCTAATGACATTTTCGAAGTGATTGTTCTAGAATAGAAACTCTCTTCGGGCACATAAGCGTTTTGTACTTTAAATATGCATTTGCAGCGTTAACAAGCCTTGCCCTGGGTGTGCCTTATGTTACCGAATGGAGAGTATAACGAGTAGAATACCTTGCCCTGTATATTCTAGGCTCCGCATGTAGATAGCGGTAGAACCGTCGGACGGCATTAGACTGAACACGCGATTTCAAATTGGCGAGTGAGACGTGTCCGGTCATTTTTCAGCCCGCTGAGCTTTGAAGCAATCTGAGTACAAGGGTGCTCTATTAGCTTAAATGGTACGTATACCAAGACTCAGAGCAGACTTTGCGAGAGTCTTTTGAGTCTTCTTAGCTCTATTCCTTGTTAATTGAACGTATAGTATATTAATGAGTTTGGAAGATGTAAGTTCTCTATGAAGGTCGAGTTTACTCGGCTATGAGACCTAAGTAAGCACCGTAACCATTAAACCGTCGATAGTAAGATTCATGTATAAACCGAAAGGTCAAGAGAACTAGCGAGAATGGCTTATTAGGGACAAAAAGAGCTGCTTGAGACAGGCGAGCCTCAAAAGAACCAGCAAGGTACTTACAATCGCATCTAGCATTCACTATAACAAAGACATAGCTTCTTGAAAGAATGAACACAAGGAAACTGCCGTATAGATGAGACGATCTGTTCTCGCGCTTACCACTCTTGTGGCACAGGACGTGCCTGATGTGCTACTTTATTGGGTGCGCTGTGCCACGCGATTGTGGAGCCAGCGTGCTGCCGAGTCACGTGCCATACGTTTAGAGACCGGCCGTACCGCCAGATTAGGGTACCAACAATAATAAATAAGAGTGTGTTGATCCAGCAGGGCGTAGCGCTGGTTGCATTGATGGACTACCCCGCGGATTATCCGTCGACACCGAAGAGGAAGCGTGTTCTAGACCGGTTCATTCCTCGGAGAGATGGAGTCAATCTGGAGGCTGCATATAGTGTGGCAAGCGCCGCCCGATCACCTCAGAAGAAACGGGAGAGTCTGAGCCTGAATGAGGAGCTCAATTTCGACCGAAGAACGCTAGAGGAGGATCCTGAGACGCTAGACATGTACTCGACGCTCTTGAAGTCCGAACTGTTCAGTGAAGTGCCTGCGGCGACTCCACTGACGCCTCAGGAGCTCAGTCCGGAAAAGCCACCCTCGCACCGGTCTCCACCATCCTCGACATGGACGTTGAACAATTCAAAATCAAGCTTGAGCTTGCCTACTACGCCACGAAAAAAGCGGGATTATGAGTCCAAAAACCTGTTCAAGTATTCGCCAAAAAAGTTAATACGATCCGAAAGCGACCTTAGCGATATCAGTCTTGGCGGTGGAAGCGGAAGTACTGGTGGAGGAGGACTAGGTAGTAGCCTCCGCCCCGAGTCGCGAGACTATTTACTACAGCCCAAACACAAAGCAAGGTCAATCAAAGGCGCACCATACAAAGTATTAGATGCTCCCTGTCTACAGGACGACTTCTACCTAAATCTCACTGACTGGGGGCCATCAAATAAACTGGCGGTAGGTCTAGGCAGCTCGGTTTACATTTGGGACGCATCCACTGGAGGTGTCACTGAAGCTATGCGGCTTCCAGAACATGACTCGGTAGCCTCTATTTCGTGGATGAACACCGGAGAGCACATAGCCGTGGGAACAGAGAGTGGGCACGTACAAATATGGGACGTCGTTACATCACAACAGCTGCGACAAATGGGCGGACACAAGGACAGAGCGTCTGCATTATCTTGGAACGATCACATACTAAGCTCTGGAGGGCGAGATTGCAATATTCTACATCGTGATGTTCGCATACCATCAAATTACATTTCTGTGTTGGAGGCACATCGTGGAGAGGTGTGTGGGCTCAAATGGAACACGGACCTGCAACAACTTGCCAGCGGCAGCAATGATAACAAATTAATGATTTGGCCCGGTGTTAACCACAGCTCTCCTACTGAGCCGCTATATCACTATGATGAGCACAAATCTGCAGTTAAGGCCTTGGCGTGGTCGCCGCATCAGCGGGGGCTGCTTGCCAGCGGCGGAGGATTTTGTGACCAACGTATATGCTTTTGGAACACGCTGACAGGCGCAAAAATATCTTCGCGACATGCAGGGTCTCAAGTATGTAGCCTTGTGTGGAGTACACGCACAAAAGAACTCATATCGGCGCACGGCGCACCGGACAATGAGGTCATTGTATGGAAGTATCCGACCATGCAGCCCGTGACGCGGCTGAAAGGCCATGCGTTCCGTGTTTTGCAGCTCTCATTGAGTCCAGATGGCACCTCACTAGCTACAGGTGCCGGCGATGAGACGGTACGGCTATGGTCGATATATGACAATGACCGTTTCAGCAGAAGTTCATCAGTGCTGGATATGTATAGCCAGCTTCGATAGAAACCCAATCATAATCTAAAACAACTGTACGCTAATGGTTCGCCCAAAAATAATCGACGAAGGATAGTGTTGCTATACAAAAATATACAAAAAAAGCAATTACATTCGCGCAACAACGTAGGCGAAAGCTGCTCAAAAAAAGCGAGGCTACCAGGGCTCGAACCTGGAATCTCGTGATTCGTAGTCACGCGCCTTACCGATTTGGCCATAGCCCCTGTTGTTATACTTACCCTTGTTAATGCCTATAAGTACCACAGAGTGCGGGTCAAAATCCACGAAGTTTGGTCGAGCACAAGAAGCACGTGCGTCAGGACTTGACATCTGGTACCAAGACATCCGCACGCGGGCACATGTGCCTTTGACCGCCGTCATTATGCCCACGCGTTAAGGACTACGTAGATGGCCAAACGTCTACATATTGATTTGGACTTAACAACGAAAAAAAAAGAAGGCCGAAATTGACTGAGAAAAAACTACAATATCCTTGAAAAGAGCAAAAAAGAACGAGGCTACCAGGGCTCGAACCTGGAATCTCGTGATTCGTAGTCACGCGCCTTACCGATTTGGCCATAGCCCCAAAGGTTGAGTTTCTGCTAAAGTTGGCGTTACAACAGAGCCAAGCATGTCTAATGGCCCGCTAGGTCACCAGTCGCACGGCAGAAGCGGATGTATGATATTAACCAGCGACTACTCGAGCCACATTAAACACGATTCTTTTTGTAACCCAGGTTCTGTTCTGCAATGAGTCCTCAGGCAGACTCGCGGCGGCTTGCATGAGATACGATTACGCTCAAGCGGGGGTGTGCGGCCCAGCATGCCGTACCGAATCGCTGCACGCGGCGCCGCCACGTCTCCGTCGGGGCAGTATCATGTAGCCGGAGAGGCGCGGTCCACGTGGAGTCACTTGTCGCCGGATTAAGCGAAGAGGTTGAAATTTCAGCGCGTCGCCGGTGTGATGCGAGCAGGCCATGGGCCCCAGTATCAGAGAATTCGGACAACAGGATCTCCAATTATCACACGGGAGCAACGACTGAGAAAGAGCCGCGGCAGCGCGCGTTTTCTAACCTGTGACTCAGCTGATGATCAGAAAAATGACATAATCCATGATGGGGAGGAACCTGATCACAGGGTTGCACGAGTTGCACACTTTTAAAACACCACACCTCGCCTCGCTCATCTGTCGACTCGTGACACCACGCGCCCCACGTGAAGTTCAGGCACAATGCAGGTGAACCCAGGACCGGTTTCTCAAGACGGCAACGGCCAGGCGCAGGCACACGCCGCGTCCATGATGGGCCGGCCGTACGACAGCAAAAACATCGCCATTGACTCGCAGCTCCTACAATCGGCGCACCAGGACGACCAGGCCCAGGCCGCGCTCGCCGCCGCGGCGGCGCACCAGCACTCGGATCGGTCAACTGAGTATGCGATTCAGCAGCTACAGGGATACCCCGGCCTGAAACCCGAGCCTGACCATCACCACGCGCATCAGCACCACGGGCATGGCGCGCCATTGGGCCACCACGTCCAGCACGGCGACTCGCCGCAGGGCCCCGGCGCGGGTGTGCCCACGAGCCTCGGCAACGTACCGCCAGGATATGCCACGTCTCCGAGCGGGCCGCAGGTCGCGAAGCCGATGGTCGGTAGCGAGGAGTACTACCGGATCAAGAAGTATAACCACAAAGAGGTCGAGCGCCGTCGTCGCGAGACGATAAACAAGGGTATCGACGACCTTGGAAAGGTTGTACCAGACTGTGACAAGCATAAGGGTCAGATCTTGGCGCGGGCAGTCGACTACATCAAGATGCTCAAGGACAAGGAAGACACGCTTCTGAAACAGCTGACTCTCGAGAAGCTGATCAGTGAGCAGTCGATCAATGAGCTCTCCAACACCAATAAGTCGCTGAAGGCCGAGCTCGCGCAAGCATGGAAAGAGCTGGAGCACTACAAGCGGCAAGCAGAACGCAACAACGAACAGTAAGCGGCTCGTGTAGAGTTTTGATGCTTCTTTGTCGAAGCTCCCGGTAATTTATTTCATATTATGTCGTCCACTGCGACAATTTAATGATATTATTCTATTTTCGAAGTCAGCCAGCAAAGCAGAGAGGCCCATGAATTTAACCTGTTTTGGCCAAAATTGCTTGCCTTGTTGAAAACGACTTCAACTACATAATCACATCGTCATGGTGGAAAGCGGTGCTCTGATGTTCCATACTGCTCCGCTCCACACACCCGCATTTGACACTAGCAGCTCCTATTAGCAGCCCGTTGCGAGACTGCGAGCTAACACTTATCCATAGCTTAAAGGCCAAACCGCTGTTGTACGTCTAAAGGTCTATGATGTAGTAGTGGGAGCTTTGACGCGCCCAACCTATTCTATGGCATTGCGCAGAAAGTTGACGACAGTGTGCAACGAAATGCCTATGCGATAAATAATTACTGGAAGGGCCGCTCCTGCATCTGCTTGTTGATGCGTGAATACGTCGCCTCGTACGCTGCCCACATAATGCCTCCGGATACCCACACGCGCATCCACCGCGGGAGGGAACCGGACCACAGCCGCCGCCAACCCTCCTCGGTGAACACGCGGTATGCACAAAGGAGCGAGTTTCCGTACAGCTTGATTCCGTTCGAAGTCTGCATGCGCGACTTCACAACATCAAGAGGTTGCGTGAGCGCTACCTCGAAGGCAGAAGAAACCGCCGCACCGCTCACGACTTTATACAACGAGAGGCCCTCTTCTCCCTCCAGCGAGAACAGCTGCGTCCAAAAGTTATAGGTTGTGAAGCGGATGCTCGAGTTCGCAACCTGCCGCCACACTGTAGGGCTGAATCCCTGGACGAAAGCGCGGAGTCCTCGCTGCTCATACATGTGTCGCATCGTTCGCAGCATTCCTTGCAGCGGAACCACCTCATGCAGATGGCTTCCCGACACAATTGTGGGCCGCACCGCTGGCTGTGGCCGAATGGCCTTCGGCTTCGCTTTTGGACGCGGCTCGCTGGCACGCGGCGTAGTATCGGGGGGAGGGTGACGCGCATCGCTGCTTGCTGCGACTGCCACCGTACCAAGAGCGCCAGGCGGAGGCAGGCTTCCCTTTGCTGCACCGGTGCCCAGCGAGCTGGACTCGATCATCGTCGTCTTAATGCTCTCAAAGGGCACGATTATCAGCGTCTCAGCTATGCCCGCCATGGTGCCGCTCACAACGACCACGGGCGCGCTGACCTGCCCGCCAGTACCTTCCGACATGAATTTAGTGGCCGAATTGAATAAATTGAATCGCACCGCCGTTTTTATCGCATTACCCACCACAAACGGCGACCATCCGCTGTAGAATACGGACGTGAGCTTCGGGATCTCGTGCTTGGCCGCAAACACCTGCTGCAGAGGCCGCAACGCAATCTCCTCGCGCACCTTCAGGTATTCCAGCGGATACGTGATCACGCTTTCGACCGTGCTGGCAATGACACCAGCCAGCGTCGCGCTCACGAGCGTTACATCGCTCATGGTTGTGCGGTTGCTTCTTGTGGTCCCCCGTTTGTTTGACTAACCAATGGGCCAAGGATGCGTGGACCACAAAGCACCAAGCCAGCGGGGCGAGGTGAAGCGAGTTTGACCTTCAGAGCCGCGCTGTAATGACCTGTTAACTCAATGCTATATCACTATTTAATCTATTGTTGCGCTCAGGGTTTTTGTGTTATGCGAAATTTCATTGAGATCAGCAAGCCGTAAATAATGTCACTTGATGAATGAACTGCGGCAGTGCGAATTTGCATGACATGCATACAGAGCAGACTGAGCTTCAGCGAAACTCATTTCAAGCATGTAGCAGACATCTGCTCCGGCCAATTAGCGTCAGACCTGCCCCGGATTGTGGGCGGTTTCGTTTCTCCAGGGTTGTGGTTTCATCCACTCCAACCACAGCGGCCATGCTGCGCTTGAAGTCTGTGTTCAAGGACACGGCCGGCCTCCATGCGCGAATAAACATTGTTGCTGCAAACTCGTCGGTTATTCGCATTGGCTTGATCCCAGTGAACAAGCGCCAGCAGGTCCAGAATGTCCTCAACGCCTTGGTAGATGATCCGCTTGTGAAGACGCCGTGGGCTGCCGCGCTCGCGGATCGCCCACTCTCTAAGGACACGTTGGTAAAGCAAAGCGCGGTGTTTGACTACGTGGAGACGCGTAATTCGCTTATGGTTTATCCTGTGCCTTTCAAGGGCCCTGCAGTGGAATATCTTGAGGTCTCTTCCTTACAAGACTCGTGGGACCACCTCAAAAGCTGCCATCTTCATATTTATCTGACGAACAAGGAGCCACCAGCCCTGAGTTCAGAGTATCCGAACTTAGTCGTTGTTGATTCCTCTTCTAAGCGGCCTTCATCGTCTCAGGAGAGCGTCAGTTACGGGGGAGAGACCATTTATGTGGACTCGGCGCAGGCGCTTCAGGCAAATGCTGCCCTCCAAAACTCTCCAGAAAATGTGTCAGAGTACCTTGAGCTCACCAAGGCTTCAAACATTGCCACTCTGAGGACTCAGTTAACTGATCGGCCCGCTGCTGTGTATACGGCCCTGAAGCAATCCATAATCGCCAGCTGTGAAAGGCAAATCGCTGAGCTCCCTCAGCAATCCGAGGTAAATTCTTCTCCACGGGCAAAGTGGTCGCAAACTGCTCACCATGAGCTACAGAGCGACCTTTTGCCCGCGGTTCGCTCAACTCTCACGCATAAGCTAGCGTGGTGGAAACTTTATGCTCGGTCGGATGACGTCGATGCAGAGCTAAGCTCTCTCATTATAGACAGAGGCCTTCCACAGAGCCAAGCAGCATTCAATTACCTTGAGGGCCAGATCAGCAAAAATAACCACGACGAGTACACTATTGAAAGCACATTGCCTCTGGATGCTGCTGTTCCCGCTATTACTTGGCTTCACAACGGTGCGTATACGTCGGTACTGACTGCATTAGCCATCCAAGTGCCAGTGGTAGCTATGGCTTTACTAGGTGCTTTGGCTGATGGATTCTCATGGTATCAGATGGGTGCACTGGGCCTGCTAGGCATTGTGGTTGGGCTCCGCAAGCTGCAAACAAGTTGGCTGCGCGCCTCATCACAATTTGAGAAAGCGCTCGAGGATGTGGTCTTGCAGATTATACGTAGAGGAGAGGAGAGACTGTTCAACATCGGTGAGAAAACGGTTCTGGAACAGAGCCAAGAGCGCAAGGCCATGGAGGACGCCCTACAAAGTGCAAAAACATCGCTAGGCCAAAACAAGTTGTAAATTAGTCTTTTGTGAATGCATAATAATCTGTTGCTGTATATGACCCATGGTATGTACCAGGTAGTTTGATATCTTACTTATTGCTCGTTTTTAACCTGCAAAGATCAGTTTCTGCAGCTTGTCTACATCCCGAAGAGAACGCTGCAACGTATGACGCCAGCTATTTTCGCGAAAAGAGTGCAACGGGGTCACACCAGCCTCATATTTTTGCACAGAGCTATTGCATCCCCGCATCCTTCAAGATATACTACCCAAAGGGTAAAGGCAAAAAAAAACTGAACGTGTTTCAAGATCGCTCAAATGAACACATTTATATCAGACAACTTTCTCGTTGTGACGGATCTCATATTCTCCAGACTTGCTCAGATATCGCACCCACGGTAATGCGTGATACTTCAGCATCGCTTCATCAATCTTCAGATATTTTATGTGTAGACCACTCAGTGCTGTCCCGGGCATTTCAAAGCGGACCATTATGGGCCGTCTGTGTACACTAGTCACGTCCGGGTCACCGCGCGATAAAAGAAGTTCAGCCTGCATACTAGCGACCTGCGAGCCACTAAAGTTGTTTAGCTTCCAAACCACAACTTGGTTCTCTGGGGCGTAAACAACAGATCCACTGGTGGTCTTGAACCTTGGTGAGTCGCAGTCCTGTGGCACTGGAAAGCTGAACTCCACAATCGTGCATTGCTGACGTTTCTTGTATTGAGCTCGCGCAGAGCACTTAATGATGATCCGGGAATTCTGTTTGATTTCAATGACTGGCTCAATTTTGAACAACGGTCTCACTGTTTCTTGTGAGGGACTTTCTACGCGGTATGTAAGTAGATCAAATTTGCCGTCCGGCGGTACAAACTCAATCGACTTACTTTCATCCCATTTGTCAAGAGACACACACTGGTGAAAACCCACGTCACTCAATTTTACAAACCGCGAAGCCCGGTGATGTGATAGACCTGCAAGGTCATCCTTGTTATTGAGACCGAGCTTCAATCGCGGCATTCCGCTGAGGAAAGTGCGCAACTGCAAAACGCCAACTATCTCGGCACTCAGCGGTTCTCCAACACTGCTGATCCGAGTCGAGAGTGTTTCTACGACATCTACAAAAAGCTCGTTTTTCTTGTACCAAATCCCAGGCGGCCGCCATGATATCTGGTCCGTTAATGCTGTGACAGCCTGACTTACTTCGAGCTTGTAACTGGATTGTGTGACGTAGTCTTGCAATATGTTCGTATCAGTGGTCTGAATATGTCCAAAATCCATCATTTCGTCCAAGAGCTCATACAAAACCACGAAATTATCGACGACGGATTCAACCTCAACATTCTGGACAAAAGTTTCAAAGGATGCCACGAGTTGGTACAAGAAATGCAAAGCGGAGAGCACATTGAACTGAGGCGTGCGCGAAACGGTCAAGATAATTAAATCTGCATGCCGGATATACACGTAGTTTATCCCCCGGTCCATGAAACATGGCTCTGAGTATCGCTCGAGGAGCTGCGGAAAGTCCTCGACGCACGATATTGGTACATCGCCACGATAGTTACGCGAGAGCAGCGGCCTACCTGTCTCATTCAGGAAGAAGATCGCGCTCATCGCGTCTCTCCGACCGCCTCGACACGAAAGCGCTCAGCGGTGCTTGTTTACCCTCTACGCTTAAGACCCCAATAACACGCTTAATAAAATGAGGTCACGAAGTGCGCGCCGGCTAACGAACGCGCCAGACCAAGTGTATTTCGTGGTTAACATCCAAAATCGCGAAACAATCACCGTAATAATCTTATGCTAGGTGAATATAACTCCTCATAGTAGCATAAAACTGAAATGATAGCCTAAGGACTGCTCTCAACGGACATCTATTTTCGAAAGGACAGTTAACATTTCATTGAAAGCTGCTACTACACGATTTTTTTTTTTCACTTTGTGATCTAGGCCTACAAGGTAAAATGCGCCAAAATACGAGTATGTGGAATAGCGTTGCTTCCGCGCACAAAACCGATCGTGCTAGGCTACCTCTAATGTCCGAACCCTGGAGAAACAACGTGTGTGGCCTAGTTTTAGTATTTCCCTGACAGGGAGGTTTGCGATTCTTGCATCATGTTGAAGGGAGCAGGTCGATTAGCTTGCTGCGCATCGAAAGCCCCTAGACCTATGATTTTTAGTGATAGACATCGGTGAAGACTACGCTCTAGTCGTTCTCTGAGTCTGCTGCTGTGAGTCAAATACTGGCATCTGTTAGACACGGCAAATTTTTATTATGTCTTAAAGTCCATTGCGTCTTAGCTAGAATGTTATGCTAGTCATTTTCGTTGCAATTTAGCACCCTCAAAAGACGTCAATGCAGCTGCACGGTATTTCATAGCTTGTAATCAGGTTGCATACAGCTTCATATTAGTTGATCTTCTCATCAGTGTGAATTACAACTAGTTCTTGTAATTTAAAAAAATGGGTTCAGGCCATCTGAGAATGGAAAGTTCATTCAACTAGAGCCGATGAAGAATCAAGCGAAACTATTTACACAATGAATATCGCGCCAATAACCCATGACCAATATACCAAAGTACTGAATGCACGTCCTAGTCCTTACGAGGGAGTCAGATATGTAAGATGATCAATCAATGCAGCGACCAGCATCCAATCATTGCCTGTGACGCATCATTTGACGCAGTCGAATGACACACCTAATCTAATCTATTGCATATGCAAGTGGATTCGGTAAAATAATTGGGGCTGGATTTTTCACCTTTAGTAGGCGTGATATAATGTCAATTTAGCTAAAGTGTACTCCAACCAAGGTAAAGCATTAAAAATAACTGAACAAATGCGACTTGAGATAGCTCGCATATGCTATCTTCCCTTGCTTCTAGCTTTCAGTCTGGCTGAAAGCAAGGTTTTTGGTGCAGAGATATACCTTCATGGATGCGTGGGAATGGTACAAGACACCTATGCTTGGGAGCCATGTGTCGGTGAGAAAGCGACGCCGGCGTGCTTATGCGGGCTTCAAGATGCTCTTCAAACAGTTGTAAGCTGCTTAGATCAAGCCTTATCGACGGCTCCAGACAATTTGCGCGAGGAGTTGCGACTGGAGGTTTACAGAGGCCTAGTTGCCACTTGTGTTTCAAAAAATGTGAGCCTGACGACCATCGAAGGTTATCATTCCAACAGCAGTCACCTACCTCTATATCAAGGAGATCGCCCTAAGAGTTTGGTGGGCTCTTGGAATGCAACAAAAGCTTTCAAGCCTACGACCTGGGAATGTGAGAGAGCAATCGTTGCCTTCTATTGGGTGGGACAGCTTGTCCCAATGGGCCATCGTGGCGGTGCAGCACTGTTGGTTTATTGGGGTGGTGTGGTTTTACTACGATGTGTGCTGCATTGGTTCTCAAAACTGCTTCCAACAAGTGTAACAAGAGCACCCAACAAAGTTGTAAGCGCGTTTCGTTGTTACTTCACCATGCCCGCCTTGTTCAGAAAAAGGCACGCGCAGTCCATATATTTGACGCAATATTTGCCACTGAATCTACCAACGCGAGAACAATCCCTCATAGTTATTGGTTTCTTCATCCTCCAGATCGGCGTTACTTTCGGATACACTCCGTACTACCCTGACTCGTACGTTTTTCATTACAACAACTTCTTTCAGTACAATCAGCGGATTGCGTACTCTGCAGGAAAGGTAACGTCCTTTGAGTTACCACTCATGTTGCTATTCGCAGGGCGAAACAACTTCTTACAGTGGCTCAGCGGTTGGCCTCATGACACATTTATTGTTTTTCATAAATGGGTCGGCAGATCGATCAGTCTCTCGGTCCTTATACATGCTAGCGCCTACACAGCCTCGCGCTTGAATCAGAATACATATGCTAGCATGTGGTCCATTACCTATTGGAGGCTAGGTGTTTCTGGCGGCATCATCTGTGGCCTCATTTTTTTTCAGGCCACAGCTTCCATGAGGCGTCTGAGCTACGAGCTGTTCCTTGCTCTACACATATCGCTTGCCATAGGATTTATAGTCTGTGGCTACTATCACCTGAAGCTTATGAAGGAAGAACTTCAATTTTTCTACGCCGCTTTTGCAGTCTGGGCGTTCGATCGACTTTTGCGACTAGTTCGTATACTTGCTGCTAATCCTTTTGCCATAGCGAATGTTCAGTTGCACGAATCCGAGGTTTTAGAGCTTACAATCACTTACTCGAAGTTTTGGAAGCCGCGGCCTGGTGATTATGCTTTCATTCACGTTGTGCAGCCTACCTATTTCTGGGAATCACACCCCTTCACTTTGTCACTTGGTATACAGCCTAATGAAAGAGATAGGCTTAAGGTATTCTGTCGCGTGAAAGACGGCCTTACGCGACGAATCATGAATCGCGCTACTCATAATGACGGAACATTCTCAACAAAGGTTTGGATCGATGGCCCTTATGGGCCGTCGTATGATATTAAAAACTTCGATGAAGCTCTTTTTATTGCCGGTGGTATCGGCATTACGGCACCTTTTTCATATATTCACGGAATGGTGCACGAAAATACCAGTACGCCGTTGAAGATCAAACTGTATTGGGCGGTGAGTGACTACTCGGCACTGAAGTGGTTCGAAAATCAACTGGAGTTTATGAATCGCTCGAATAGAGTTGAAATTCACATTTTTGTTGGCGGCCGGCGAGTCGACCCAGTGGCGGAACAAGAAGTCGAGTTGGTAGACGCGCATCAAAACGATGAAATCAATGGAGAAAGGAGGACGTGGTGTTCAAAACTTCAGCCAGGAGTAGCTAGCTCTGATGAACAGCTTGAAAATCATAAAACCAGCAAGTCATCGAGGCGTTCAATAAGCTCAAGCAGCATCAAAAGTCTTTGCAACGTAGTTGATGAGCCTCTCGACACCGCCAAAATTGTAAAATCCACGATTGCACAATCTCGAGGATCACTCGCTGTACTTTGCTGCGGTCCTCCCGAGATGAATGACGATTGCCGCCAATCTGTTGTGAGCGAAATCAGAAACTCATCAATCTACGTTGAATACTTTGAGGAGTCCTTCAGCTGGTAGTCAGGCGGTTGAGCAAACAAATGAATAAGTCTACTCACTAATGCGTTAATTTATTTAAATCAGACATTTGTGATAGTGAAATTACGCAACGCGCGCACTCTAGTAACCTTGCTGCTGTTGCGGCTTTCCGACTTCGATAACAGTGTTGATCTTGAGAACCATACGCGTGAGCTGAGTGGCCAGCTGTAATTGGGAGCGCTTTCCAATCAAAGGGTCCACCACGAATTGCTTTTTCATATCGTTCTCATTGAGCGACAAGCAGTCGACACCAAGCTGTGAGTTCTTTTCAAGTACTTGACGGGACTTAAGGCCAGCCAGGGTCTCAATAGGGTTTAATCCACTATTCTCGGCCAGAGTTAGCGGAACGCTATCAAGAGCACGACTGAAAGCACGGAAAGCGTACTGATCAATATCAGTGCGATTGTCAGCTTCATCTCCAACACGAAGTGACGCAGCGATTTCTGCAGCACCACCGCCATAAACAACTCGGCTATCACGGACCAGGTTGCGTACAACGCAAATTGCGTCATGCAGAGCACGCTTCGCTTCTTCCACTATCATATCGTTAGATCCGCGGATGAGAATAGAAACAGTCTTTGGCTGCGCTGTTTTCTCAACGACAATCATGCGGTCTTGCGTCGTTCCAAATTCGATTTCACGGACCTTGCCGGCGTGTCCAAGCTTGTCGGAACGAAGGTCTTCAAAGCGAGGAACAATGCGGCCACCTGTGGCCATAGCGAGAAGTTCGATCTCAGGCCCACCGACCCAACGCAAGGCAGGAAGGTTATTTTGCAAAAGCAAATGGTTAGCCTCGTCATCGAATCCCCACTGGCAAACAACAAAGTTGGCTCCGGCCTCCTTGATATCAGTTATCATCCTCTGGAACGTATCTTGCTCATACTTCTGCAAAGCCTTGAACTCATCGACTGACGTTATGTCAAGCTTGTGCTTGGTCTTGGGTTTCGGCGGCTCGAATGGGCACGTCAAGATGGCGATTTTGGCATCATCAACTTCACGCGGCATCTGGGGATGCGACATATCTTTGTCGATGAGCACGCCCCTGACAAGAAGCGAGTCACCAAGTGATCCACCAGTCTTCCCAACAACCTTGATGAGGTCGAAGTCAACATCGCGGCGTTCTTGGTCGGCAACAGCCAGTACTGCGTCGACAGCGATTTGAGAAAAAAGATCCTTGTATTCGCTGACTACCTTGGAGCCAAGCGAGGTTCTTGCGGCGAGCAACAGGTTATCATGGCTAAATTCATCGGCAGCGGCCTCAAGGCCATCGAGCGCCACCTGGCAAGCCTCATCATAACCGTTGGCTATGCGGATCGGATGAATGCCGCGCTCTATAAGGTCGTAGGCTTGCTCTAACAGAGCACCAGCTAGTACGATGACGCCAGTGGTGCCGTCGCCGATCTCGTCGTCCTGCGACTTTGACAGCGATACAAGCAGCTTCGCAACCTGGTTTTCGAGCTGCATACGAGCCAGGATTGTCGCACCATCGTTAGTCACAGTGATATCTCCATCAGGCGAAATAAGGATCTTGTCCATGCCGCGTGGGCCCAAGCTGGTGCGAACGAT
This sequence comes from Entelexis vaccinii, assembly GCA_004125185.1. NCBI lineage: Eukaryota > Fungi > Ascomycota > Dipodascomycetes > Dipodascales > Trichomonascaceae > Entelexis > Entelexis vaccinii. The sequence goes on along the minus strand of NRDX01000007.1, from coordinate 213,923 downwards.
GGCGGCCACGCTTTTCGCGGCAAGAATGTGGGCCTTGACAGCCTCCACTCCGTGAGCGCGAGTCTTCTGGCCTTGGTCCCGCACAATAATGAGCGGGCGACCGCTTTCGTCTTGCGCCATCACGGCATTACTCAAGTCTATTTCTGACATGTGGCCGTGAAAGTGCTTCAGATTTGGACGTGGACTTAAAGAGTGAGATATGTTTACGTCATGAAATTTGACCTAGAATTAGTGAACGTTCTTGTAACCTGGGGTGGCATAATATACCTAATAGTATCTCAGCGAAAAGCGATTGGAATATCACGTATACGTAGGAAGTTAACTAGAAAAATGAAAATATACCACTTTGTAGTGAGGTATCGTGCTTTGGTTACTTGTGTGCCATTTGACCTCACCACTTTATATGCTATCACTTGAACTCGACGAAAAACCGCTACTGGTATTTACTGGAAGTCTTCTTTTGCGGGATTGATGTTCTTGGTTGCCTTTGTTGCTCATCGATGGCACTGAACCAAATGTTACTCGTCATTGTATAAGCTAATGATATGAGCACGTTGGGCAGAATGCTTGCAAGAGTGGAAAGATCGCGGCAGCTCTAGAAAAACCGTCGATACACTAGGTAGTGCTCATAGCTCTTGAGAGAGACTCTAGTGAGGAATCATTCTGCGGTGCCCAACATCTTAAGCGAGCATTACCATTGCTGTGTTGTTCATTAAAAATGAGCCGTGGTCCGCAACCAAATTTTTCCAATTATGCTATAAAAATTGTATATGGGTTTCAATGTGCTCGACACGGAACTCGACAGACTGGAGACGAATCTCGAGTGTGGGTCAGCATCATACACTCTAACACTATCCAAATCGTGCTTCATCTTGATCGACATCATCTCGAGTGCGCAATTACTATCTTTACTGATTAGATGATACATGGCTTCTATTCTATATACAATGCCCATTTCAGACCGGCGGCTTAAGATATCTAGGATAACCCGGGAGTTTCAAAGAAAGGGCCAGCCCTGCAGGACCTCTGATTAAGCACACATCCATACCCAGGCTGCAAGAAAACAGTGTTAAGTGAACGTCAATTTTTTTTTTTTCACACAGCTCTGTTTTGGCCATGGACACGCTACGCAGGGCTGACGGCGACGAGGATCTCGCATCATTGAGGGAGACATTACTGAACACGAATGGTAACACTGATCTGGCGAATAGGTTTCGTGCCCTTTTCCATCTGAACACTTTAGGCAAGGAAGGTAACAAGGAGGCCATTGATATCATCTCTGAAGGCTTCTCTGATCCGTCCGAGCTTTTGAAACATGAGATGGCTTACGTTCTTGGCCAAACTCGCCAGGAGTATGCAATCAAGCCATTGAAGGACGTCCTGGATGACTCGAACCAGCAGCCCATGGTGCGTCACGAGGCGGCTGAAGCGTTGGGTGCTATCGGAAACCGTGACGCGCTTGACATTCTGCGCCACTATCAGAAGAGCGACCCGCTTGAGGTAGTGCGACAGACTTGCGAGCTTGCTGTCGACCGAATTGAATGGGAGAACAGCGAGCGCAGACGGACCGAGAAGATCGCCGCGTCGCAGTTTGAGAGCATTGATCCGGCACCACCTCTTGCTCTTGACACAGAGGAGAATGTTAAGAGGCTCGAGCAGCTTTTGAATGACCAGTCTCAGCCGCTTTTCGAGCGGTACCGTGCGATGTTCCGTCTGCGCGACCTCGGTACTTCAGACGCTGTGTTGGCACTGGCAACTGGTTTCAAAGATCCTTCAGCCCTCGTCAGACACGAGATAGCCTACGTAATGGGACAACTCTGTGACCCTGTGTCCGTGCCAAGCCTCATAGAGGTACTACAGGACAGTAATGAGGAGGGAATGGTCCGCCACGAGGCTGCGGAGGCTCTTGGAAGTATTGCCACAGAGGACGTGTTGCCTGTCCTGCAACAGCTCGCTAATGACAAGGAGCTGGTTGTGCGGCAGAGCGCTGAAGTTGCACTCGATATGTATGAGTACGAGAAGTCCGGGCAGCTTGAGTATGCAGAAGTTAAATAGGGTTATGCGACAAAGACATTAATGATTATTGAACTGTTAAGCTCAGTTATTTTGAGAGAACTTGTATCCGCACCGTGTACATGTGTAGAATACAGTTGCACCTTCATCGGCACTGCGCATTTGCAGCGTTTGAAATGACATCTCATCGTTTCCGCACTTGGGGCACTCTTCCTTGATGATAGCACCCTCATCAAGTTCCTCGTCACCAATTGAAGTTTTTACAGCACTTCGTTTCGCCCTTAATGTCGATGGAAATGCGGTAGGAGCTGATTCTGTGACAACTTGCAGCTCTTCAAATGCTCTTGCATCATACGTGCGCGAGCACATCTGGCATTTGAGCTGTGATTTCCGGTCTTTGAGACTATCGAGAAGGTTTCCACAGTCGACGCAGAAAATAAGACTTCCTATAACACTCATACTGGGTCTGTTGGACGGGGGATCCCACAAGTTGAAATTTCAAAAAAAATCGTATTAGTCAAGATAAAACGGTTGACACCTAACCCTAAATCAGTGTGCTAAAACGAAGCCAAGGAGGAATGTCTCTCTCAAAGATAGATGTTTTAACAGGGCTGTTGTGGTGCCCATGAATGAACACTGCAGTATATAAAATTGGTTACAAGCTACCTAAAAAGATACATATGCCGATAAGTACACTACACATTACATTCGCTGAAAGTATTTGCGCATCGAGGGGTTTCGCTTCTCTGACACACAAAGCTGATGAAGGCTAGTGCATGCCAAAAAAACTGTTTTAAAACCATAACAACGACTGTTTCAGCAACAAAGCAACTAAACTCACAGGATTAACTGATCTGTTTTGACATTGTGTGCATGCTGACGGATACATGGACTGCCGTGCTCGAAAGATATACAGACATTCAATCCCGGGCGTTTTAATACACGCTGCGAAAACCCGTAATATGCATTCTTAGCTATCGAATGCGGCACAAATATTAAACAGTACTCACTAGTCCACTCTGATCAGTCAAATCCATATTGAGGCAACTGCTACCAACTGGCTTCTGGGTCCTCAACGCCAGCTGCGGCCAAACCCAGGTGAATACAAGACTTCCCGTCCGATCAGTCCTATTTAAACACCTGAGGGCCTTACCAAGTATTGTAGTGGGAGACCATACGAGAACAGAAGGTGCTGCAGTTACCTTTTTTTGTTTTACTATTTTCTGCTTAACTCCGCCGCAGTGCTCGCTCATTTGTGTCATAGTACTTTCTGATCAGATGAGTCTATTGATGAAACGCCTGTTCTCATTTAGTCGCTGTACTGTTGTTGTAAAGTGAGAATATGAATGGAATTAGACGTGTTGATAGCGTAAGTAGAGTACATTTTCATCACCCAAGACTCAAGTAGCAATGTCGATGCGTTCCATGATTACAAGCCAGTTACTTCTAGATTGGTTATATAGCGTGGATCACTACTGAATGAGACAATACATCCGAGTGAAACAAGTTAAAGGAGGTCGGCGTCCTTGTACCTCGTGATGGGAATAACTTCCTGGTTGGCCAAGAATGGGGTATGAATAATTAGCGTACTTATTTTGTGAAACAACTCCCGCCATTAATTGTCTCACTTGGGTATACTATTCCATTCGATGGCCGAATACGGCTCCTAATTTGAATAGACCTTCGACCTAAATGACACTCTCTCATCCTTCACTAACTATTCCGGGTTGCGAGCTTAAAAGAAGGTATTTTAGTGTTGCGAAATGTCATGATAACTAAATGACCTGGACTCTGTTGGATCTGGAGTCACTCTCAGCTACCACGCACTTAGCAGATTCACTGCTATGTGGCTGAGAGGGAAAAAAGGCTGCAAATATACGGGAGTCTTAGTCAAAATTCTATCATATTAGTTCACCATGACTCATGAAAAGCTAGACTGAGCAGTGGCGTGTCGACCCTATCCTAAGCTATTCTTGTAGAGTCACCATTCCAGCGTGACCTGATCTTATAGAATGCCGTCGATCAAAAGCCATTGGAACATAAAGTCCTCTTAGTGTCAAGGGAGAAGGTCAATTGTACAAGAAAGTATAGTATCGCCTTGTTATCAAGTCTCAAGCGAACCTTCACTTTAGTTATCAAATGGTAACACAGGTGCTGACATTCGGAAGGAAACCGTTCTGCCTAAAGTGCCTAAAGTGCCTAAAGTGCCTAAAGTGCCTAAAGTGCCTAAAGTGCCTAAAGTGCCTAAAGTGCCTAAAGTGTTTAAACCATATAGTCAGGCAACTGCTACTCTACTTGTATAATAAAAGCGCTTGCAGATATTTAGCCTTCTAAGCGTGATCTAATTGTGGTGCTGCTGTAGGTGCCGTAGTAGGGTTCTCTCCACAAATCTACGGTGCGAATATGTAGGGTTTATCTACATTACCCAAACCCTGAACTAGAACAACATCAGGCAAGCCCGTTTCCTATGATATAAACTTAAAAGAAATCTGATGTCAGCTCCTTGGATTGAAGGTCTCTGAAATCATTCTTTAGTCGCCAATGGAACTACCTTAATGTGAATAACGGAGCACTCTTTGCTGGTCTGACACTCGAGTATAGCGATTGCTTCTGGCATTAGTGTGTTCTAAAGGACATACATGATGTCATTAGGGGTGCCTGACACGGAGCAGATTGATTGCATCTCGTAGTTGTAATAACTATGATGTTTAATTCTTATTGTAAGCTTTCAGACAGGCAGACAGCCTCGGCATGAGAGCAGATGCCATCACCTGAATAATTTATAGATAAACTTCTTTGCCAAACCGTCTATCATTTTTGGCACGTAACGCTACTTATAAAGATGAAGGGTATGATATGGAGATAGAAATGCAAATGATTTTGGAGCTCATGGAGGACAAACTTGTTTCAATAGCTCATAATCGAAATCAGCTTCAGCACAGAGCTCCTTTTGCCTGTCGACGCTGAATCGCCAAAGGGCGGCAAAAGCCACACCGGCGACCATACTGGAGCTTTTGCGCTCATTCAGCCATTGCTCTTTGAGCACATCTGGCAACCACGAGCCCACACATTTTTCATTGATGATCTGCTCCAGACGTCTGAAGCCATCCAGCAGCTTTTTATTTTGCATACGGAATACTGCAAAGACACCGTTATCAGGAGTCTTCACATAGGCTTCTGCGTCTACACCGGAGCCCGCACAGACCCGAGAGAGCAACTCTGGAAGGGTCCGAAAGGAGTCATTACTCGCCACCTCGCGGAAATACCTTCGACGGAAGTCTGGACTGAGATTGTACAGTTGTTTTTGGCTGCCTGCCTGAAGCATGCGCTCTTGGTGCTCGTAATGCCGCGCTCTCTCTGCTGGGATATTATCCGGACCAAACTCACGGAATGCTGTACCGTTCGAATCAAAGAGCCAGATCACAGACCTAGCCAGATTTTTGTTGTAAAGGATAATAGGCTTACCAAAAGTTGCACCCGGAGACTCCACCGTAACAACGTCAGTGATTTTTCGTTCATTGGGATTTTGCATGCCCACAAGAAAGACACCATCAGAGGAGGCTTTGAAATCTGTGAAGAACGATATATCGTCCGTTTCGTGGAGTGCAAACGGAAGAGCCTCATCCTTCGAATCATTTATCTCAAACTTTCCATCTTTCCAGACAGAGAGAACATTGTGAGAGGAGAAGCCGTTAAGCTCTGTATTGTAGGTGTGAAGAGATAGCTTTTTGCGCTCGCTGTCACAGACTGACAAAGACCCAGGAAGGGGCAACGGGGTTGGTGGGATCTCTGGCGCTCTAGAATCAAGTACAAGGTGTGCCCGAGGCTTGACAGGGTCGCTCTTTGATAGCGCACCCACAAAATTCATAACGTATATCTCCCACTTTTTAAAGTCACCCACCAAAGACAAAAGTTCTGCAGCATCGTTGGTGAATTGAGTCGTTTCCTTCACCAAACCTATGACCACTAGCGCAACATTGCGATGCACAGGTACAATACGAGTTAGGTGCCATCCACGCCGATTCGTGAATGAGTAGTGTGCCTTAGTCTTAAGCTTCAAGACCCGATGACTCTCCTCGATTATACGCACCTCAGGCACCTGATCATTGACACTGGTGAATGCAGCCCACATCGATTTTTCGGCGCGCTTCTCGAGACCACGCAGCCCAGGCCTGTCCAATATAATGTTGAGCACGTCCCGCTCAACTATTTTGCACATCTGATTATCCTCTCCATTTGGATCTCGTGTGTAAAGTGCTTGCTCAGTTTTGAGGATGAAATCAGAAGTAAGTCTTCCGCTTGTCCTACTTGGAAGGGGAAGTGTGTCGACAACCTCGAGCCTATCCTGAGAAAGTTGGTACAGGCGCATAGGATAGCGCTTGAAGTCGAGTATGCAATCTTTACTACCAAGATGCAACAGTTTTATCACAAAACGGTTCTCAGAGTCAATACTATGACCGCTGCTTAAACACATACCAACTTCAGGGGCCGCGTCTATGCGGTGCAGTTCTCCGTCACTCGCAAGCGCATACGTGAAGTCTGTTGGGGATGCAGAAGCACGCTTTCCTTTGGCGTTCATGATAACAAGGCGCTTGCTACCGCTGGTCACAGCACCAACGACGTTTGTAACATTCTTGACCGGTTCCCACGTTCCTAACTTGTGGTTCACACGAAGGTAAGAGCCACGGCGAGTACCTAGCAAAACATAATCAGCAAAAACCAGATCAGGACCGCCGCCCACGTCACGTCTCGATGGTATGAAGTCCGGACTGATATGCACATTCATTTGGTAAACGAGAGATGGTACGACTACCCTTCGGCCCATGCCGAAGATACCAGAGCTCTTTGCTTTAGAACCAACGCTGGCAGTTTGGAATTTCTTGTGGAACTTGTTGTTCATGTACACAAAGTAAACCACGTCGTCGTTAATCCAGCCCAAGCTCATGATATCGAGATATTCGACCTCCAAACGAATGACCTCCTTACCGTAGCAACTAATGACAACAAGCACAGGGTTCCGGTTCTTATTCCGTGTGGACAGAAATATTTGTGTTCCATCCGGAGAGGGCTGCGGCCTAGGCATGTCTGGGTGCAAGCCAATTGTTTTCACAAGTTGAAGTTGAGAAAGTTGAGAGGTCAGGTTTTTGTTGATCGAGCCTATGGATGCCATGAACGGATCCATCCCTGTCTCAGCTAGTGAGGCCAGAGACATAGAGCTCGCCGGTCTTTTGACGGGTGTGGAGTTACCTGATATTCGACCTCCATCACGCAGCTCACGGTCGCGGCCATCTATCCGGGGCAGCCCCCAGGATCCCTCTAGCTCGAATGTCTTTTCAATGGGGTTAACACTCACGACGACTAGAGCAGTTGAGACTTGTAGCACCAAAAGGTCTTTCCTACGACCTGCAGTAAAAAAGGCACCACCCAAAGTAGGTAGAATATCCTCATCCGGGTTGCCCATACTCATTGGTGGCTGTGGCGTCGCAATGCTGATGTCGTCGTCCGCAAACGTGATGGGCTCCGTGCCAGAACCATTCGCGCCCAGTATCTGTTTGAACACAACACGGTTAGAATACTGCAGGGCCACCCATTTACGCGTGTCTCCCAAAAAGTTACCAACGCTTGCATTCAGCGCGATGCTCGGCTCTAGCACCGGGTGAACCAGAGACATGGCTGAAGGGACCCGACCGCTAGCAGTGGAAACAAAGCGCGCGACTCGCCAAAATGTATTCTACAACCCCTGCCCTCAATCTGGCCAGAGCTTTGGGTAGGTAAAGGGCATGCAAGCATTGCCGAGATGAGTGGACAGGGCGTGCCAAAGTATTGCCACGGACAGGGCCAATGAGGGCCGTCGCGCTATTAAAAGGCGTCGTTTCCTATTCGAAGCAATAAGCGAAGACACCGCAAGGATATGCGTGGAAAGGCTAGCTCTAAGTACTGATCTATTATTACAAAAGACACGAAAATCTCGCGGTACGCGGAGAAATTATGATGCCTCTCGGCGCGTCAAAGCTAACGGCTTTTTTAGCGGCCGGCGTAGCTGAGGCGGGGACGAGAGGGGCTCGGCGCATGATAGTAGGTAGGTTTATGCCGGCTTTTGTCAGCCTTACAGTTATTAATAGACGCAAAGAGTATGGACGTCAGTGAAGCGGTACACACGCGCACACAGGGAGAGCTGGAAATCATTTTTAAATACGCTAGCGACCTGTGTAGTTATATGAATACATAGTGTTGTGTAACTGTAGACAGTAAACGATACGAGAAAGTTAGCGCTAGTTATGAGGTGACTGCGGCGTCTCATGTGGCCCTATTATGCGCGTGGTAAGCGAAATTTACGTGGCACCTCATGTGGTCGTTTACTTGACGGCAAGCAAGCATGCGAGCAAGCATGTTCGAATTTGCGATTAATGTCGCCCCTCATACGGCACTGATTTCGAAATAAGCAACCTCTAAGTATAGGCTTTAAACTATTTTTTTCTTAATATAAAAACGTCCATGTCAAACTTTGTCCGCTCGTGTTCAAGTGAAAATCGCGGGCTAATGAGACGTGCCAGCTTGATGCTAGACTGAATCGCTTGGAGAGTTGAATTCGTGCTTTGAGCTTCAGTACTAGAATAGACAGTTGCCATAGAAACCGAACTATAAAAAACTGGATACCTGGTCCCACAGGCCTTTCCAGTCATTCGGATCACACGACCTTGACACGCGAGGCCTAACCCTATTGACACCTGCTCACATAATTCTTTTTCTTGAAAAATATCCAAAGTGTGTATCTGCTTGTGTATAGAACGATTTGGCTGAGCAATGGCTACACAGATCCCGCCCGCGACCAAAAAACAGCGGCGAGCTGTACAGGCAGGTAAAGCCGATATTGCTGAAGTCCCTTTAGATCTTCCGAATGTACGTGTGCGACTGCAGGCTTCCGATACTGGTGAGGAAATTCCGGGCAGTATGCGCGTACCAGGCAATGCAACGGTTGAACAACTCGAGATGCTTGTTAACCAGCTGCTCAAAAATGAAGAAAGTGTCCCCTACGAATTCACGCTTGCAGACACGGTAACTGAAATCAAGACAGATCTATACAAGGATATCATTCAACCGCAATTGAAGTCTACGGAGGATGAACTCGTGCTAGTTTTTACGCCGCGAGCTGTATTCCGCGTTAGGAACATCACCAGATCCACGGGAGTGGCCATGGGCCACGGTGCGACTATTCTAGTAGCCCAGTTCGCCCCGCATACATCTGGCCGCGCCGCCACGGGTGCTGGTGATTGCTCGGCAAGAATATGGAGCAGTGACAGCGGAACACCTATAAAAACTCTAAGTGGCCACAGCGATCACGTATTGTCGGTGAGCTGGAGCCCGGATGGAAAAGCTTTAGCCACGGCAGCCAAGGACGCCAGCGTGCGGGTCTGGAATCCGTACACGGGTGCACAGATTGGCCGTAATATGCATGGTCACACGAAGTTTGTCACCGCTCTTGCTTGGGAGCCTTTACATCTTGTTTCGGAAACGCGCGGGCTTCCTCGACTGGCTTCAGCTTCAAAGGACGGTACGGTCCGGGTCTGGGATGTTGAGACGGGAACCTGTGAGTACACACTCTCGGGTCATACGAGCTCTGTATCTTGTCTCAAGTGGGGTGGATTCGGCCAAATTTATTCAGGTTCTCACGATAAGAGTGTTAAAGTGTGGGATGCGAACGACGGCCGTCTCATTACCACATTGAAGTCTCATGCTCATTGGGTGAACCACATTGCCCTCAGCACTGACTTTGCCTTAAGATCGGGTGCTTTCGGGCCTACAACCATGCTTGAAATTCCGATCCCCCCACATGACGCGCCCAGCTCAGAACTGAAGCGCATTGCGAAGCAGAAATTTGAGCTTGCCCTTGGAGGAAGGCAGTACGAGCATATCGTTACTGCAAGCGATGACTTCACTATGTTTCTGTGGGAGCCGTTGCGCACATCGAAGCCTATATGTCGCATGACTGGTCACCAAAAACTGGTGAATCACGTTGCGTTCAGTCCAGACGGGAGGTATTTGGCTTCGGCCTCGTTCGACAATTCCGTGAAATTGTGGGACGGCCACTCTGGAAAGTTTATTGCTTCGCTGCGAGGACATGTTGCCGCGGTGTATCAATGTGCGTGGTCTGCCGATAGCCGGCTGCTGGTCAGCTGTTCTAAAGACACTACGCTCAAGGTATGGGACGTCAAAACGCGTAAATTGAAGTCAGACCTACCTGGTCACAAGGACGAGGTGTTTGCCGTCGACTGGAGTGTGGACGGCCTGAAGGTCGTTTCCGGCAGCAAAGACAAAACTGTACGATTCTGGTCTCATTAGTGTAGAGACCAAGGTTAGTATTAAACTAAACGGCGTGCGAGAGAAGTCTGAACAAAGTCAAATCATGGCATAATCGTACTTAATAAGTTATCTATCTACAAATCAGGTCAGGGAATGGTGCAGCTATGATGACCCAGAATGGTTTAGTATCCGAGCAGCTTTTCTACGCGCATCTTGACACCTTCCCAACTGTTGAGCTTTGGGCGCACATCTAAGTAAAAGCTCTGTCTCTCAGGGTGGGTTGGATCCGGCTGGCCAGAATAGAAATCTATCACGTAGTCTATTGTCTGGCCGCAACGGTCTATGGTCCAGTCGTGTCGGTCGAATGGCCTTGTTGCACCGAGCAGCATATTAGCGCGAGCCTTGGGAGTAAGCTTTGAGCTGTCGCCCTCGAACTTGAGAAGCTGGGGTCCTCCGCACACTTTTCCGCCTTTGTTCTTCTCCCACTTCAAAATCTCTTGCCAGCACCGCTCGTTTACTGCGTTGTGGATAGGTATAACCACTGGCATGTCGTTTGCTTGAGGGCTGAAGTTTTTGCGGCGCATTGCCGAGTAGAACTGCTGCTCACTCGGATACACCCAGCGTTTGCCGTCGGTGCCGGCCCTGGGGATGCTGGAAGTCTCGCGCTCGCTGCTCAATGTCGGCGGGATATTGGGAAGCGGCGGCAGGCCCTCGCCGCCGTTTGCGTGGTCTCTGCCCAGAAACTTGTTCACAATTTCTGGGTTTGTGTGGTCCACAGGACACCTCTCCTCGGCCAACGTGGCCTGAGCAGCGGTCTGTGCTCCCGGTTCCTGACGAGAGTGGTGCTCATTGGCCGCAGACTTGGCTGCCGCTGCGTCTGCACCCAGAAAATGTTTTAGTACTTCTGGGTTAGTATGATCCACAGGGCATGCGCTTTGAGAATTGTCTTTGTCTGCCTGAGGCTGGTTGCTGCTAGACCATAGGCCAAACATCTTCGTGGGTCCCGGTTGGGTGGTGCTACTGCCCTCAGGGTTTTTACGGAATTTATTAGCAAACTTGGGTGGTCGTCAGATTCGTGGGAATAATAAGGCAGGGCGCCATTGGGAGAAATTACTGGGGATTACGCGCATTGTGTATGGCCAACAAATCCGGACGCAGTAGGAGCTGCTGCGCAAAAGGAAGAGCTATTCATTCTTGGAAATCAAATTTTTTTAAAAAGAAACCATCCTGACTCCAGTCAATTGGTGGTTGCACGACGCCGAATCGTACATATCTATCTGCCCGCTGAGCTCGAAGCAGTGCTGACAGTAAGTAGTATCCAAATCGTCAAGCTTATTGTTCTGTGCGGTGCGAAGTAATCACCGTAGTGAACGACGATGAGACGGTTTTTTTCCAGTAGCAGGACCGCGCTCCGTGTTCCTCCAAACGCACCCGCGCGGGTGCAGCAGGTGCCTATTCCTCGCACGGTGCGTACAACAGCCGAGATCAATCAGTTTGTTGAGCCCAGCGCAGCTCCAGCGTCGCGCGCCCCGAGCCAGTCCTACCTGTCTAAAATGTTCCCGGACGCCTCGGCTGAGCTGCAACTTCAAAACCCTGAAGGAGTCTGGTACTCTGTGGCCCGTTCGAGATCAGGAAACCTGCCTGTCTACAAGGACTATAACAATGCAGGACATGTGTGGACCGAGGTGCGCAAAATCAGTGGCAACGTTGGCGCACTGCGTAACGACATCAAAAAGACGCTAAATCTGCCGAAGGATGACATTTGGATCAAGAACGCTGCTCAGACCATTGTGATCAAGGGTGATTACAGCGGCCCAGTGAAGCGGCTGCTTGCCAAGGCGTTTTAATAATGTACATAGCTAATGACTTAGAATTTCTACTGCGAGCACGCCAGCAGCGATAGACGATTGGCTGGCGCCATGTGTGCATAGAAAGCTTTGAAAGTTTTTTTTATTGAGCTGAAGTTTATGAGGCTATTTAGTTTACATTCATGAGCGAAAACTGGCGCACGATGCTCGGGCCATACTCATCGTAGTCTTTCTTTGAGTAGCAGTAGTTTTTGAACTCAGGCGTCTGCGCCATGAGCGAGCCACCGAACCATACGGCGGAGCGCTGGCGCTTGTGGCTCACAACCTGCACCTCTACACCGGAGCTCTTTACACCGGCAGCCTGCTCGTTTTTGCGGATACGTGCGTCTACCAGGCTCTTGATGTCACGTTGCAGCCTGCGGCCGAAGTCCTTGAACATTGTGGAGCCGCCGCTGAGCACAATGTTGCGGTACAGGCCCTTGCGCACGTCGATAGGGCTTGTCTGCACGACGTTGTCGACGACTTCAGGCAGCGGCGTGAGGTAGTCCGGCGTGGCAATTTCTGGCGAAAAGAAGATCTCTGGCGCCATGAACCGCTCGTAGCCGACGTCCACTTGTACATGCTTACCACCTGGCCGCTGGGCGAGGTATTTGCGGAAACGCTCTGGTTCCTGGTCGAAGCGCTTAAACTCATTCACGATATTGGGAGAGACGTAACAGTACTCCTGCTTGATGCGCTCGGCAGTTCGCAGAGACGTGTCAGCCTCACCTCGGTCACGCAGCATGCCCTGAATGAAGCTCGTGATGTCGCGGCCCGCGATGGGAATGTGCTTGATGGACGAGCCAATGACATAGCCCTCAGCAACGGCAATAACGTGTGTCACACCATCACCGCTATCAATGACCGTACCTGTGAGCGGCTGGCCAACAACCTTAGGGGATGTCCAGCTAGCGGCAAGCGCGAGCACTGCCTGCACGGCAATGTAGAGTCCTGCACAGTTAAAGGTCTCGAACATGATTTCTGCCGTCATTTCACGATTCTCAGGAGCGTTGAGCGGCGGCTCGGTGAGGAGAAAACGGTGATCCTCGGGCTCGCAGCGCAGATAGTTGAAGATGGAGGCCTCCCAGAACCTCTCCATCTGATCCCAGTTCTCGATCTGGCCATGGCGGATGGGGTAGCTGAGGCTGTAGTTCTGGCCATCAGCGCGCTGCAGGGCCTCCTCCCCAATGACGTAGTTCGGCAGCGACGAGCGGGCCTTCGCGCCGCGCAGCTGCGACTCGTTCGTGGCAATGGCCGTCGGCAGCACAAAACTGGGCGAGTCATTTCCGGCGAACCCGAGCTTCGTCAGCCCGGTGCCGTTGTCCATCACTACGGCCGGCGTTGTGTTCATTGTCCCCGCTCTACGATTGGTCCCGCGCCGTCCTAGATGCGTGTGTTCACCGTGCCGGCTTGGTCGTGGCTTGCCAGTGGGTTAAGCAGCTCGCGACGCTAGGGTTCGTCAGCGCCCCGGGGTATCACGTGGCAAGGGCCCACGGCAGCAGCGGCACACTGCGCACTGCGATCGAGATAACCGCAGGCTCGAGCTTGGCTAAGCTTGGATACTGTTCTTTGTTATTTTCGGGAAGGGGAAAGTATCACATTCAATCAATTGAAATATGGTTGCAGCTGCCTGTCAAATACAGTGTTAGTCTAAGCGAAATCCGTATAATGGACATGTAAAGCTGTAGAGACGAGCGAAGTCAGTGACGCTGCTATGTTCAAGCGATGTTCACACAATCAGTATGTCTAGAGAATGTATCACTCCTCAAGTAGTAGCTCACATTCATATATGCGCATGCGCACTTCTTTATCTAGCAATGTGTTGAGCTAAAGTGTTTGCAGGCTGCTCCAAAAAAACAGCTCAACCTGCGCTCGTGCCAAGCTGCGCTCATGCACTTTGCTCGTCCGCTTAGTGCTCCTTCGAGACCTCTTCAATTAAATTAACTCAAAGTCGATGCGTTAATCATGCTCTGCATGCAGCTGGTCTTGGTTTTCAGTACACTGTTTCAAAGGCCACGCCTGCTGAACAACGTCTTATCGAAGTTGGAAGCCGAGACGTGTGAAACTCAGCTTTGATGTACTACTAGTAGACTTCTAAGTTCGATGTGGTCCACCTACGTCAGTATTTGAGCGTGCTTCAGTTACATTTCCACTCGCTTTAGCGCAATGCTCATCAAATAGACACGCTCCATCTCATGGGCCAAATTCTAGAGGTAGAAAGTGCTCCTCCATAACTGGCTTGCTCGCGCATTTACATGTTTTTAATTATTAGCTCAAAGCACCTCCACTCACATTCAACAGTTGCTGCCTGTCCTCGCATGCGCGTGAACACGGATAATTGGTAAAAACTCGCCTAGCTGAAAAAAGCGGATGTTCCGAGCGTTTGTATTTCGAAAGATGCATCACCAGACTTGCATTGCCTGACTTGCGAAACCCTGCGTCTTTTACGCGAAGCACCCTGACGGATGTGTCATGCAGTGCGAGCCCTCCCGCCCAAGCCAGCTTGTTTGCCCCTTCGGCCGGCCCCAGCCCATACAGATCCCGCGGTCGCCCGGACCAGCCGCGGACGCCATCGCCACTGTACTGAGCCCTGCGATGCAACCCGATCGCAATTGAGGCCTAATTTTTCCGTGTTTCTGTACGAGTACGCTAGCGGCCTTATCTCTAGTGCTCGCACGTCACGCAAATTAAATTAGTCGCCGCCAGCTGCCCCAACCCCGCGTAATCACGAGCGCCCTGTCCCTTCCCCTCCGCCCACGACTTCTGCATCATCCTCCTTTGACCCGCCTGTCTTCCCCCAAACTAGCTGCCCTCGTGCCAATTGAAAGGGTTTGGAGCCAACGGAGCAGTAGTTGTGTGCAATTGACCTCTGTTTTGCCGGCAGCCACCATGGAGTCCATGTACGGCATTCCCACCGCGCCCAATAGCCCCATATACTCGCGTGCCGCTTCTCTCGAGCCCCATGGCGGGGCCGATGCTGCTGATCACGCTGATTTTAGTGACTTTGATATGATATCCTCCATCGACTCGCTGCCGCGCGAGCCGTGGCCGCGTCCGGGCCCCGTCTGTGACTCAATTGGAAGCGCCAGCTCCCTGCAGTCCGCAACAGAGTCCGGATCCTCAGCGCTCGTGCAACACGGGTTCATCATGCCGAGCCTGCCCAGCCTATGCGATCTCGAGGACAGCGCGACCACCACGGGCCTAGTAGGCCGTCTCAATGTCGTTGTTTGCGGAGGCCCCAGCCGCACAAAATTAATAGACGTCCTGTGCGGCGGAGTATTCGAACCGCCCCGTCCGCCGCTCGGCGAGCTCTCGCTGATGCTTGACGCAGAATTCGACCGCCGCGTATGCTCGTCCTCGTCCCATGAGCACAACAACATCACTATCGTGGATTGTGCCGTGCCTATTAGCGGACTGCCTGCATGGCTCGAGACCCAGTTCCGCGGCGCAGCGAATTCTGCTCGCCAGCCTGAGATTGACGCGCTTCTTTACGTTCTCGACGGCTGGCCCGACGAGAAAGAGCTCGAGGCGCTCATGCAGGTGCAGCGCTTCGCCGCCGTCGTGCCGGTGGTGCCTGCTAATGACCCAACTAATGCCGAGTCTCTGGACTCTGAGGCTCTGCTTGCGCACCTCAAGCCTGCCGGCTTCTCGCCCTTCCTTAAGCGAGTCTGGACGTTAGCCATGGAGCTCACACCGAACTATGAAATGACTGCCAGCGCCGTCGAAAGTTCGGGCTACCGCTCGCAGCTTCTGCAGTCGAGCGAGCTTCTAGAGTTTACGCGCGCTTTGCTCGGGGCCAGCGGTCGTGCTCGCGCGCATACAACTCAGCTTTATGCGCGCTGGGTGCAGGCACAGCTTGCCGTAACGACCCCCGAACCGCCGGGAGCGCTCGTCGTGCGTGTGAACCTGCGCAAGTCGCTGGAGAGTATCGGAAACCTCGACCCACTAGGACTGGCTAATTGGTACACAATGCCCCGTCTGGTGGGCGCCGTGCTTGCGGGAATGGCAGCAGCAGTAGGACTGTCAGCCGCGTGGGCAAAGTTATTCCCTATTGTTCCAGCCCCTCCAGCGCAGTGTCACCGACACATCTGTTTTGACAACGTTTTGGATAGCTGGTCTAGCTGGCTCCAGATCTAGCGCCATGCAGGGATCGTTTCCGTATTTATTGTTAGTGCTCTATGATGGATTGTCTTTTCGCCAGCAGCAACGCTGCAACGCCGGCCTCGTCGTTGCATTGTCTGCTGCCGTTTTCAACTTTACGATACTTCTACCTAAGCTTGTTTCAAATAAACGTCGTCAGTGCGTCGTTGCTTTCCACTATCTAGCTAAAGTACAAGCTCTCATTTACAACTGCGTGCTTATGATCTCCAACAAAGAATCCGCGCTCGCTACCGAGCCCAAACACAGGAAGAAAGTGATTCGTCTTGAACTCCAGAAGCGGCTTTTCCTCCTCATTGGTCTGAGGCACATGCGCCGTCTCTAAAACAAGGCCATTTGGAGGCGTCGAGGCTAACTGCGATTCTAGGGTGTCGTCAAGCTTGCCCTGGCCAAGCCAAAAGCGTAAATGCTCACCCACCCGCGGCGCCGCCGGCGGCTCTAATACAAGCATTGACGCTCGCGGTGACCAAAGCCCGCCACCTCCAGCCACCACTTTGATCATCTCGCCTGAACTAAGCTCGGCAAACACGGCTGGTTCATGCAGGGTCTGTAACTCAGCAGCTTTCTCTAGAAACGTTGCAGCTCGTTCTCCGTTTAGCGTTTTTAGCATATTGTCCGTAGCCGATGTGATTTCCAATTGCTCGCTGATAGGCTGTACGGGGCGGATCGAAATTTTCGGCTTCAGAGCTAGCGGTAGCTCAACATGGAGTGCTTGTAGAGCCTCATCTCCTCCAGCGTAGATTTCAGCTAGACTTCCGGTGGAAAATAGTGTGTTAGCTGCAGGTACGCCAATGTCAAAAACCGGGTCCACGCTCGAGGTGAAACGAACTGCTGCTGCTGACTCTGACCAGTTCCGCGATCGATCCTGCTGCAACGGCATTCTCTCCTTAATGGTAAGAGGCTTTTCAGTCACTAGCCAGCTGAAACCCGACCGTTGACAGCCCAGCGGTACTGTATCGCTGGCGATGGCCACGGTTTGCAGACCTGGAAACTGGCCAGCCAGTCCTTTCAATTCAGAGGCAAACCCGGGCGTCACCACGGCTACCAAAGCCTTCGCAAGCTTGTTCGATGCGTGCAATGAAACATACTCTGCTAGTCGTTTTGTCGGGTTCACAATGGTTCCGAACGTAGCCATTCTACCAAACCGGCTAACTCCAAGGTTCGAAATTGAGGCCGTCACGTGGAGCGCTGAAATATCGCGGTCAGTCTATCATTCGTCACGTTTCGCTATCCGCGCGCCCGTCCAAATCAAATCAGTTCAACCTATCAAGTTATGATTTTTTTTAATATTCATGTTGCTGCACCCAAGTATTGCAGCCCTGGTGGCTCTTAAGGAACGATATATATTCTAGTTAACTTCACCATTGAGTTGTAATAGTGAATTGTGATGGGGCTCACATCCTAGCCATTGCCTGATTGAACCGTCACCCCGAACTCTATATGCTCACAGCATGAAACTGTGTATTTAGTTGCTCATACTGATTCAATGGATATACATCGTGCTTCAAGTGAATTCAGGTTAGAATGGAAGGGAGGCAATCTCTGCACTTTACCAGCCTCCGCAGGTATGCTGTTCAGTAACCCATATATTCCAGCAATTTTTAAGCCACTACAGACTCTAAACCTTCTGGTTTTCAACTCTCAATCAGACGAGCTGCATTGTGTGATGATTCAGAGGCTGCTGAACACTCAATGAGCAAACAAGCTGCAACAAAGTTGCGGGAATACACCGGTACGGAACCCACTATCTTAAGCGAATCTCCTAGAGACGCCGAATGCAATCCATTGTAAGAGGTGGCGTAACTAAACCTTACCCACAATTAACTGCTTTTCCCTCACCGCAGCCAAAGTTTGTAAATTGATAAGCTGAGTATACAGCTTGTTATCTCGATACCTATATTTAGAGTTTTTTAAGCCTCAGCTATTGCTGGACATGCCACTGCCCGCCTCCCGTCTTTCGTTGTAAACTCCCTCAATCATTACTAGTCAATATACCTATGGACCTAGCCCAATGGCGCTTGTTTAGGGAAATTCTCTAGAAATTCATGATAGAGCGAATAATGACATCCACTCGAGAGGAATGAATTGCAGGCTTCCGTGTTGAGTTTCACCTCTCTATTACATACTAATAAAGTAATTTTGTCCAACATGATCAATGCGATAGGTGATGAAAAAGGCAATTGTGCCAAACTGTCCCAGTCATGGTGCGTCATTCTATTCCTTTAAAGCTTAATTCAGAATGACACCAAATGACGTCGTCATGCATCAATAGGTGACCTAAGTTAAGCTAACCTGTTCCAAAAATAACACTGAACAAACCATAATGATAACTGAGTGCCGTTGAGCTTATAGAGCCATTTTTTAAGGACCACAATCAAAGGGGTCGTTATGTACACCGGCAGGGTGTGAGTATTGTTGAAAAGCTGAAACGAGCTCAACACAGGAATGAAGTGGGGAGTTCATGTACATTGGTCCCACAAGAGACCACTTGTCTATATGCCTGTGCGTTATAAAATGACTTTCTATATCAGCTCAGTTTCTCTGATGTGCATGGCAGTGCTTGCTGCAATTTGTATTGTGGAGTCGCGACGTGATTCATTAAGCCTTGTGGCTGAACGCCTAGCTCAATTCGCATCCATTAGAGCCAGTCAGATCGAAAGGGATCTCAACGACCAAGCAGCACTGCTAGACTTCGCAATGCAGGGTAGTCTTATCACGACGACTATCATGAGTCTCTATTTCGGAAATGTGACAGCTGAGTCGTGGGCCGGAAACCTGAATGACATTGTTTCCGAAATGTTCACCACCTCTATCCGTACCTATGAGGCTCTCATAATTTACGACGTGTCCGGAAACATGATTTTTTCCATGGCTAACCCAGATTCTCCAGCAACACTGATCAACAAGCTTATCCCCGCCCTTCCTGGCATGCTGCCATTCAGCACCACCTTGTATGGACAAAACATTACCTTGCCTTACAATCGCAACTCGAACTCGCGAAACGAAACTGTGACAAGTGCGGCGGCGGCTGCAGCGGTTGCGGCAGCTAGAAATGCAACGTCAAATCCGAGCCATAGTGGCAGCACACCTCAGAGTCTGAACTTTTCCAGAACCACTGACAACATCTCAGCGTGGCTTTCGCAACCAGCTCCCCTCGTAAACAGCAGTGGTATTATCGATGGATACAGTTATGCCTTATCAGTGCCTGTTTCGTATACCACAATTGTTAACAAAACGCAAGTATCGCGACTTATAGGATATTGCTCTGCTATCCTCGATTGTAGCCATTACATGAATTACACCGCGTTCGATGACTTGAGCGAGCTTCGCGAAACAGAATTAATGAGAAAGTCATGGATTTCTGTAACAGCAGTGAATGGTAGAAGCTGGCATTTTCTATTCCCCACAGGACCGAGGTCCCTCGCAGATACAGGACTCCATCCTTTCTCGACATTCCCAGCAATTGAAGAGGATGTGAAACTTCGTGCGCGGCTCCAAAAAGATAACGGCAGAAAACCTGGAGGCGCGATGATGAAAACAAACACACCAAAATCAAAAAAAGCGAGCGTAGGCTATTCATATGTTCAAGCCGTTAACAGCGAGTGGTATGTCACAGTAGAACTGCCGCGGTCGCAAGCCGAGTCTCCGATCTGGCGTCTCACGAAGCTTTTGTGTGCCGTTGCCATTTCACTGCTGGTACTGGTCACTGGAGCAGCATACTTGCTCTCGGGCATGGCCACGTTCCCGTTGTTCTATATTTATCGAGCAATGGAATTGCGAACTAGGGATGACGGGTCTGACGCGGAGATGAGCGGAAAAAAGGTGCACAAGGTGAAAGACTTGCTGTTAGTGACACCGGCGCTCTACAAAGCTGAGCGTTTTGACCTTTCAAGATATAAAAAGGCAACGGCAAAGCGTAACTCACAGGTACACGCCGCTCCGAAAAATACTATTCGCATATGTGATCAAAGAATGCGGGGGACTAACCCGCAAACTCCCACCATATCGGAGCCATCTATGTCGCCAGAGGCAACATTGAAGTCGGAGCCAGTCGCACTGCGCTCAATGACTGCCGTCAACTCAGACTCTGACAGCTCAGGTAGAACGGTTGTGAGTATCACTCACGCGCGTGAAGACATGAGCAGTAGCATCAGCTATCGAGTTCCGGCAAAAATACCGCCCTTGAATCGACCCATTACTGATGAGTTTGATGACCTCGTCACCGAATACAATAACATGATCGATCATTTAGCAAAACGATACAGCGAGATGGAGTATGAAGTTCGAGAAAGGACAAAGGAAGCACAGGATAGTAAAGAGCACGCCGAGGCTGCAAACGAGGCTAAAACCAAGTTTCTCATGAACATAAGCCACGAGCTTATAACACCCATGAATGGCATAATCGGCATTGCCGGGATCACTGAGGAGGAAACTGATATCACGAAAATAAGGCAAAGCCTACGCACGATCATCGAAAGCAGTAAGCTGCTACAAGAGCTTCTTCAGGCAATACTAAACTACAATTCGTATCTAGCCGGAGGGGAAGCCAAGCAGGAGAGCTTCACTCTCAAGGACTTGATCTCGGATTTGAAAGCTACCTTCGGGGATCAAAGCATGGCCAGTGGCATAGCTCTTGATATTAGTTGCCGGCCAAAAGACTTGGAAGAATGCCATTTTGAAGGGGCTGTTGAGCCGATTCTGCATATATGTGCTGGGCTTGTATCGAATGCCTTGAAGTTCAGCGATCCCAAGAAGATGACTTTCATCGATTCCTTACCACCTTCGGTGGTCATCCGCGCATGCTTAAGAGAGCCAGACAGCCTTCTTGACGTGCCGAAATCGAATTCATGTTCCAATGAAAATACAAGCTATGCTATGCTGGAAGTTGTAATAGCCGATACGGGCGTGGGCATTGGACGCGAGCAGCTTGGGTACGTATTTGATGAATTTGTTCAAGGTGAAGACGCGTTATCCAAAAGATTTACCGGTGCAGGTTTGGGTCTTGCATTATCGAAATTGTTGTCAGATCGCATTGGTGGATATATTGCTGTGTATAGCGGCGTCAAAGTAGGCTCAACCGCAGTACTGCGTGTGCCGGTGAAAAACATTTCAGGATTCAAAGTGGATAGTGTTCCGAGACGGATGCGACCGGAGTTCTATAGGAACAATTCGCCCGTTTGGTGGACAGACTCAAAGCGGCGGCATATTTTCTACGAGCCCGGAGAACCATCGTCTTCGCAAGATACACCTGAACCCCCCCTCAACTCGGACCTAGCGTCAGACTTAAACAACGCATCTACCGAGTGCAGTTCTTCACATGTGCCAGAGCGCGTCAACCAAGTTACCGGAAACGAGAGCTTACAGGCAGCAGTCTTATCGGATGAGGAAAATGCCGATGAAGCAGCGAGCCATGCTAAGTCAGGAACAAGTCCAACCGACCACTCTGAAAGCCAAGCTGATGGAAAACAAAGCACTGGAGAGGACTTGTCGAAGCTACGAGTTCTCGTGGCAGATGACAATCAGGTAATGCGAGACATCTTACAGAGGATGCTGCAAAAGCTGGGAGTCGAGCACATTGATATTGCTGAAGACGGACTGAGTGTGATCAAGAAAGTTGAAAGAGCGATTGTTCTGGGTACCCGGTACTCAATCATATTCATGGACCTGTCAATGCCTACAACAGATGGAATCAGGGCTACCGAGGACATTCGAAGACAACTTGGCTACTTCTGTCCCGTCGTAGCACTCACCGGGTACAGTGATGAAGCTACTGTCAAGAAATGCCTCGAAGCCGGTCTTCAGAAGGTTTTGACAAAGCCCGTGGAGCTAAGTCAACTTTTGGATGCACTACATCAGCTAGTGTTCAAGAAGCCAGGAAGTTAAAGAGCGTTAATGAACATTGGTATCTAGAAAAGTATAAAGTCAAAAGAAAGACAATGTCGCTTAATGAAATCGTCAAAAAAAAGCGGCTTAAGTGACATATGATTGCGACTTGCATGGGTTCCTTGTCTTTGCTGTATGTCACAATCATGGCGTCAAGACTATGATGGCACATGAAATTATTATCGCAAAAAACGATTTGAGCTTTCTTTTACATTATGATCATGACAACCGCCAAGTCTAGAAGACAGTAAGCAGCTGCAATGCGCCTTTGAGATAATAAGTTATATACCTCGCAACTAGCAAGTAGCCGCAGAACGTTACGCTTATTTCAACTTCTTCTTCGGGCGCAGCTGGTTCGTGTGGCCACACTTGCGCTTGCGGCAGTTCGTGGCACGAGGAGGCAGACGGGCGTAGCACTTGCGGCAGATGGACTTCTCGCAGTTGTACTTGGAGGCCAGAGCCTTGAGCGAGGGCTCGATAACCGATGCACCACCACGGAGACGAAGCACAAGGTGGAGCGTCGACTCCTTCTGAATGTTGTAGTCCGAAAGGGTGCGGCCATCATCGAGCTGCTTGCCAGCGAAGATAAGACGCTGCTGGTCAGGCGGGATACCTTCCTTGTCAGAGATCTTGCTCTTGACAGCCTCGATCGTGTCGCTCGACTCGACCTCCAGCGTGATGGTCTTGCCGGTCAGGGTCTTGATGAAAATCTGCATTTTCTGTCAAAGAACGATTACCGATGGTAGAAGAGAGGAAAAGGAAGGCGGAGATAGTGTGTTAACGTAAGTGAGCGCAAAGTTTGCACTTGATGTGAGTCGGTTCACATACGCATCACGTGACGTAAATTAGCAGTCGCGCACAAGCACACGCACATGGGGTAACTCCCACCCACGGTGCGCCTTGCCCAGCCTGCACCTGTTAAAGCGGGCATAAGCTGGACATTGTCTCTGGCAATTAAAGTGACACCTTTTTATATTATGATACGCCTTATCTATTTGCCTATAATCATAGCTGGCCACATGAAATATTCATCAATGTGCGTTACGAAAGTTCAGCTTGGTAATTGCTGATGTAACTTAGTTGTCCGAGCACTACTGCCTGCGAAAGCTTACAGAGCGCGAAATTCGAGCGACCATGAACCCCTACCCTATGGTCTCCCATCGCACGATTTGTTTCTAGTACATTGTGGCACACCGCGCCAGCTTTGGGAGGAAGACCGATCTGCCTGAGTCATTGGGCCGCTTCGAAAGAACCCCTTCCAGCTTTCTCCACATACTCAGCACGATTTGGCGACAACCACGATTTATTTGGCGCCAGCTGCGAGGATTTGCACATAAAGCCATGTCTGCTCGACCTGAAAATCACGCTTTCAACCGCGACGAGTTTGATGCGGTGCTCCGCGGCCGCTTCTTCTACGCTCCGTCTTTCGACATTTACGGCGGTGTGAGCGGTTTATACGACTATGGGCCGGCCGGGTGCGCACTGCAGTCCAACATCATTGATCAGTGGCGCAAGCACTTTATTCTCGAAGAGGATATGCTCGAGGTCGACTGCACGGCTCTGACGCCGGCGGAGGTCCTCAAAACGAGTGGCCACGTTGATAAATTCAGCGACTGGATGTGCAAGGACCCCAAGTCCGGCGAAATCTTCCGCGCAGACCACCTCGTAGAGGAGGTGCTTGAGGCGCGTCTTAAGGGTGACAAGGAGGCCCGTGGCATTGCCAGTCTTTCGCTGGACGAGGAAGAGGGCGACAAGAAGAAGCGCAAGAAGAAGGTCAAGGAGATTAAGGTTGAGAAGCTCGATGACGCCACCGTGACCGAATACGAGACTGTTTTGGCCAAGATTGATGGCTACAGCGGGCCTGAGCTGGGTGAGCTTATCGAGAAATATAACATCACGAACCCGGTAACCGGTGTGAAGCTCGAGCCCCCTATCGAGTTCAACCTCATGTTCGAGACGCAGATTGGACCTAGCGGGCAGATGAAGGGCTACCTGCGCCCAGAAACTGCCCAGGGCCAGTTCTTGAACTTTGCCAAACTGCTAGACTACAACAACTTGAAGATGCCTTTCGCATCTGCATCCATTGGCAAGAGCTTCCGTAATGAGATCTCGCCGCGTGCTGGACTTCTACGCGTGCGCGAGTTCCTCATGGCCGAGATTGAGCACTTCGTGGATCCCAAGAACAAGAACCACCCCCGCTTCGAAGAGGTTGTCGACGTTGAGATCGCAGCTCTTCCGAAGGATGTTCAAGAGTCTGGCTCCTCTGAGCTTCAGCATGTCAAGATTGGCGACGCCGTCAAGTCTGGCATGATCGATAACGAGACTCTCGGTTACTTTGTTGGTCGTATCGCCAAATTCATGGACAAGATTGGTGTCGACCCGAAGCGCATGCGTTTCCGCCAGCACATGAAAAATGAGATGGCTCATTATGCTGCTGATTGCTGGGACTGCGAACTCCAGACCTCTTACGGCTGGATTGAGTGTGTCGGTACTGCCGATCGCAGCGCGTATGACCTCACGGTACACGCTGCCAGAACCAAGGAAAAGCTCGTTGTACGCGAGAAGCTTGATGAGCCCGTTGTTGTCGAGCAATTCGAGGTCGAGCTTGATAAGAAGAAGTTCGGACCTAAGTTCCGCAAGGACGCTGGCCGCGTAGCTACTTGGTTCGAGGGCCAAACTCAGTGTGAGCTCGAGGAGCTTGCTAAGGAGCTGGAGTCTAAGGGTGAAGTTGTCGCGAAGCCTGACGGTGATAGCTTCGTCGTTGAAAAGGAGCTTGTGAGTATCCAAAAGAAGCAGCGCACGGAGCACGTCCGTGAGTACACTCCGAACGTAATTGAGCCTTCTTTCGGTATTGGCCGCTGTCTCTATGCTCTTCTTGAGCACTCCTTCTGGTCACGACCTGAGGACTCCAGCCGCAAGGTGCTCTCGTTTTCTCCTACTGTTGCACCCACCAAGGTGTTGGTGGTGCCGCTCTCGAGCAACGCTCAATTCACTCCATATATCAAGAAGCTCACGCGCGAGCTACGCCTGGCCGGTATCAGTGTGAAGGTAGACGACTCTTCGGCAACGATCGGAAAGCGCTACGCTCGTAACGATGAGCTTGGAACACCGTTCGGTCTCACTATTGACTTCCAAACCGTTGCCGACAACACGATCACGCTTCGTGAGCGTGACTCCACTGTGCAAAAGCGCGGCGCTATCCCGGATGTCATCGAAGCCTTGGAGAAGATGGTCAAGGGTGCTTCTTGGGAAGAGGGGACACAAAAGCTGAAGGTTTTCGAGGGCCAGGAGGTCAACTAGATCTAGTCATATTCTTAAAGTATATACGTTGAACTCTGCATCAGTGAATTAAATGTTACTCTTTCAGTTTGAAGTTAAGGGAGTGAAACCCTCTAGGCAGCGTTCTACTAGGCTACTCTGTAGCTATTGTGTAGCTAGGCCGTGCTCGATCAATTCCATTATCCTCGTCAATATGCTTGTCAAAATACTAACAACATGTTTCAAAATAAATTACTCGCAGCTCTGCTGGTGGTTTTGCCTATTGTCGTTGGTGGCGCCTGTTATTATTACCCTTGCCCGTATTCTCTCTGCCAGCTATTTCGTGGTTATGTTCTAGGAATAGCGTCATGCGTACCATCAAGGAGCTCAGCGCAGAAGCGAATTCCTATCCATTCTCGCCGGATGTGAGCTTCCCCTCCTGGATACATGTGTGTCAAACGCTACAGCGGGAAGCACGGGTTTACGACCTTGAAAATGACTCTCATGGGATAGAGCGGGCTTATATCTTAAATCTTCGCATGGCCGATCTAGTTTTGAACCGCTTACCGCGGCATCCCAGCTTCTCAGCCTACAAAAAGCAATACGGTAGAGTTTACAATCAGATCCCCGATGCAATTGCACGATCAGAGGCACTCAAGAAGCGATTAGAGGCCCGCAAGCCGGAACCGGCTGTGAAGGCATCACAACCAGCGACTGACAGTGCTTTACGTTTGAAAGACTCAAAAAGTTCAAGAGACACAAGCAGAGAACCACAGCCGTCGCGTGAGAGTGAGTACGATGCGTTGGATGACATGAACCTCGAATCCGCGCAAATTAAACTCGACGACTCCCTGCGCGCGACATTACAGTCCCTGAAAACTCCTTCCAAATCAACAAGGCTTCCGCAATCTCAAGTACCTAAGCCTGTTTCATTTGAATATGCCACTTTACTCGAGTCAACGAGGCCTGCTGAAGCGTTGAAAAGCTCTACCAACGATGCGCCTCTTTCAACAAATAATCATGCGCCGGCTCCCGCGCTTCCAGTCAAGCCCAAAAGTATTGTGCAACATAGTGGTATCGCACAGCATAAAAGCGTTTACACCACTGAGAAGGGTGAGCCTCTTCGTCCATTATACGTTCCCGCAGATTTGAGAAAAAGGTTTCTGGATCTGGCGGTAAAAAATACACATGCAAACTTGGAAACGTGTGGAATATTATGCGGTAAGCTCAACCGGAATGCGTTTTTTGTTACCAACCTTGTTGTTCCTCATCAGACATCCACATCGGACTCATGCGACATGACAAACGAGGAAGAGCTTTTTGACTACGCTGATAAGCGCGACTTATTTATTGTAGGGTGGATTCACACGCATCCATCGCAGTCGTGTTTCATGTCGAGTATTGATCTTCACACGCAGGCTGGATATCAAATAATGCTACCCGAAGCTATTGCCATCGTATGCGCACCCCGTTCAGATCCCTCATGGGGTGTTTTCCGTCTCACGGACCCGCCTGGCGTTGACATCATCAAAAACTGCCGCCTCACTGGGTTTCATCCTCATTCACAGGCGAATCTGTACAAACTGGCAAATCCAGGACACGTGAAGGAAATTAGCTTTCCGTTTGAGGACATTGACCTTCGAAATCTTTGAAGAACGTGTGCTACTTTGCTCTCCCACTTTGTGTGGAGGTCAAGCACTATACAGTCATGTTGTTTACATCCCACCAGGCTAATGGAATTATGTTAAACTTCTGGGCGAGGGTAGTTGCACCACAACAACCACCACCACCGCCGCCGCCGCCGCCCACACAACAATGGTAACGTAAAGCTCTTATTTGTACATCTAGCGCTCTATTTATTCGAATATGCGTGAATCTTTGTGTTTCTCGCAACATGCGAACTCGAAAGAGGAATTGTCACTCCGTGAGTTTGACCGTGTAGTGGCGGCCATGAAACCGGCCATTACAACTGAGTCTTCAGTTGCTCCAACTGTTCCAGTTGTACGACTTGGCGAATTCACCCAGAGTCCACTTGATTTCAAGAATGTAAGCCATACTATTAACTCGCGCGCCCCTTCAGAGCAGAAGCTTCAAGAAAAAGACCGCGAAATTGCGATGCTTCAACGTCAAGTGCAGGATTTATCGAATGGTCAACGCAAACTGGAAAAAGCTTTGAGCTCCCGTGATGAAAAGGTCGCCTCACTAGAGAAGAGTGTTGAGTCCGCGACACAAAGAAATTCAAATATGGCAATTCAGCTAAAAATGGCGCGTACAAACTTGGAGCGCGCTAAGGTCCGCGCTCTCACCGACCATCGTCGCCATGAGCAACAAGTCACTACCCTGGAGCAGGCACTCGCCCGCAAAACGGGAGTGAGTGGTCCCGGAGCCTACACACAGCAGGACCTGCTTTTGAACCCATTGACAGGTAAAACCACTGGCAACATGAACTGCAACCCGCAATGCGCTTTGATTCTTAAAGCAGCCATGGGAGCCCAGCAAGTCGTTGAAGCTAAAGTGAATGAGTCAAATAGATTAGAGGCCCTTTGCGATCTCTTGGAAAGCACTTTTGAGCTGCACGATCATGCTACAGCTCCAGGGAGCTTGATTCAACGCCTCGAGATCGCGGTTCATTCTGCCGTGGAACTTTTAGACGCAATATTACAACGCTACGACGAGCTGGACTTTGTTCAAAGTGAGATTGAGACTTCTAATAATGAACAGAGCGAGCCTCGTTGCCAACGAAGCTGTTCGGACCCACCTCATGGTGACTGGAAGTCAATGCGTGAGGCTTCGAGTCTGGAAAACGGGTCGAACTCAGAGGGAGACTTCTAAGAGTGTAGTAGGGATTGTATAACTGTATAAGCTGTCGAGCGCAGGGTCTTCTATGTGCTCAACTTTTATTTTGGTGATTACTCTTGGGACTGCTCAGAGTCCTTAGACCAGCCGAGGGCCTGAAGCTTGTTCAGAACTTCCTCTTCAGATCCAATCTTCTGGACCTGAGTGGCCTCAAGTTTATCGCCAGCAGCCTGCCTAACTTTCAGCTCGTCAATGGCGCGCAGTTTCTTCACGAGGGAGCGGATCTGCTTCTCCTCAGGCTTTTGGGCAGAAATGGGAACCGACCCTGGTTGCTGCGTGGGGGGCTGAGTTGGCTTCTTGCCATTCTTGCCCTTCGCTGCAGCATTTGCTGCCGTCTGAGACGCCGTAGCCTCATACAAAGAGCGTGTAGGTCGAGAGCTATTCCCAGCAAGTCGCGCATGAGGAGGGAGGTATGCACCAAGAGGCTTGGTAGGCGGTGCCGGAGCAGGCGTCTTCAACGCACTCTCGTGAGGCTGGGCCACAGGCTCGTTGAGGTTCAGCGCCACTGTCTGAGGGCGCCACCCGACAGAGTAAAGCTCAATATCGTCGTGCACATAAACGAGCTTTCCAGAGTAATGCCACAGCTTAACGCCGTTATCTACCCGCAGACGAGGCGACGTGGTAGCCGTGAGAATGAACCTGCCACATGGGCTCCAGTCATAGTAACTTGAGTTCGTGGCCAGAATAGCTCCGACCTTCGCGAAGTTCTGTTGACGGTCGTATATGTCCATTTGGCCCTGGAGATTGCCAAAGCCAGAAACGACCACAAAACGAGCTTGCGGGGAGTACTTCACGTTGTTACGCGCAGCGAGGGGAAGACTTAGCGTCTCGTTTCCGCGAACGTCGAAGAAACTCGTTTTAGAAGGCATCAAACCGTATACCACTCCAAACTCGTCGCTTTCCGGAGACCACGCAACGTCATAAACCGGGCCCTCCCTGTCGAGCATAATGCGCTGGTCAGCGCCGCTGTTTACATTGAGCAAGTAGAGAATCGACTCACCGTAGTATGACTTGTTGGACTCGTCAACATCTGTCTGAGCCACCACAAGCAAAGCAGTTCCAAGCTTGTTCCACTGTGTAAGTACGGATTCAGCCTTGAAAAGCGTACGCTGGGCTACAGGATGCGTGAGCGTGGGCAGTTTGTAAACACGGATCGAAGCCGGCTTTCCCTTAGTAGACGCCACGAACACGCTCACCGCGGGATTTTTACCCCTGCTGACACTGAAGTCGGCAACACCATCAGGGATGGTGAGCGATCCAAGCTTAGCCTTTGTGCCCTGTCCGATTTGCTTGGCATCAGTGACAACAAGAGTCTTGGGCCCGGTTTGTTGGACGCAAAACTTTTCGTCGGCCGTGAACTGGACGTGCCATCCACCACGGAATGACCCTTGGCTGAGCTGCACAATCTGTGTTATGAACTCGCCCGTTTTGGTTGACCAGACCTTCAGATTGGGGATCCAGTTACCAGACGCAGGGTCCTTCTTAGCTCGGTTCCATGTGACCAAAAAGTTGCCCAGAGGACTGAAGTACAGATCTGCTGCGGCTTCCGGTACCTCGCAGATCGGCTTCAGTGTTTCTGGGTCCATCACAGTGGTGCCCTTAGCCGTCGAGTATGCAAAATGCCCACCCGTTTCGCTGTAGAGGGCGACACGCGTCGGCTCTTCGGGAGCCACAAGGCTGTCAAACTCGTCATAAGACGGCGGGCCATGTCGAAGCACGAGGCTCTTTGACGCCCGGGCGAAATATTGCTGCATCGCGGCTATCTTTCAAGGTAACGGGATGAAGGGTGGTTTTTCCAGGTGAGTAAGCCCGGTTGCAGAAACACACATAGCGGCTGACAGCGGTCGCAACAAGTATGCACGAGGTTCAGTCCAACAGAAAAATGAATAAAAAGCTCAACAGTATCATATAAGACTCATCAGGTCATGATATATATTGAACTGGATACTGCGCTGCTTTTAAACCCCCAAATTTCTGATCGCAGTTTGTGAGGACTAAGCCGCAAGCACCCCTGTTCCTCCGGACCAAACGGTTCTCTTTCATAGCTTTCTCATAATTAAGAAAGGCCCACATATCTATAATATTTAAGTGGTCCTCGCTGGTTACCTCCGCAAGACTTAAATAGCCCACTTCACTATGTAGAATAATAAATACGCTGTCGACTTCTTTACAAAGTCAATGTCCACAGGCACCACGGTGACGTCGTCGAAATAGAACCACTGGCCCGTGCTATGCTTCATGAGGCACGTATAGTGTCCTGTATCCAGAGACCCTGAATGGCATATCACACCATATAGTTCATAGACAAGCGGTGCGTCACCCTTTGTGTACGTCGACGTGTAAGGCGCCAGATTGATCTGCAGCGGGAACTCAACCACAGTGTCCACCTTAGTGCTGCCAACCCGGAAATGTTTGAAACGTTTAAGTTGGATGAGCAACACAGGTGGAAATTGCGAGATTAGAATGCGCTTCGTCACAGTGTCTAAACGGTGACATTGCTCGCATCGATAGTTTGCAACACGCTCGCCCGAGGTGAATCGGCGCAAGCATTCGTCGAGTGTGGTCGACTTTGACTCTTCGAGATCGAGGCTCAGGTCGACCAGTGGGTCTCGTTTTTGGTTGCGGTAGCCGCATTCGCAGCTCAGCGTGCTTTCCAGCGAGCCGGAGAAGTTGCGGTGCGTAACACATCCACACTGCTCGCTTGAGCTGTCATTTTTGTTTCCAAACGTCTCCTCGTTATTATGCGACGCGTGGAATTCGCTAAGCAGGAATAAGTAGAACTCATGCGCGTCCTGTTCAGTGGATCCCGCACCCATGTTGGGTTGCTTGCGGGCTAGCGAGACCAACAGGTCAGTAATTCCATAGCCGGAGACCGATGGCGACGCGAAGAATTGCGTGTAGATACGATCCACACTGCATTCGATGCAACTCTCTCGCTCGCATAAAAGACTATCATGGCCACCAGCGAGAAAAAAGGCGCGCACTAGCGGGTTATGGATCAGCGACTGTAGCACAACGCTAACATAACAGGTCGCTCCAAGGTTTACGAATCCGCGGATTCCTAAGAATGCATGGAATGGCACGTCTACGGGTGCCTTCTCCTGTGTCGCGTAATCAACGGAAACAGAGCGCTGCTGCAGAGCACTCTCGATCTCGCTGAGCCGTTTGGCCTCGAAATTCGGATCGAGTATGACGTCTCGGCACTGAAAACACCACAGAAACCCTTCGGACTGGCCGCACATACATGTCCCCAACGCATGCTCGTGCGTCGTATGGTTCGGACACCCGATGTAGTCGCATTCTGTGCAGCAAACAGGTACACTCGTATTTCCGCAAACACTGCATTCTGCGCGGAATGGCGTGAGCCCGAGCTCTATGGCAATTGCCAAGCGCACGCCAAACCCGTACATCTCGAGGCATTTTTCAGATGCAGGCCGACTGTGCGGACAGCCCCGCATGTGGCCTGCACTTTTGGCCTCAACCGACATCCTAGGTCTCGAGGCCACAGTGGTTGTTGACATGGTTTGTGGTCCGCCTGGAAAGAAATGTGTATCTGATGACGTCAGTCCCACCACCAGATATCTCCGAAATGCTTCCAGCGTAAAGGCAACTGGAAAGTTACATGCTACTATGGAGGTTTTAAATTAAATTAGAATTGATTTTGCCCTCTTGAGTGGCGTCAGCAGCCTACTCTAGTGCTCGAGCGCCTGCAGGACTAATCACGAATGATCATTATGTAGGACTCTGTTCCATATGAACTGATAGTGAAGAGGCCCGAGTATTTTCAGAACACTTACCTTTTTTCTTCGAAGCCGACCCTTCTTTTTAACAACCGTGCGCAGAAATAGCACTACTCGCCCACCCTATCATGCCAGCCAGTAAACGCACGCATCCAAGCTGCAGACGCGGCCCTTTCCGGCCGAGGAACCCGTACCCGAGGTCCGGATCTACCGTCACTGCCTCTGCCCTTAAAACAAGCGAATCCGCGCTAGTCAATTGTCCGGTCCAGTGAATCCAAAGCATGCCACTTCCCTGGAGTACCGTTGAAACGCATCCAGCAAAGGAC
Organism: Entelexis vaccinii; assembly: GCA_004125185.1. Taxonomy (NCBI): domain Eukaryota; kingdom Fungi; phylum Ascomycota; class Dipodascomycetes; order Dipodascales; family Trichomonascaceae; genus Entelexis; species Entelexis vaccinii. The sequence goes on along the minus strand of NRDX01000007.1, from coordinate 181,541 downwards.
CCCGTCAAGTTATCGACCACTGACGGAAGACTTACTCATGACGACTTCATTAACAAACATATTCCTGAGGCCCGCAACGGTCATTGGTACTACAATGCCTGCTACTTGGGCTCGGGCGACTTCCAAACAATGATTTCTAGCGGTGACTACGAGAAAGACTATCCAGTCTGGTATGGACGCCGTTTGTTCAGATGGTCAGATAATTCGCAGGTAAGTGTGGACTATGCTCTGCAAGTTTCTACCCGCAAGCCGCAGCACTGGGAAGAAGACGTGACTTTCAAACCCGAACAAGACACGCCGCCACTTCCCAAGCGTACGCGGTACTTCCGGCCCGAGGAAGTGGCTCCGCTTGACAATCCTGATAGCACGCAGCCACTACTTCTTTCGCTTCACGGCCTAACCGGTGGTTCTCACGAAAACTATGTTCGAGCACTGATCACCGAGATGGCCAAAATTGCCCCCGATATGGAGTGCATCGTTATGAATACTAGGGGATGCAATCGTACAAAGATCACGACACCTCAGTTGTTCAACGGCGCTTGGACGGAGGACGTCCGCCAACTCGTCAAACACATCACCTCTCGCCAGCCCCTCAGACCTATCTTCTTGGTTGGCTACTCGCTGGGTGCATCTGTTTTGGTGAATTACCTTGGCCAAGAAGGAGATAACATTCCACGACAAGTGCGTGCTGCATCTCCGGTTTCCGCGCCATGGGACCTGATGATCTGTAGTATCATCATTAAGAACTCTTTCTTGGGCCGCCACGTGTATGAGAAGCAAATGGCAAACAATCTGAAACGCCTGGTCAAGAACAACCGCAAGGAGCTGCGCGAAAGTCCATTGTTCCGCGAATACGAGCAAAAGGTGGACCAGGTCCAGACCATTGCTGAATTCGACGATTACATGACGGGGCCCCTTTTCGGCTTCACCGGGAGCTGGGACTACTACCGCTCTGCATCTTGCATCCTGAGACTCAACAATGTGCGCACTCCCATGCTCGTTCTTTCAGCAAAGGACGATCCCATCTGCGGTGATGTTGCCACACCTTACACCGATTGCAAGGCCAACCCCTATGTACACCTGATCACCACGACACACGGAGGTCATCTGGGATGGTTTGCTGCCGGCGGCGGTCCTCGCTGGTATGCGTCTGTGCTTGCTAAGTATTTCTCTTCTTTGGCAACACACACCGACCTCAAATCGTCCGTAGAGGTGCCATATGACTTGAACGAGCCGCGCTGGTTCCGAGACGGCAAGTTCCAAATGTCGAAAGCGCTACACGAAGTTCAAGAGCCGTCCATGGTGCAGTAAAGACAACCTGTCATTACGAAAGTTGCAGCATCTGGGCTACAGGGCAAAAAGCTATAAGCTCGGGCCAAGAACAAAATGAAGTATCGCATGAAAATAATCCTGAACGTACATAAATAATTGACTTAAAGAGAATAAGCGGGCTTCGTGATAACACGGTGACACAACAGTTGCGTGCGAAATCACATTACAACAAGCGTGCACGGTTTTGCATCTGCTTTTGTATCTCGCCGGGTACCATATCTCGTCGCGGTCTCTGTGCAGGCTCCGGTAATTCGAAGAACCATTTCAGTGATGCACCCACTTTTGAGAGCATAGCCTTGGAACCACTTTTCGGTTTGTCTCCCTGTTCTTGCTTGGATATCGTTGTGCTAGTTGCCACTTTATGTGTCTTTGTGATGGTGTCTGAAAATGAAGAAGATGCATAGGACCCCGTGGAGGTGCTGGGCTGCATTAGGCTGTCGGCAGTGTAAGGCATAGTTTAAGTTGTTTGTGATCTGAATTGAAGTGGCAAACAGAGCCTCTTTTATACTTCAGTTGTCTGTAAAGTGTTCTATTCATACCACACGCCGACTTGGCCCATGCACACAGTTGACTGCATATCGAACCCTAGGACTGCAGGTCCTGCTCGTGGGGTCACAGCTGTACATTCTGAAAACCAAGACGATCTGTCCGAACGCCACCGTACCAGAGGCGCGCTTTCGCTAGATGAATATCATGACGGTGCTATGTATGGATTCTACTGCTAAGTGCACGACTATACGCAAGGTACGAACATGGTTCTGTTGTATCTATTCATAAGGTCAATAGTACTATTTTCACAAATCATTTACACAGCAAGTCCTTCTTCCCATATTGCCAAGAGATTTCTGTCTTGTAGAGTCAACCATATTCACCAACGGTGTCTCCAAGATCGAGGAGATGACATCGTTTGCCAGACCTTTACTCTGAACCCTACATCTGTGAAGGGATTACCAGGGTGACTGCATGAGATGTTGTCCACGTGACAGTAGTTACCTGCGCACACGACGTTGCGTTTGCGATCGCGCTCATAACAAGACTTAAAACTATATACTTTTGAGTCAAGCGTGTAGGTTCAAATCTGTAGAAATCATTAGCGATACTCTTGTGCTACCTGCGAGGTTGATTATCGCCATGCGCTGATCAGCGAAAATGTCTTTACGCTCACGCTCTTCTTCTCCGGCAGGGCCGTAACTGATCGCTTGGCTAAGCCCTGTTATTAAGCTGATCCTTGTTAAGACGCGTGCCCTCGTAGGCTGTGGTTAGTACCACCTTCACAGAAGAAGCACTGGTGGGTTAGTGGTATACTGAGTCGTTGCCATTGGTAAATTCGACTCGACCCCGGTTCGATTCCGGGTCAGTGCAGATTTCTTTTTTAGATTTTTTGTTCATATATTACAACTGTTTATTTTTGAATGCTATTCCTTTCTCCAAGTTTGCACATCCATTCAGAGCTCTCTCAAGAACGAATTAAAGGTGAATCAGAGAGGTTTAGAGTCAGCTTCGAAACGGCTGTAATCATAAGCCCACAACACGGTGCTTCAGTCGCCGCTGTTGGATACAGCCATCATTAAAGTTAGCTCTAGAGACGTCTATTTTATTTTTTGTTTCTTTTATTGTGTGTATAGCGTCGCGCTTTTGATATCGACGTAGTTACCCCCAACTAATGGCTGCGCTAATGTGGACCCTAATTTGTACTCACACCCCTGTTGGCATACTCAGGCTGCTGCTCACTAGAAGTACCACCTAAATTGTCGAGTGGGAATGCTTAAAAAACACTCTCATAATGTGCCTTTATCGCCAGTTCCTACGGAAATATATCAAACTATAAGTTATTCATGAACCTCATTGCACAAGGCAGGGTCCAGTGAGGTCTCGAAGTATCGAAACGAACTGGTGAGTGGTATCTTATTGCTCCATACCGAAACCGAAATACTGCCCTCCCTGAGCAGGCTCAACTCCAGTGTTCAGCTCCTCGCCGTCGTCTTCCGAGAAGTACTGCGTAATTATGCTGTAGGCCCGGTTGTAGATCTGCTCGTTGGGCGAATGCTGAAGATCAGCAATCTTGTCCACACCACCAGCCTCCTCAACATAGAGGGCGTACTCGTTTGTCGGCAACTGCTGTTGGTCCTTCTCAAGTTCACCAACCTTCAGGATGTTATCAAGACCATCAAGCGCCACGTTGACAACGCGCTGGTCTGACGCGCCGAGAAGGTCACAAAGGGGCTTGATGCAGCCCTGCTGCACGAAGAATCGAATCTGCTCTGGCCGCGTTACGGCACCGCTAGTGGCGTTTGAAATAGCCCAGCATGCCTCACGACGAGTCTTGAACTCTGCCGTAGCCATGATATGAATGAGCGGCTGGATTAGGTTGGCGTCAATGACTGCCTGAATTTGCGAAGCCGTTCCAGCTGTGATGTTGGAAAGCGTCCAGCACGCCTCCTTACGCAAACCTTCACTGCGGCTGCTCAGAATGTGCGCAAGCTGCTCAAGTGCACCAGCATTAATGACCGTCTGCGTCTGGACATCATCACCTGTGACGATGTTACCCAGCGAGCGTAGCGCAGGTGTCTGAAGTACCTCCTTGTCTTTACTCAAAAGGTTCACAAGCTGCCGCGGGATGCCATTGTTAATGACCTCCTGAATCTTCTCATTCGCGCCGTCGCTCAAAAATGACACAGACCAGCACGCGTCCACCAAAACCTCTGTATCCGTGTGATAAAGCAACTTCGCCAGCGTAGGAAGAACGGTGCGCACCGTTTCCCAATCAGGAGGAGGGTTGCGACCACGGCAAAAGTTAGAGATAGTCCAAGTAACATTGCGGACTAGGCCAACGCGAGGAGAGTCCAGAAGCTTGATCATAGCCGGCAGTGCTCCAGTCGAAAGAACAAGATCTCGGCACTGCGCACTGTCGCCAGCGATGTTTCCTAGAGCCCACACGGCCTGCTCCTGGATAGTTGCCTTGTCGGATTGAAGCAGCTTTATGAACAAAGGCACCGCACCGGCATTGATGACAGACCAGGTCTGCTGCGAAGTGCCTGACGCGATATTCGTCAGGGCCCACGCCGCTTCGAAGGCAAGATTATCATCGCCAATGCGCAGAAATTCGACAAACCGAGGCACCACGCCAGAGTTGATCACCTCCTGAATGGGAGGGTTGGACTCACGCGACAAAATTCTTCGGAACCTTGCCGTGGCCTCAAGCCAACGGTCAGAATCCGTGCTGGCAAGGTCGTCAAGCAATCCGGGAAGCTCAGCCTGGAACTGCTCATCAGTCGCCGTAGACATCGTCGGGGCACCCAAGTTCTCAAGCGCATCATCGCCTAGGCCGCCCGTGCGCCGCTTGGCCAGGTTTTCTTCGCGCTTTTGCCGCCTAATCTCGACCTGCGCCTCTTCGCGCCGACGTCGCAGCTCGTCGACACGGAACTGCCCGCGGTTCTTGTAGCTTGTGCGCCGATGCTCCGGCACATACTGCTGGTATTCGCTCATTGTGCCTGTCTTATTTGCGGGTCAAGTTCACAAGGCAAAATGAGGTCGCTATTGTAATAAAGTTAATTAGGTAAAGCTGAAAAAGGCCAAACAAGGCAAATGACTTTTGTCACGTGTGTAAACAAACGAGCGACCGTTTTGTGGATCCTGGGCCCATAACCGAACCCTGAGGACGCGACGCTAACGGCAAGCCCTAGACAATAGCATTCGGTTCTTGTGTATGGCCTTTAGTGGGTTGTTTCTACCCGGGAGAGCCACCTCGTTCAAGGCGGCTTCGATGCTTGCTTATATGACGCCACGACCTTGGGAGAGCATGCTATAAATACTTTCATCGGTCAGCGTCGTCCGGGCGTCGACATCAAATTAAGATATACTGTCTGAAAGTAATCAGTTTTAAATTACAGAAATGTGCTAGTGCGTTTACTCCTCGAATGTAGTGGTGAACAGCAAGTGTAAAATAGTATGACACTGAGTGTATACACACTCATATTCAGGGCATATAATCGCCGCCGCCGTTATTGTGACAATGAAACTGACCGAGCAAGCGCCGTATATTAGCGTCTGGCAAAAAAGTTTAGCTCGCTTCTCATTGAAGAGTGTAGCATTGGGGAAATCAACAGGTGTCTCAACGGGCCTGCATTCGCAATCATGGTTAAATGTAGCTTTGATAGACCCAAGATATCAAACGTGAAGTTCGAGCCCAAGTGCACTGCGCTATTACATCTGCATCTGGAATTCATAGCTTTCACCTCATATTTCTCGTTACTTATGAACTACTGTATAAGCTCTGAAGAGTTGCAAAGAACAGCAAGCCGTCGTAAGATCCCTGCGAAAGCTGAACTATCATCTAGTGGGACAATGAGGGGTGACTTGAGTTTGAACGCTCTTTTATAGACTTGATAAAGTCCCCTCCTTATTGGCTGGCCGACTCTATACCAGCAACTCTGACCACAGTGTCCATAAGGATCCATAGGATTCCATAAGATTCCATAAGATTCCATAAGATTGCATTTTTTCGCCTCCGTATGCGCTCCAGAAAGCGAGAATATCCGCTTACTTTCAGGACGCGAGAGCCGTAGGAATTTCTGCGCGCTTACGCATAACTTGAGCGAGATAATGAAATTGTGCATAATCTGCAGGTCAGAGAGGTTAGGGGCGAATTCACATCGAGCTTCGAGTAGATCGGAACAAGCCGCCCGTGGATCGATATACTGGCACGTTGAGCTTTACGCAATTCTCGGCGTTGCATAATGCTGCAACATTAGGTTTCGATTCGATCGTGAGTGCGGCAAACGCCCCAAATTCAACGGCCTCCCGGCAGATGATTACGTGCGGCGAAACCCGATATTGTAGGGAACGTGATTGGAGGGGCGTTATAAAAAAATGAATTTACTGGCCCCAACTGCATTGGTTTGCATTCTATCGATTATAACTTACTTCTGGAACAGCAGTTCAGGAAAGTTAGTGGAAGTAGAGATCAACGAACCTACAAGCGAAGAAATGGCATCCAAGGGAGTTTTAGAGCTTCGCCCCTTCAGTCGGCTCGGCGGTGCGAATCGCGGATGGCTGAATTCGCGACACCACTTCTCGTTCGCCGACTACTACGATCCGAAAAGGATGAGCTGGGGCGCGTTGCGCGTCTGGAACGACGACCTCCTGGTGCCAGGAGGTGGTGTGCCACCCCATCCGCATCGCAATATGGAGATCATCACATATGTCTTACAGCCGAATAAACACCCGGCAACCAACAAGATTGAGGGTGGAGGCGCTTCAGCCCATAAGGATAGCATGGGGTCTGAGGGCGTGATGCAACCTGGAGATGTACAAGTGATGACCGCTGGAAGCGAGGGTGTCGTGCACAGCGAGTACTACGCCCAATCGAACGAGTGGCCTGAGAATAACTTGAATGTGTTCCAAATCTGGATCCAACCCAGCAAGCGTGTACAGAAGTCTTCCTGGGGTATGCGGGAGTTCCCTACGAGCAATAGAGATGGGAAGTTCGCTATTCTGGCCTCCGGATTTGATGAAGATCAAGCAGAAGCGCTGCCGATAAATTCGTATTCACGCGTGGCTGGAGCATTCATCGAGCCTAACAAGCCAGTCAAATACCAGCTAGGAGCTAGCCGTCTTGGCTACCTCGTGGTAGCATCTGGGTCGGTGACAGTGAATGGCGTCGCGGTTGGACCGCACGATGGCCTAGCTATAAAGGACGTTGAAGATCTCGAAGTGACCGCGACGAGTGACGTGGCAGAAGTCTTATTAGTGGACACTTACAGTTTAAGGGGGTGATATCGAGTGCTGTTTAGGCTGTCAGTGACTGATTCTTCGTTCTTATAGCAGTTCCGAATAACACGCCTCGATTGGGTCATAAAAACATATATAAGTACAAGGTCGTAACATGAAGATAAGCATCAGGCACAATCTAGAACACAAGTTGTTCGCAGCTCGATGCTCGAACCCTGTCGTATAATCATAGTAAGTGCAGCGCGCATGCAGCCCAGAACATTTGAGGACATCACAGACCTGGTTTCGCCACGCTCGCCCCCTTCGCCAGCGAGTGGTGCTTAACTCTTTCTTTCTGCTTTTATAGATTATATTCAATGCTCGGCGCGGGTCTTTCAGCAATGTGTACTATATATAAATACATCAGCTGCTGGCATTCAAGAAAAGGAGCTATAGTGTAGTCGGTTAGCACGTGAGATTCTGATTGTAACCAGTTGGAATTTCTCGAGACCTCGGTTCGAATCCGGGTAGCTCCTGTTTTTTTTGTTTCGAATTCGTTCTGTCTCTGCGTGGCTTTCTTTATTTTAGTTTCTCTTTGTGCACTGTAGCAACACTCTTTAACACACCTGCCACACTCTACACACTCTACATGGAAAGAGCACCCCACTGCACACCGCGCAGTGGTGAACCTGAGCTGGTGTAACCTCTCATAGTGGTTTTATGTTATATGCAGACTATGTATAAAGTGCACGAGCGTACAACATTACTCAAAACTTCGACTCATCGACTTTGCAATTTCGATTTTTCCTTCTCAAGGCGAGCTTGAACAGCCAACCGCGCTTGATGGAGCACGTATTTCTTTCCTGCCTCCATAGATGGAGCCACAGGATGCTGATTTAAATTGGGCGTATTGTCCAGCCGCAGGTTGGCCTGAGAGCTTTTTAGTTTCAGCCGCGGAGGTGAGCTCGAACTTAACGTGGGGGAGCTAGGAGGCGATGGAGAAGGAGAGCCATGTGGCGACCCGTGCGGCGAATGGGCAGACGTTCCGGGTCCCGGGCGCAATTTGGGCGTAGCGGCAGGCTGCAGCTTTGGCGTGCCTTGAGGTGCTGCCCGAGGGAAGCGTGAGGGTGACGACGGACGCAAAGGTGATGTTGGTCTAGAGGGTGGGGAACCTGCCGATGGTCCTGGCGCTGCTGGCCCTTGTCTGCTGGGCGAGGCGGCTCTAAGAGGCACTCGTGTAGGTGATGCCGATCTAGAAGATACTGGCGAGTGTTGTGGGGAATGTTGCGGTGAAATATGAGGTGAAGCGTGTGGCGACCCGTGTGGTGACCCATGTGGTGATGCATTTGGCGACTGCATCTTGGCGAGCATGGCCTTGTATATCCGTGCGACTTGTATTTCCGTGGCCACCAGCTGCACATACTCCAGAACGATGAGTGCCCGGGTCTCAAGATCGCGCTTCTTATGCTTTCGCACAACCGTGGCGGCAATTTCGTGCCTGATTTCTCGGGGCAGGTTGTGCTCCACGTAAATGTCACTCAGTGAAAGCGTGCGAATATACTCATCGTTGGACGCATCAGCCTCTAAAACTGAAAATCGGAAGTGCTGCTCCGGAAACGTGGGTAGCTGCTCCATTTGCGGCATGTGCGGCAAAAGGAGCATGGCGCGGAACCTGTTTTTTGGCCAGTCGACAAGAACGCGATGCGGCGAGTCGAACACAACCCGCTCGAAGCCGCTCAGATTGTATAGCTTGTCCAACTGCTCAATGTCGTCCGCATGCATGCCTTCTAAGGGCTGACGCTCGAGCTTATCAGTACTGCGCGCAATGCCTAGCCGCTTGTACATGTAAAGGAGACATTTGACCTGCAAGTCGACGCCGTCATTCACGCCGTACTCCGGTATCGCGATGTTCCCTCGTGGGCGCCACAAGGACTTGAACGCCTCCATACGAGCGCAACAAGTCAGGCGATCTGGACGAATTGAATAGGAGGTGAGCTCAGATACGCTGACGCGATGTAGTACCCCGACCCTGGAAATGGGCAAGGGCAAAGCACACGAAAACAACATGGCGGTGGCTAAATGACCACAAAATTGGTGAGTACGCATGCAACAGTTGCCTAGTATACAAAAAAAGAGCACAGAGGCGAAATCCAGGGTCGCATTATGAGACCCCACGAGTTGAAAATGTGCATAAATTGTAGACCCCATAAATGTGTAGCACAAACGTTGACTTCGACACAGCTCAGTGTGGGTCGATTCACCAGTTTGGCATTTGATCCCGAAGCGTTTGCATATTGTATGTTTGATTCGAGTCACGACGAATGTACTGTGGCGGTGGTGTGATCTGGAATTGAGCTTGCTGTGGGTTAGTGTTACCCACAAATTGCTGAGGGATTTGAGGCACTTGCGCAGAGGCCTGTGGCATCATGGTCGGAACCTGTGGGGTGTAGCCAGTATGTGAAGGTGGAACCCCTGTTCCTTGTGGTGACAGGCCGTCAGTGAAACTCTGCAGCGATGGCGGAGCCAATCTGCTAGGAGGTGGAGGAGGCGGGCCCTGCTGCTGATGCATGCCTGGTCCTGCCATAGGCTGCGCGGTGATTTTTGGTGGCGGGCCAGACGTCAATTGCTGATGATACGACTGCTGTGGCTGCAGTGACCCCATATGCCCATTCGCAAGGCCTTGTGCTCCAAAAGGCGGTTGTTGGCCTTGTAAAGTTGGAAATTGGCCAGGCGCATGGAACTGTCCCGAGCCTTGAGGTTGTAAGCCCTGGAATTGTCCTGAGCCTTGAGGCTGCAGTCCCTGAAATTGACCCGAGCCTTGAGGCTTGAGCCCTTGAAACTGGCCTGATCCCTGAGGCTGCAGACCCTGGAATTGTCCTGATCCCTGGGGCTGTAGACCTTGAAATTGTCCTGAACCTTGAGGCTGAAGTCCCTGGAATTGGCCTGAGCCTTGAGGCTGCAATCCTTGGAATTGGCCTGAGCCCTGAGGCTGCAATCCTTGGAACTGGCCCGTACCTTGATCTTGAAGGCCTTGGAATTGACCAGATCCCTGGGCCAACAAAGGCTGGAACTGGCCAGTGGTCTGGGCCTGAAGTCCTGGCACCCGAGGTGGAACCGGCGGCCCTTGTCTATGCTGTTGTTGTTGTTGTTGTTGTTGCTGTTGCTGCTGCTGCATTCCCATCCCCGAGTACTGTACACCAGTGCCCTGCTGTTGCAAACCAGGCTGGAAACCAGTTCCTTGCTGTTGAAACCCAGGCTGGAAGCCGGTTCCTTGCTGTTGCAAGCCGGTCCCCTGTTGTTGCAAACCAGTTCCCTGTTGTTGCAAACCAGTTCCCTGTTGTCGCAAACCAGTTCCCTGTTGCTGTAGGCCTGTGCCTTGCGGCTGCAGACCCGTGCCTTGTTGCTGTAGACCAAGCACGCCAGCGCCTTGTTGTTGCGGCAAGCCTTGAAAGCCAGCATTTAGATTTTGGCCAGTTGATTGCTGTTGCAGGCCAGCCATTGACTGCATGCCGGACAATTGGGGCTGAAGTTGTGAATTGGGCGCCGTGGTTTGCGTCAGTTGGTGGATGAAACTGTCGCCAGCTTGCGATTGTTTTCGCGGCGCCGGAGGCGGTGGGACAGACGAGGTGCCATTATGCAGTACTGATTCGATATTCAGTTTCGCGAATTGCGAGTTGATGGGCAGCTCTGGCTCTGGCTCCGGGTCGGGCTCGGCCGGCTGTGTGGGTGGTGGTGGAGGCGGAGGAGCCGGCGAGATCTGGGGCAATTGGTTCTGGAGCTGGTGCTGGCGTAGCAGCTCGCTCATGCTGCGATGGGCGGCCTCAGTGACCTGCGGGGGCCGCGAATCAAAAGTGACGCGTTTCTTTTTCTTGACGCCGCCTCCGCCACTCATGAGCGACATAAAGGAGTCCATGTCCTGTGGCTGCTGAGGCTTTGCCTTTGACTTTTTGGCGAGAATTGGCCTCGGCCGCGCCACGGGCGCGGACACAAACGCGAGCTCGCGGTGGATGCGCTTGCCCTGCAGAATGTGGCCCGTCAGGCGCAGAAAGACGTAGAATTGAGGCGGGTCCACGGTAACAAGCCGCTCGCCAAACAGGCTCGAGATTGCCCTTTTGTCGCTGTCCGTCAGCCCGAAGTTGTCCACAAACGCGAGGACGTCGCCTACGGCGATCGAATCCGTGCGCTTCCGCAGCAGCAAGTCTGTGTACCAGCGCGGGAACGAGCGCTGCTCGGCAGGCGAAAGCGCCAGCGCCTCTAATGTGAGATTTTTCGGGAGCTGTTCGGACATCTCGTGGCCAGCTCGCGAATCGCCCGCACCTGAATTGTGAGCTTTCGGCGGCTATCGCTGGTCAACGGGCCACCGCTTCAGGGTAAGGCACGTGATGGCGTTAAATTGAAGCGTGGTGTCGACGGACGACTGGCATGCGTGAGTGCCCTGCACCATAAAATCACGGAAATAGTTTACAGTTACTGTACCCATTTAGATTAATGTCTTTACAGATGTATTGCTCGGCTCAATGCCGTGTTTACGTCGGCAAGGCCGTCAGTATGTAAACCCCCGAGAAATGTCGGCTGGTCGCCGACAAAAGCATACTTGAAACAAACGCCTTGTGTTTTGAGTAATTTGGCTGCTGCACCACCGATGGCGAGCAGAGCGCTCAAACAGTGGAGGAGAAGGGTAGCCTAGCCTAGCCTAAGTGTGTCTCGCCTGGTGGCTATCAACAGGGCTAGGGCGCGAGGCTCGCGGTGGCAGCGGCTTACCTCACCCGGCGATTGCCAGAGCAGCCCGCCATTGACGATACTACAGCCCCCAGCAGCGAAGGCATTCATTTGTGCACAACAATGCCGAGCGCAGGCCTGAGTGACGACCAAGTGAACAGCGAGCTGGCCAAGATGGTCGAGTTCATCAAGAAGGAGGCCGAGGAGAAGGCCAAGGAGATCCGCATCAAGGCCAACGAAGAGTACGAGATGGAGAAGGCGGAGATTGTGCGCTCGGAAATCGCTGCTGTCGACCGTGAATATGAGCAGAAGCACAAGCAGGCCAAGATGTCCCAGCAGATCACGAAGTCCATGGCCGCTAACAAGACGCGCCTGAAGGTTCTTGGCGCTAAGTCTGAGGTCCTTGACGCGTTGCTGCAGGACGCACAGAACGAGATCAAGAAGGCTAGCAAAGACGAGAAGGCGTACGAACAGCTTCTTGTCAAGCTCATTGGTGACGGAATCGCCCTGTTCAAGGACGAGGACGCTGTGGTTGTGCGCGTGCGTGAGGCCGACGTCGAGGTTGCCAAGAGGGCGGCTGAGACCGCTGCTTCTAAGGCCGACCACGACGTCAAGGCCACCGTTAGCACCGACGTTTTCCTGCCTGCCGACAGCGCGGGCGGCGTGTTCATAACCTCCGAGAGCGGCAAAATCGTCATCGACAACACCCTCGAAGAGCGCCTTAAGCTTCTGGCCGACCAGGCACTGCCTCTCATCCGACTCGAGCTCTTCGGCTTCTCCAAGGCTCGGAGGTTCTTCGATTGATCGCGTCGGTTCGTGAAGTAATTTACGGGCATTGCCAGTACTGTGAGCTTTAGCACCAGGGTGTTAGAGAGGTGTCTTCAATGGGTGGATGCGGTGTTCCGCAACCTCGTATTCTTCAATGCTCTAGCGCTCTGTGTTCGTCTAATGTGGCCCGTACGCATCACCACTTAGGTCTACGCTAGAAGCCGTACACACCCATTGGGTACAACAGAGCTCAGTTGGGGTCAGAAAACTGTAAACAATAATAAGACATTAAGTGGCCATGGAAATAAACCACATAAAAGTACCTATCTGCTGTGCACGCTAAAGAACGGCCTTCTCACTGAAGACATACATTATCAAACGTTAACATATTGACCTATGTTGTAAAGCCTGAGCAGCTCAGAATTTCACCATCTTTTTAAATTGTGATTTAACCGATCCGTTCACGCTCATGGATTGCCTAATTGAGCGTAGATTGGGGGCGTCATGTAACGTATGTTTATAGTCGCCCATTGTTTTCCCATCTCGACCTGTCTGAGAACGAAAGGGGCGAAAAAAAAAGATTATAATTAGTGCCACCAAATAAACAGCTAAATATGCATACTAGAGATTGGATTTAGAGCGAATCAGATCCTACAGTTGCAGCTTTTCCGCAGCTCATGACCCTTTGTTTCCCGCGGCGCCTGCTTAGATGAGATAAATTTCACACCCACGCAGGCCGATGAGCGCGCTATTCCGGTGCCGCAATTGGACGGCAGCGGTTCGGCTGCCGAGAATTATACCATTAAAGCGGTTCAGCTCTGCGCGATGGAACCTGAGTGCTCTTTCAAGCGCAGGTGAGTCGCTGCCGGTGCCACTCACCGCTGAGCCGCCATTGCGAGCCACTATCTTCGACGAGCGCGGTAGAGTCACATCTGTGGACGCTTATTTGGAGCGCAAGCACTTCTTGAAGGAGAACGGGCTCCACTCGCGAGACCTGCGCCACATAGATGGCCCGCAGCGGGCCCTGGTACCATACATCCAGGTGAATAAGGGCAGCAGCATTCTCGTGAACATTTGCGACCTACGCGTGCTCATCAAAAGCAACCAGGTGCTAGTATTTCACAGCAAGGACCCAGCAATCGCGGAGCGGCTTTCCATGCTTGTGTACGACTTCAGTGCCAAGCTCGGGAATCCATCTAAGTTCACGAGCCGGCACCAAGACTACGAGCAAACGGCGCTCGAGATTGTCCTTATTCATGCAGTAGCGTACCTCGAGGTCGAGCTGAATGTGATTTTGAGGGGCACTGAGAGGGTCCTAGAGGACTTGGAGCACGAGCTGGGCTACGAAAAGCTCCGCGAATTGCTTGGCTTTTCGCGCGATTTGCGTAAGTACTACCGCCGCTCGCTAGCCGTACGCAAGGCGCTTGATGATGCGTTAGATGACGGACCCGGACTGCTGGACATGTATCTTACAGACAGCGCGCGGGGCACTAATCCAAAGGACTACAATGATATCGAGATCTTGCTCGAGACGTACTATAGTTTGGCTGACGAGCTTGTACAGAAAGCAGGACGCACGGTGCGCGACGTGAGTATGACAGAAGAGATCATGAACATGGTCATTGACGCGAACCGCAACTCGCTCATTTTGTATAGACTCGAGATTGCCGTACTCACCGTGGGGCTGGGGCTGGCCACGTTCCTGGCAGATCTATACGGCATGAACTTAGAGAATTTCATTGAGGAAAAGCCATGGGGCATGCCTTCGGTTTCCTTGTTCATTGCTGCGCTGGCCGTGGCTGGAACAGTATTCAACTTCAAGCGGCTCGCCTATACACGCCGCGTCTTCATGCCACACCGCCGCTCTAGAAAAGAAGCAGATAATCGTGATGCGCTAAAGCAGTGGTTGCAGAGGTCGAAGCACACGCCTAATCCACCAAACTGGTCTCAGCACCGAGGGGCGGGCCGGCCGCAAAAACCCAGCCGTCTGCGCTAATTTATTTATTTTCAAGGTATTTTACTAGAGCCTGGGGCTAACATTTTAAAGAATACCGCTAACCTGAGGAGTAAATATTTATGTGGCCTGTGGCACTGCAGCGCCATGCTGAGGCGCGAGAGACGCGTGCAGAAAAGTCGCGCTGATTATGTTAGGTTTTGGCACCGTCACTATCGAAATTAAACAACCGAGATTCTGGTCCCCCTCTTAGGTGGGTGCAAAAAGCCCCGAGTTGCGCGGCAATGTGGACAGCAGGCACGGGCTTTATCGAGCCTATATCCAAGCTGCTAAAATCACTGCGTATAAACAAGGCTTTCGCGCATCTAACAATTATGCCCGAGGGCGTCAAGGTGCAGGTGCTGGCGCCCTCCAAGACGTTCACAGCCCAGCTGTTTCTCGAGCCTAGTTTGTTTGCCACCTATGACTTTGCCGAAGACGACCTGCCCCAGCTCGAGGCCACAATCTCTCTCAGTGCTCTGGTGCATTGTTTGCAAATGTTCATGGAGTGGAACTCGGGTGAAGACGGACTCGGTTCCACAAAGCAGGCTGCTATATGCTTCTTGTCGTATAGTAAAGGCGGAAACTTCTGCGCGAGCTTTGCGCACGATACAATGACCTCGAAGTGCGACATATTTGGACTTGCCGAACACAACGAGAGCGAAGTCGATGCGCTGCAATTCGACAGCGAGAACACCAGAGTGCAGGCCATTATGGCGGCCCGAGTTTTTAGCGGAGCGCTTCGCGATTTAGAGGCCGTGAGCGCGAGCGAAGCAGCGATTGTTGTGAATCTGCGGCCGCCGCAGATCGTAGTACGTGGGCTCGGCGACTCGGTGACATCTGAGTTTGTTTTGCCCAATGAGGCAAATGTGCTGGAGGCATTTACAGCTGATGGTGAATACGAATGTCGGTACAAGGTAGAGAGCCTACTAAGATGCTACGAGGCAGTTAGGCTATCGCGACGCATTAGTCTGCGCTGCGACGAGCAAGGAGTTCTCAGCGTGCAATGTTTGAGCGACCTTAATGAACGCCCTGTCTACCTTGAGTTCCGGTTTCTTCCAATGGCATGAACTCGTCGCTACAGCAGCACCCTCCCGCAGACAAATATGGGCCATCACCTTGAACTTCGGGGCAGTTTTAGATGCCATTGACTTCGGGCTGCAACTATTGACGTCAAAGTGCTTGCTTAAGGCAAGTGACCAGTATCATCGCTAGCGTATGCTACAAGTATGCGTCTCTCTTGTTGACGACGACCTCAGTACTATTATTGAGTTATTTATTGCGCGGTAAGGCCGCATTGCATGGCATAGTAGGCAATTTTTATTTGGCCAGTGGATCTGCAATGTGAAAGCAGTAGCTTAGTGCATATGCAATGCCTTATTGATGCATGCATGATCTCTTTTATTTATAAAATGTGCGTAATTCTTGAGCGCGAAAGAAATAGTTTGAAATTATTGAAAAGAAAAAACGATGCATTTAAAGGCTCTTTGAACTAAACTGTTTATCACCACCCATGCTCCTCCCACCACTACTACTACTACTACTACTACTACTCAACCGCCAAGATGTGCCAATGATGTGCCGACCGTTAGTTAGCCACGACCCGTTCGAGACGGGCCCTAATTAGTCATCAGTACGTTTCACGGGGTCTCTCTCTGGCGGAGGAGAAGACCTTACCCTGGACCATGTGTGAAAAATCAGCACCCGATCCAAACCGCCCTTTCTCGTTACAGCGGAGCAGATTAATTCTGACGACGAAGCAATAAACACCAATATCAAAAATGAGTGACGTTGAGGATGTTCAGGCCCAGAACCAGGTCGAGGTTCCTGCCGACCAGTCGGCTGCCCCCGGCCAGATGTCCATTGAGGACGCCATCAAGGGCGCTCTGCGCAACGCCATGATCCACCAGGGTCTTGCGCGTGGTCTGCGTGAGGCCGTCAAGGCTCTTGCTGCTGACGAGGCCCAGCTCTGCATTCTCGTCGAGTCGGTTGACGAGGCTGCCTACCTGAAGCTTGTGGAGTCGCTCTGCAACGCTCCTGAGGAGCCCGTCCCGCTTATCAAGGTTGGCGACGCTAAGGCTCTCGGCGAGTGGGCCGGCCTTGGCAAGATCGACCGTGAGGGCAACGCCCGCAAGGTCGTCGGCTGCTCTTGCGTCGTCATCAAGGACTGGGGTGTCGACTCTGAGGAGCGCCAGGTTCTGCTGAAGCACTTCCAGGAGTAAACATGTTTATATCTGTAATGTGTATATCTTAATTCTTCAGCGCCCACTTTGTGTTTTTTTTGTTTAGTGCTGTATCCACCTAATCGCTTGTAAAGCCGAAAAAAGCTGAACTAAGCTTACAAGGAATTCGTGAGCCACAGCGTTTGCTTGCCAGCCTCGTAAGTGCGCGTTCAAAAGCTGAAGACTCCGTGCGGAGCGAGCGCCGAGATTCTCATCAATATGTAATGCTTTTTCAGATCAATTAAATAGTAAAGAGCTACTTGGTCGTGGACTTGTCGTCAGACTCGGATTCTGCCGACGAGCCAGATGACGAGTCCGAGTCCGAGTCGGAGCCAGAGTCAGAGGACCCGGACGATGAAGAGGCGAGCGGGACTATTCCGTCATCTTCATCTTCGGCTTTGAGGCTCTCGTCATCGAACTTTTTGTGCTTTTTAGACTCGCCGTTGGGTGCTGCATCATCATCAAACTTCATGTGCTTTTTGTCTTTGGCGGGAGCGATGCTAGGCAGTGAGACGTCACTTGCCGTAAGAAGAGAGCCAATCACTAGAACAGTGCGCCCTGATTTGTTGAAGTACTTGACGTCGAACCGCAGCTTGCCGTCTATGCGCGCGCCCTGAGCGTCTTGCCAATATCCTAGAGAGCGACCTCCAGTCTCATCGTCTTCATTAGGCACAAATTGCCACGACTCGGGTATATCGGAGGACCTGATTGTCGCATTGAATGTGTCATGAACAAGTAAGGCAATATGGCTTGGACTCTGTACACTGATCCATCCCTCAAGAACATCCCCGGGGCGCGGAGACCACACCAAAAAGTCTACGGCGATCCACATGTAGCTAAAGGGGCTCTCGTTTTGCACTTTAGCCAGAGGCGCTGTCGAGCCATGACGGTCTTGGCCGAGCAGCCGCACGTTTGAGTACGAAATAACCACACCCTTCGCACTCTTATGGTACTGCAGGACGAGCGGATCCAAATGCTGGCGCTGAATGCCCTCAACAACTTCCGAAGTGAACACCGGCGCAATGTAAACGTACATGTGCACAGGGACCACCCGGAAACATTGTGAGAGGCCGTCACCCGATAGTGGGTTTGTGTTGTCCGTACTTATGAGCGACTGCTTCCGTCGCTTGGACTGCCTATCGTCCTGGCTCTCGGGGACCTCCTCGTTTCTTCGCTTGGCCATTCAGTGTCGAACTGGCGAGTCCTATCTTGCCGTTACTCGCTGGCTCGCTAGATCAGAATTTCATGACATAATTTTTTTCCTTGGTGCTGCCGCTGGGTAGGGGTGGGCCCACACAACGACCGTGCTCCGAGCTATTCATGGCCTTTAATGCAGCATAGCCGCTTAATTTCTCTCCTGATTACAATCGAAGTCATGTAATTAACGGATTTCTAAGAGTCTTGTAATTTGTCTTAGCTCTTGGTGCTTTTTAATAGCGAAGGTGCGTCATAATCTACGTGACGGGTTCGCTTGCGTAGTAGAATGATAATATGAACTATGTGCAATGGTTGGGGGGGATTTGCAATTGCGCGCAGCGCCTGCGCGGCTATGTACATGCAAGAACGACGAGCCTAGCCGAAAAGCTTCTCGTACCAGGAACGCTGGTCCTCACCGCTCGGCCGCCAAGCATCCAAATGCTCGCGCACCTTTTCCAGCGCCTCGGGGCCCGTGTAATTGCGGCCAAGCACATCGATGAACTTACCCTCAGGGTCCATAACATAGAAGAAGATGGAGTGGTCTACGAGGTACGACTGGCCGGGCTTCACGTTGGGCGGCGTGCTGAAGTATACACGGTACTTCTTGCAGATATCCTTCACCTGGTCATAAGTGCCTGTGAGTCCAATGATATCCGGGTGGAAGTCGCTCAAGTACTCCTTGAGAACCTCAGGAGTGTCGCGCGCGGGATCGCAGGTCACGAAAATTGGCTGGATCTGCTTGTTGTTAGGGTCCTTATTAGTCTCGCGAAGAACATGGGACAGAACCTCGAGCTCCTCGGGACACACATCCGGGCACATAGTGAAGCCGAAGTAGAGGATCGAGAACTTGCCCAAGAGGTCTTTGTCCGTGAACGTGTTGCCATTGAAGTCCTGCAGCGTAAACGACCCGCCTACTAGAGGCTTACCGACGCCCTGGCGCTCCTTCTCGATGCGGCGCGTCTCGAGGCGCTTCTTCTCGCGCTGGAAAAACCACGCCAGCGCTCCGCCGCCCACAAGCATCACGGCAAGACTCATCCACACCGTGCGCAATGGCGGTTGATTCGTGCCCTTGCTCACGCGGCGCGTGTCCACGCCAAGCTCCACACGACTCAGCGGTTTGCGCGGCTTCGGCGCGCCAGCACCGGCGTTCGCGTCTGGTGTAGGCGGTTTGTCCGCAGGAGAAGAGCCCGAGGGAGGCGGCGGGGGGCCGGCGCTGAATGCCCGGATCGGTAGCATGCGGCCCGCCCTGAGCGCCGGAACGCGCTGCTGTAATGCACGTCTGAGCATTTTGGAGCTCGAATAAATCGGTGCGAAGGACAAAACGGGCTTTAGCTTGCCATTAGCCACACGATTTAGAGCTGCCCGTATGGTGTGTCATCTCGCCGCCTGCCAGTAACACGGAGAAACTTTCAGGGCAGGTAGTATTTCCACCGAGGCTGTTAGCCAAACCATGTGATGCGGGGCAGCGTTTCCACCTTTAATAGACGTCGGGATTCGTAGCTTCTCCTAGAAGCGAGTTTATCTGGCAAGACACGCAATCCTATGATTGAGCGGGATAGCGCGCTTCTGCGCGAGGTATTTTTCCGGGTGTTCCAAATCGGCATCAGCGATATCAATGACTCGTTTTTCGGGGAGACTAAACTCGAGATTGAGGCCGAGGACGCGTTTTTTGACCCGCTGGACAAGCTTCCCACGACAGTGCTGAAGGTGACGATCCCAGCGGACGCCCCCAATGATGGCACGGGCGCAATGCACTCGGGAGCTCTCTGTGCGGTCTTTGACCACCTCTCAACTTTCACAGTCTTTGCCGAGCCCTCGTGGTGGGACTCCGAGGACGGCACTGCGGATACAACACACTTGAACAAGGACATTCTCAAACGTCTCGGCTTGGAGTTCGGGCTCTCGCGCAATATCCAGATGCACCTGCAGCGACGGGTGCCCCTTGGCACGACCGTGTACTTCGTGACGAAGCTACTTGAGAACACGCCGGCATCAAGCTACTTTTTCTCCAGCATTTATGACGAAGAGGGCCACTTGTTGGCGACGGGGCATCACGACAAGGTAAAGCTCACCAAGGCGGTCAAGGCCAAGCTCTAAGGATAATACGGCCTGAGCGTATACCCCATGCCAGACTCTTGCAGGATGGTATAAATCCGATATAGATAACCAGCTAGATAGATAAGTGCTCGGTTCTTTAGCCTTTGAACTTTCGGGCGTGTGCTTTAAAACGCCCATTGAGTTAGGTGATTCCTGTGCAGCAAATCAATTCCTAGATCATTGATACAATGATAAAGAAACATTTGACAACGTAGTCAACATCTGCGTCACCTGGGAGAAAGGAAACCGTCGATTCACTTGTAGTGACAGCGTGGTGATCGTGTAAATAACACGTACTGGCCGCTTGCGGAAAGAAATAGAACCTATCAAGATAGAGGCCTATCAACTTCACATTTTAACCGTATAACTCTGGATTTATACTATAGATCATTGCTGCAAATGTTGTTGCCATTTAGCTATGTCCTAAGTTCGTACACAAAAGTGAAATAACTCATTATTTCGCGGAGTAGTAACCGCGAAGCCGCACGAAGCTGAGATCTGCGGCTTTCGCAATGTGAAGCCAAATCACCATGGGTGTGTTTTTCCGTTTACTCTTTTTGGCGAGCCGAGTAATCACGAAGCTTAACGAAACGTCATCGCTTTGCTATTTTCGGCGTTGGCGGGCACAACGGCTTGCCACGCGCAAAGCGCGCCTGCGTCGCCCTAACCCCAGAGACCGGGGGAACTCAGCCTTATAAGATCGAGCGAAATCTCGCCAGTGGCTGTACCTGAAATTTTGCAAATGAGTTTGCCCACGACTGTTAAGCTGAACAATGGCGTTCGCATTCCTACCGTCCTCTACGGATCCTACAAGAGCAACGGTGATGAGGGAAGCAAGGCCATGGTGCACGCACTGGACAATGCTGGCTATCGCGGCATCGACACGGCACTGATTTACGGAAACCATGCCGACGTAAGGCGCGCGCTGGAGGAAACGAAGATCCCTCGCAAGGATATCATCGTCCAAACGAAGTTGTGGCCTACGCAGATGCGCGATCCAGCCAAGTGGCTCGACCAGTGCATCGCCGAGCTTGGCACTTACATCGACGTCTTCATGATTCACTGGCCCATTCCCCTGTCTGGACCACAGGAAATCGACACCGACTGGAACTTCGTTAAGACCTGGAAGCTCATGGAGGAGCTTCCCAAGGACAAGGTGCGCTCGATTGGCGTCTCGAACTTCACAGTGAAGCAGCTCGAAACCCTGCTCAGCGAGACCAAAGTGGTCCCAGTGGTGAACCAGTGCGAGTTCCACCCGCAGCTGCCCCAGCATGAGCTCGTTGAGTTCTGCCTCAAGCACGACATCGTGCCCCAGGCGTACCGCCCGCTTCTGCACGGCGAGACGTCGAACCCAACAGTTGAGGCCATCGCCAAGAAGCACAACGTCGATCCCGGTCAAATTCTCCTGAGCTGGAATGTCCAGCGTGGTGTGGTTGTACTTCCCAAGTCGAGCACTCCGAGCCGTATTGATTCGAACATCAAGCTCGTGAAGCTCGACGAGGACGACTTCGAGCAGATCGCTAAGCTTGGAGAGGCACACAACCGAACATGCACCCCTGAGAAGTTCTATGGGTTCGACTACTTCAAGGAGCAGGGCGAGTAAAAACGCAAACGCAAACAAGCATGCTGTGCATATGCATTTTTGTCTAAATATTATTATTAGGTTTAGCTAACTGTCAGTGGCATCGCAGTTTAATTTTTAATAATAAAAGCGCATCTGCACATTGAATGAACAATTGCTCGAGCTCAAGTGGAACCAGCAATTATATCGGAGAGCACATTTGAACTCCAAATTCAACCGTATTAGCAGGAATACTCATATAGTTGGCTCCACGAGCCTAATCCGTTAATCTTCGTGGTCTCGTGACTGGTCTGCCCTACCCATAAATGATTGTGTAGAATCTGGAAAACTGGAATAATATGTTCAAGCGCAAGAATGTGGTTCTGACGCGCCGGGGAGAGAAGTCAGAATCACCAGAACCCGTGAAATCTTCGGGAAGCCCACGACCTAGACCTTCACATCCTGGTGTGCGGCCGTCGCTCATTAGCTCTAGGCCAACTACTTCTACAGGTAGCAGATCGCTGGACAATGTTCTTATGCATGGCGGCGTGCCTGTTGGCTCGCTCACCCTAATCGAGGAGCACGGCACCACCGACTTCGCGTCGAGCCTGCTCAAGTCTCTATGCACTCAAAGCGTTATGGAAAGCCGCGAGGGTGTTCCGTCGAAGGTCGTGTGCTTGGGGATTCCTGACTGGCTCAGGGCGATCCCGAGCCTCGCTAAGGAACGCAAGAAGTCGCCGGCTTCTGCCCCATCTTCGCAAACTAATGAGCGCATGAAAATCGCTTGGCGGTACGCAAAATATGCTCA
This sequence comes from Entelexis vaccinii, assembly GCA_004125185.1. Taxonomy (NCBI): domain Eukaryota; kingdom Fungi; phylum Ascomycota; class Dipodascomycetes; order Dipodascales; family Trichomonascaceae; genus Entelexis; species Entelexis vaccinii. The sequence goes on along the minus strand of NRDX01000007.1, from coordinate 159,135 downwards.
ACAGGAGCAGACTCACGAAACTAGTGGCCCTAACCGCTTTTGCCGTGACGTTGACTTCAAGTCTACGCTGTTGCCTTCCCCACAACAGGCTGAGGTTACATATGTGCTTGGTGTGTCGCTGGACGACTTGGCCACTAAGCTCGCATATGTGCTCAAGGACATACCAGAAGAGACCCTGGTACGGGTGGTGGCGCCTTCCTTTCTCCATCCTGTCCTATATAGCCCTCAGTCTAGTGATCCACAGGTTCTATTACCTTTCTTCTATCAGTTCAAACGACTAGTGGCTTCTCATGGCAACGCCGTGGGCTTCGTGAGCTTGCCACTGCAACTTTATCCCCGCACTAGATCGGTTGTCGGCGGACTGGAACTCATATGCGATACTTGCATTGAGCTGCAACCGATTGAGTCTGACGATGATAAAATACACGGGCTTTTGCACATTAATAGGATTGCCGATCTCACGGACCGGGGCGAAATGGTCGAGCAGCGATACATGTGGGCGTTCAAGCTTGGTCGTTACCAATTTGAGGTCACTCAATTTGGTATCCCTGTTGAAGCGACCGGAGCTGATGCCCCTGAAGAGGAGCAGAAAGATAAGGAAAGCTGGTAAGCTTTTTCTGTTAGCTTGTAAAATTCACTCACTTATTTATTCAATTTTGTTCACACCGATATTTTGAGGGCTTTATTATAATGCTAAACAAGAACATGAGAGCAGCAGTTGCGAACGGTGACACAGGTTGCTGAATGGGATTGAAAATACGAAAACATTCATTCGTATCCGCTGCCCAGCTCGAAGCTTATTGGGCATTACTCAATATTCGAGTGTCACAGGCTACTAAAGACTGTACATGGTTGCTGTAAGAGACATTGTTAATTACTCGTATAATGCGCTCATGAAATATTGAAATGACTATATTCCGTGCCATGATTATAATAAAACGTTTTACGACAGGCCAGTCCCCCGCCATGACGCAAGAATCGCGCCCTAACCTCGTTTACCAAAGCGGAAGCGAAGTGCAGCCACCTATCGTGTGTTATTTTTCAAATGCCCTGAATGCAGCGACATGGAAAGCGCACTGCGTAAAGTGGAATATTGACTTTCTTTGGGATTCAATGAAGCTTTTGAGGCTCAGAAAACTGGGACGCCTGGACCGGCGATCAAGAGTGGGTCTGTTGGACCTGCCCCACGATATTTTGGGATTGATCCTTGCATTGGTCTCGGTGGAGGACCTTATTGCATGCCTACAAACATGTAGACTTTTGTTGCATATTGGGAATAAGCAATGGGTTTGGCGATTGAAATACTGCAATGAATTTGATTCCGTCTCAAACATAAGTGACTGGAAGCAGAGCTTTGCAAGGGAATACCAATATTGGGCTCTGAGATCACCGAAGGTTACAACAATTTCTAACGAATTGAGTGGAAATTCACCAAAAACAATATACGATGCTGACTTCGATGGCGAATCGCTTGCTGTTTCCGCTTGGTCGGACGGGAGTATTCAATTCTTGTGCTTGGACCCTCAGTCTCACAAAGAAAACGTCATCAAACTTCAAACACCCATATACACTTGCTTATTGGATTCCAAACGAGGCGTTATTTATTTAGGGGCCGACTCTGGCTTATGCATTCTCTTGTGCTCCCGCACAATGAAACTTTTACCGCGCATCCTCGCAGTTGAGAAAGATGAGGCCATCTTGAGGATAATAGAGACTCCTCGTGGAGTTTTGTTTGCTGGATCCAAAGGCACCTTATCTTTACTTAAGTTCAGAGGTCTGAAAAATGATGGCCCCGTCGTGAAGTTCGAGAACGCACATTCTGCCGCTATAAATGGCCTAGCATACTCTAAGAGGCATGATTTGATTGTCACACTGAGCTGCGATGGCCGCGTAAAACTTTGGAGATGGTCAGAGACGCGCGGAAGGCTCATGTGTTGTCGCAAATATATTCTAAATTCTGGAAGCAGCGACATGTCATGCCTCTCAGTTTATGAGGATCATTTCATGGTGGGCGGAAAAAGTGATGGGAGTATCCAGGTATTCAGCATGATAGACGGATGTAGAGCTGGTGAGCTTCTCGGTCATAGGCGGCAGGTCAGAACAATGCACATCGACGGTAAATATATGGCGACTGGTTCGTATGATGGTACCGTAAGGTTATGGGACCTCAAAACACACGAACCACTGCAAACGATTGAGAACAAGTCTTCGAAGTCTCAATGGATTCTATCAGTACGCTTGAGACACCGAAAAGTTGTCTACGGAGCTGGGAGCGATTGCCATTTGCTTGAGTTCCGCTAAATCACAAGAAAATGATAATTATTACTTGCTTGAGAGCAGCAATTTTGACTACAGAATGAGATCAATGAAGTTTTAAAAGCATTTCGCTGCAGTAGATTAAGTTGGTATCAATTATAAGAAGGCTCTTTGCCTCCACCACGCCAGTTGGAGACGCGTTCGCGCGTGTGCAAATTCGTTTTGTGCATCCAGCGAACAACTTGCTGGCCTAAAAAGACTGATGCACCTGCTGCACGGATCACAGCGAATACCGCCATAGACCACAGCACGATCTGCAAATAAACGTTAGACCCTGGGTTGTCTAGGGAGAAGAATTGTGTCACCAGCATGACCAACAGCAAGTTACAGAGCATCCAAACCAGGACAACGCGAGAGCGAATTTCGCGGAAGTAATCCTGTTGCTGAGTTTGTGGGTCGACCTTTTTGGGAACCTGAGGCGCATGCTCTCTAAGTGTGTGTAATGCATTCTCATAACCCGTGTCTATATCTATCTGCTCACTGGGCATCTCGACTTCGACAATGTCTTTTCCTTTGGCGTCTTTCATCACTACTGCTGCACCGAGATCCATATCGTCGTTGTTGTCACCCTTAGTACCCCAAGTAACATCATGTGTGTTGCAGAAGGCATAAATCTGAAGCGTGCACACGTACAATGGGACCAATACAAAGTATTGGATAGCAGACGTGAATATGTGCCACGGGTCAAGGAATAAGAATGACATGACGGCATAAACACCATAGGTACCTATGAGAGATACAACAAGTGTCATCAAAACATGAACTGATTCCCCACCGGACCCCGAGACAGAAAATGTACGACCCACAAAGTAGAGACCGATCACTGAGATGTATATTGTCACCAAGCTTAGCACAACCACGGTTATCATGAATAACATTCGCGCACCCTGAGGCCGGTTTCCAAGAGACAGGACGAACTGAGCAGCTATGGCTAGAGTCAGGAAATAACGGAAGATGATGAAGAGGGCTTCACCACCATGATGTGGAATCGTGGCATCATTATTTCCAGACACCGAACCAGCAACAAAGTAAAATGCAAGGTAATAGTTTGCAATTGAGAAGAAAGTGAAAAGCATAGAAAAGAATTGGTAGACAAACTCGAGGTTCAAGAAAATCTTTCGCACAAGTGAATGGTCTGTCTTCCAAATTTGACGGAAGTGTGCCTGCGAGTACAACGCAGCGAAAAGAGCACCATTCAGCCAACGACGTCGCTGGCTAATGAACTCGGCTAAAGTGTCAGGTACATCAGTCTCACCCTTTGCGGCCTTCACGTATTTGAGCACCCACTTTTCATTGCGTTTTGCTACAAGCTCCCAGCACAAAATGCGATCCTCGGCAAGATACATGTTTTTCTCGAAAATTCCAGCCGCCTTGCCACTGGCAGTTCTCTCCACTGAGTCCAGGATTTCACCCTTGAAGTAACTATACAGAGGGCCCTTACCGCTATCAGGATCGTTTTGTAGCGCGCGGTAACGGTAGGCAGACAAAGCACCAGGAAGTACCGAGATGTAGCCGAATACAGACTCGAATGGTTTGTCGAGGATATTGCTAATTTTGTACTCAAAGTTTTGGGCAGCAACAAGAGGGTTCAAGAGATCGCGGCCGAATCGACCTGTCATTGTCTTGATCTCGCCGCAGGCACCGGCCACGTTCGAGTCCTCGTCAAAGGCCTTCCACAAGTGATAGAGCGTTTTTGTTGATGGACGTGTACCTACATCCAACAGCACAACAACATTGGGGTTTAGCTGTGGGCAGATTCCATTGAAGAACCAGCGATGGGAGTTAATCTTTTTGGCGTTTTTCTCCTTCATGCAGAAGATGAGTTGCACGGGGACAAGCTGCTTTTCAGCACCTTGGAATCGCAGATCGGGTGTCAGCGAGACTTGAGCCGTATACTCGAAAATGTGTGCTTGAACGGGCTCGCCATTGACCAAGTTCTTGGCCACACCATCCTGGTAGACACCCATTGCCGCAAGACAGTCCAGAACTTTGGGTGAAATCTTATGGCGTCCATCAGCCACGATTGTAACGACCACCTTTTTCCAGCCCTTCGGGCCCCAAACCTTGGACTTAGATCGTTGGCATAAATATGCGATGTTCTTGAATACCGCATGCAATGTTCGTGTGAACAACACCTCGTCCTCGTTGTACATCGTGATACAAACCGCGAGCTCGGTAGTTCGGTCGTAGATCGCGGGCCGGATTGTGAATCCGTGATCGGCGAAATCATTTGCGTCGGATGTTACCGCCGAGTAGCGCATGTAAACAAACTCATCCGAGTCACGACGAGGCAAGAATGAGTAGAGCTTGGTTGGGATCGGGCAGTCGAGCACGAGGTTTCCTCGTACCAGCTTCACTTGTTTGCGGCTGATGCTCTTGTTGCGCCTGGGCTGCGGAGAGGCAGGTGGCATAAGCGGGGATTCTCCCGTGGGGCTGAGCGTCTCCGAATCTGAGAGGGCCATCTCGCCTTCCTCAGAATCACCGTCGAGCTCGTCATCATCAGCACCCTTTAGCTTCGAGTTAGATGAGACCGTTGAACCGGAAAAGGTTGAAGTTGAGCGGCGTAGTGAGTCTGCCATGGGAGGCAAAGGCCTGCGTGCAACGCTAAAGTCAGGACTGCGAGGAAGGGGCCTAATTCCAAGCCCCAAGCCATCGTGGTCCTCTTCATCTGAGTCGTCCATGGCCATACGACGTACAGGAGAGCCAATCGGGCTTCCATGCGCGGAAATAGATAGCCGCGACGGCGACGGCGATGGAGAGACTGGGATGCGCACTGGCGAAATGCGCGGACTGTTGCTTTCGAATGGGTTGGCCGTGCGGATCGGGCTGCGACTTGGGCTCTGGCTCTGGCTGCGCGGCGAGTCCGGAGGATCTCTGAACGGCGAAGCTGAAGTGCCTCGAACTGGGGACCGTGCGGCCGGGCTCGGTGCTTCAGGAAGCGGCCGCTCGGCTCGCGGATTCTTGTCCATTTCACTAGTCGCGTTCAAGAATAAGTTCGACGGGGCTGTATGTTTTGTTTGTTTACACGTGGGCAAGGGCCACCACCACGCAGCGCGATTTTTCCGCCCGATACGTCTACTAGATCAAGAGGGGACAATGGTCACTGAGTAAGTATTGAGTCATCATTAAGCGGTCAACGCAGTGAACTAGGAGAAGCAGAGACCACGCGCGCGAGGGCTGTGCTCAGAAGTGACCCGCAAGATCACGGTTCTCATAAATCAGCCCAGATACAAATACGAAGCACATGTAGTAAGGTTTTTTACAGCCATTCGCTATAGTTCTATAATCTAACGAATCACTCTGTTATCCCCAGCTCATGCTCAGCAGTTTAGGTGGTTTAGATGCGTATCAATGACAGCATACTTTAGTTAATACTTGTAAAGGCTAGACGGGAATGAGATAAGTGGCCTTAGTATCGATGCATTGAATCGATTGAAAGAGGGTGTGGTAACTAAATGAAAAGAAAAATACAATAGGCGGTGGCAACTTAGCGCTGAATGTTGAGCTAGCCACAGAGGTTACGTCTGCGCGTGGACATGAATGCCAGAGGTAACTCTTGTGCTAGGCGTTATAATTTGTACACGGCAGCAAAAGCCCACTATTCGCAGTCTGCGTTACTTTTGTTTGTATAATAGTAGGTTTGGCTCTGTTGTAACGCACTCTTATGACTCCTCAATGGCACCGCTGCCATAATAATCTCTCTGCATGCATGACCTGTACGTGCCCCACGCGGATGAGCGATTTGTCACAACGAGTGAAAGATTACCAATTTATATATATTTACTCAAAAAATCTTTTTGACTGGAGAAGTGAAACAGAAGGTACCTGAGTTTTCTTATTGTAAAAAAATACGAAATGTCTGCCCGCCTTGACGCCTCTAAACTGAAGATCACGAAGAGTGCCACGCAGAAGAGCTATCCCACCAAGGAAGCTCTCTCGTTCGGACAAATCATGACAGACCACATCCTTACTGCTGAGTGGGACATTGAAACAGGCTGGGGCACGCCCGAAATCAAGCCCTACGAGGACTTTCGCCTTGATCCTGCCTCTGCTGTTCTGCACTACGCCTTCTGCTGCTTCGAGGGCCAGAAGGCATTCCGCGACGTTAACGGAAAGGTGCGCATCTTCCGCCCCGAGAACAACGTGCAGCGTTTGAACCGTTCGGCATCTCGCATTGCCCTTCCTCAGATCGATGTTGAGGAAGGTGTGAAGCTGCTCAAGGAATTCGTGAAAGTGGAGGAGGCTGCGATCCCTGAGGGCCGTGGCTTTTCGCTGTACCTGCGCCCTACGCTCATTGGAACCTCAATTGGGCTTGGTGTTTCGCCGCCTACGAAGGCTCTTTTGTATGTCATTGCCTCGCCCGTGGGAAGCTTCCACAAGGGTGGTATTCGTCTCAAGGCGACGGACAATGCTGTGCGCGCGTGGCCTGGTGGGACTGGCAACGCGAAGCTAGGCGCGAACTACGCACCATGCGTTGTGCCGCAAATGGAGGCTGCCAAGGAGGGCTTCAACCAGAACTTGTGGCTTTTCGATGGCTACCTCACCGAGGTGGGTATGATGAACTTCTTCTTGGTTCTGAAGAATGAGAAGACACAGAAGAAGGAGCTGACGACTGCTCCGCTGGACGGCCTAATTCTCGAGGGTGTGACGCGCCTGTCTATTCTAGAGCTTGCGCGCGAACGCTTGGATCCTAAAGAGTGGGATGTAACGGAGCGCAAAATACACATTGACGAGCTGATCGAGTACAGCAAAAAGGGTGAAGTTTTGGAAGCGTTTGGCGCTGGCACGGCAGCCATTGTGGCGCCCGTGAAGGAAGTGAGCTACCGCGGCCAGGCAGTGGTGCTACCGACTGGCGACAATGGGGGAGAGCTTACTGAGACAATCAGGAAGTGGGTGCAGGACATCCAGTACGGTGTCGAGGACCACCCCTTCAGCCAGCCTATTTAAATCTAGCTTAAAAGCCTTGTACTGTGATTATGATAACGACGAAAACAATGAAAGCGACAATGACAGCCATATCGGCTGCTAGAAATTAACAACGGTAACTGTTGAGTCAACTGACTTACTTACTTATTATGCATAGCACAAGCAACTATAATTGGATTAAAAAAATGAGCAGTGTTAGGAGGGTTAGTCTATGTATATGCGTCTGTATGAGGGGAATGCAAGTCTACACGAAGTAGTGTTTAATAAATAGATGGTAGACAATGTTCGTGTATATGAACATTGATGCTGCCTGCACGTTGACGGCAAGACGTTTTGCGTAGCCGTCGCGCGATACACCGTGCGCCAGTTGGTAGCTCAAGAGTTGACTTACTCGACTGATAAGGCCGGTTCTTGGCTCTTGGCTCGAATGTGTAAATTGGCGCACGCGTTGCATGGCCAACCGCCGAGACGCGTGGTGCTCATAGGTATGGGGGAGTCGTGGTCGGTTAAGAGACCGTGATGGGGCTTCTGGTAGCAGGAATCGTACTTGTTTCTTCACCGCAGTCATCGACAAATACGGTTATTGGATTTGCGGCTGTCTGAAGTCAAGATCCTCGAGGGAAATCTGGGCATATAATATAGACGCACCCTCTCAACGGCTATGCACAAGACAACTGTCATCCTTGCATGCAGGCGCTGACTCAAATTACTAAAACCCACGGTCCCCATCTCTCGGCTAACCCGAAGGGTTTACCAAAAGCGCGTTGGGCGCCACCATCATTTGTCATTGTTAACCAGAGAATAATAAGCGTGCATGAAGTTTCGAGTAGGCGGCATGCCGTGTCTCTAGCCGATTCTATAAGCCTAGATAAGACAAGATACTCTATGTTAAGTATGGAGCAATCCACTTCCCCTCCTTACTCATTTTTTTTTTGGGTGGTGCGCCCGAGCACGCCTCAGAGGCTACATAAATAGATCCCGAGATTGGCCGTTGGTGGGCCCGAGGTCAGGTGATCGGTAACCATATGCAGATCGACTCATTACTGGTCAGTGCTCACCCGCCATGGGCGGGTCATGCATATCGGCGGCGGGTGTAATCTAGGTGTCTAGCCAAAGGCGGGAATTGTTGGCACGATAATCGTTCCCGTACCCCCGAATTCTCGGTTGCGTCTCGGCACGAAAAAAGATTGTAACTCGGGCGGGTGGTCGCCGCCCGATCTCGCAGTTGAGCTCTACTCCAGTCCACTATCCCAAATCGGCGCAGTAGTTTCCTTGTTGTATGGCTCGGCAGGCACCTTAATCCTGTTCGTCCGCTCCATGAGCTTGAATTGCACGCCACGCAGCATCTTGTAGATCATGGTCAGCGTTGGCACCTCCACATTAAGTCTCTTAGCTGTGCGCAGCGGGTTGCCGAGAAGCATTTCCAGCTCCATTGGCTGGCCCTTCTTGACGTCCACCAGCATTGAGGGCTCGTAGTACACGCCCTCATCCGAATCAAGCATCATCATCTCAATGCCCTTAGGAAGCTCCTGACCAAGCTCCGCCTCGGCGATTTTGCGCACCTCCTTCATTGCTGGAAGTACGATTGTTTGGCCAAGCCCGCTGAAGTAGAGGCGGCCCGTGTCCAGCCCCGTGAGGGCAGACGTCGTGTTGTAGCACGCGTTGTACACGAGCTTGCACCAGCGGCGGAACTTAAGGTTCGGCTCGATCTCGCACCGCGACTTCGAGCTCACATACACGTCATGCAGGCGCTGCACAGACGCCTGAGCTTCAGGCCGCTTGTCGTACGTGCCGAGAATCAGCCAATCCGGTCCCGTGTGCTTCACCTTACCGCCGTAGATGGCCGATCCAATCATGGAGATTCCACCAAGAACATAAGAGTCAGGGAAGCGCGCCATGACCGGGTCCTCGTTGCCGATGCCGTTCTGGATCAGCACTACCGAGCAGCCCTTCGTGACGAGCGGTTCCACGAGATCCTCGGACTTCTGGATCTCGGGAATGTTCTTGGTTGTGACCAGGATGTAGTCGAAGGGGCCAAACTGCTTGGCGTCCTCAATAGAGGACGCGATGTGCGACGGGCGCCAGTTCTTGACGTGGCCGTAGTCCACAGAATCGAACTCAAACCCGTGCTCTTTGACGTGCTCATAAGTGCTGCGGGCTACAACCGTCACCTCGCATTGCCCAGTGCTTTCCAGCGCCAGCGCCGTCACAGATCCTACACCTCCAGTGCCGATGATAACTGCCTTCATCTTATCTTTGGCACTCTTCAGTTAGTTAGTTCTCCCCACAGTTCCACTTATAAATCCGGCCCGGATACGTCAGCAGTGATAACGCGACCAGCGGCTCAGCTGCAGGGTTGCACACGTGCCGGGGACGGACGGGCGTCGCGAGGGTCCGCGCGCGTGCTTAAAAGCGGATAGGATTCGGTTCTTAGTTTTACTACGCTATAATTAACGTTCTAAAATCTAGTAAAGTAGAGCCTCGGATCGTATTAGAGGATGTAAAATCGACCTTAATCCTCGAGCGTGTGACGATACATTTAAAGCTTTGTAGTGGAGGACGACGATGTTGCATAACGTTAGCGCTAAACTGAGAGGCCTGGACATGTTTTGGGTTATTTTAAAATCGTTCCTAACACGCAGACCATAGCGTCCCGCCTGTGGCCCGCATCTGTCATTGCAGGTCCCTGATTGAGGCAATTGACAAGCGATGGAGCTGCATAGACCGCCATGCGCGAATCCTGCCTGATGAGGCAACGAGAGTGGTCGCGCCGTGCGTACAAGTTTTTTGGAATAAAGAGGGACTACAGGCCAACTATCTCAACACACCCATGTCTATTTTTGTCTCCGAATCACTTCACGACCAGTTCCACGACGCCGCGAGCGAAATCTCTAGCATCACTATCAGCAGTTCCGAGGAAGACACAGCCTCGAGGCCGTTGACGGTGACCGACGAAATAGACCTCGCATCTGATATGCGTGCTGAAGCTGAAGATGGCTGTGGTGAGCTCAACTCGCGAGCGTTTCCAAGCCGCACTGCTAACACGAAGCGTTTCAGCTCGCTGTCTATGGCTTCTTCCATTGCAGCCATCATGCCATTTGTCACGGCATCCGAAAACAAGCTCAGTCTTGGGTTCGCGCCGCCAAACGATCGAGATACTGTAGCGAAGGCGTCGTTGTCGAGCGATGTTGGCAAGAATGTGCAGCAGTACAACCGCAAACGTTTGCGAGGCAGCATGCCACAGCTTTCACTTCTGCTACAAAGGGCTGCTGCGAACGCGCAGAGCGAGAGCACGCGAAACTTCAGCGCGAAGACTGTGGATGAGTGGGCCTCGTCTCTCGCGAAGTCCTTCGACATCGACAGCCCATCACCCGAAGTCGCATTAAGGTATCCGGTTGCAGAGGTTCCCCAAATTCCGCTGCACCCACAGCCGAAGGAGCTGAAAGAGCCGAAGCAGGCAAAGCATGCGAAGCAGCACGAGGGTTCTACTACAAGATGGAAGTTACGTCCTCTTAGTACTTGGGGACGTAAGAGTATGGTGAACCCGTTGTGGAGTTCGGCACCGCCACACGCACCGTCGCACGCATCGTCGCAGAGTCCACAGGACCCATCAGCCGCTCCTATGACCGAAAGCTTGTCATCACTTATAGACTGCGACGACAGCGTAATCTCGGCTCTCTCAAATGCTTCGGCTTCTGCTACAAGACCTCTTGCGAACACTGATAAACAGAACGCATCTAATCTTAGGTCTGGCGGGGGTGCGAATCAGAAATTAGCGAGCACCAAGCCAGAAGCCAACAGCACATCAAGCCTCAGCACGTCAACTACGAAGGAGTCAGGCACAAAGCCACCTAGCAGCAAGTTTGCCAGCCACAGGTTTGGTACCTCGTGGACGCCGGGCAACAAACGCGCAAGCACAGCGAATCTGCGAAACTCGCGGTTCTGGCAAATGGTGCGGCCCAGTACGGGGCAAGCTCCGCAGGAAAAAGACGAGCGTTTGAGCTCGCCTAGCTCCTGTGTCTCAGAGTTGAGCGAGTTGGCCAGCGAAGGCACTACCGAGCCGCAGAGTGGTAACGCAGCAAAGTCGCAGAGCGGTAGCGGTCCTGGACCGAAGACTAGCGACGGTCCAGAGGGTACTAACAAACAGAAGCGTTCGCGATTGCGTAAATTCTGGCAGTCAATTGTGTCTAACGGCAGCCTCCAGAGCCTGCGTAACACGAATAAACCGTGCCCGCCGTACACTTTTTTCTAATCAGTCAATTAATTAAGTTTGTGTTTTTTCCCTTCACTTCTCTCTATACTTTGCCAGCGCTGACGACCAGCGCTAGCCATTGATCTTCTATACGCTCTATTTTAAAGTCTAAGCCGACCCAGTGGATTGCTTGAAGAGCTCGGGGAAGACCTTCGGCAGCTGCTCGAGATACTGGATCTGGGGGCGCCCGCCCTCCTTGATGGGCGGTAGAAGAGGGATCTCGTCAAGGATCTCGCCGAGGTTCGGCGGCAAGCGCTGCTCCTTGGGCTCCTTGAGGTGCACGGCGCGCCAGCCGTAGTCGGCGGCAGCCTCAACGTTCGCGACGCTGTCGTCCACGAAGTAGCACGAGAAGCCTCCTGGAGCGACCTCCTTGTTTGCCAGCACGCCAGCGTCGTTCATGGCCGCCTCGAAGAACTCGGGCATGGGCTTTGCAATGAGCGGCTGCCGCGCGTAGTCGCAGAAGGTAATTCCCTCGAAGTACTTCTCGATGCCGAGCAGACGCACGACACGCAGGCCGTGCGTGCGGTACGCGTTCGTGCAAAGCCACAGCTTAACCTTTGTGCGGTCGAAGGACTCAAACAGCTGCGTCAGGGTTCGGCGCGGCTCGAGGAAGTCCTCGAGTGGCAGCGCGTCGTCGACTCTCGCGTTGTAGTCCATAGCGTCTACATGGTTTCGGTTCACGAGGCCCTCAATGGCCAGTCCGTAGTCGTGGTAGTACCGCGCCTGCAAGCGGTCGGCCTCCTCCTCGCTAATGTTCAGCGTCTTCTCGATGTACTCGCGGATGTACTCGACCATGAGGTTGCCGATGCCCAGCGATTCCGGGTAAAGCGTGTTATCGACATCAAAGAAGAACACTTTGCGGTTCTCGATGCAATTCTTCGGAGCCTGGCTCAGCGTCTCGAATCCAGACATGTTTAGGCAGCTCGCAAGTGCGGTGGGGCAGTGAACCTAGCGGGGAAAGATGCGAAACAGAGCAAAGATGCGGAGCAATAATGCCCGGATTAATAGGGTTCAACGGCGACGCCCGACGCCTAAGGATACGGGCAGCGCCTGCGGCTTTTCGTGAGAGGGCGCGTACGTGGGCTGGGGGAGAGCACGCCCCAGTTTAGGTTTGCGGCGGTGGGACGGCACAGTGCTCGTATTCGGCGCGTGCGCTAACAGTGCGCTAGCGGTGCGCCAGCAACTGCCGCGCTTTATTTGGGGAGTGCGCTCGAGGATATTATTTCCTCACTAATTAAGACTATATGTACTGGGCCTGAACGCGAGCTGCAGTGGGCTTCGCGATTGTCTCAGACCCTTGTGCTGCAGCGTGCCGTATGCCGTGCGTCGACCCGTGAAAAATAGATCTGCACGCGCTTTTGAGCAGCCGCGCGCATGCTCCTTAGAACCAAAGGTGTTCGTTTAGCTATAATTGACGCGTATTTCCTCGGCGGTGCAGTGCCCTCACGTATTGCGTAACAGAGCACGCCTGTCTCGCTTAAACAAGATAGCATAGTTTAAACGTGTGAGGCTTGCCTTTTGAACTGAACTAAGCGCTCTCTATGTATTGAGTCTATGTCAATAAGAGCCCTCTTTTCTTATCTTCCAGTGTACGGCGCACTACCACCTTTAATATTGTGAGCGGGTTTTTGCAGCCGAGTGCTATTGCACACATCTTTTTTTTGAAATTGTTCAAAATACGAGCACGCGAGTCTCTCTCTCCCAGGCGTATTTCTGTCGGGATTGACGATGGCCGGGCGCGCGTCTTACCCGGCCCCACCGTCCGCGCGGGTGCGTGACTCTTTGCCGCGAACGCTAAATGCGGGGTTCGGGTTCACAGCCTCGATGCGATTCCCGGTCCATGCGCAGTTATGATAAGCGTCCGACGCTGGCCTGAGCAGCGTCTCAATCGATTAAATATGTCGCTCCGGGCACTCAGAATCGGCGGCGCGCGCGTGCGCCGGTTCGCGAGCTCGGAGACGAGCCCGAGCCAGCCCGCGCCGGCTAATGAGCATGCGAAGCAGATGCGCATGCTCGACCCGCCGGATCTGCACCTCACGTACCCGCCGGAGAGCGAGCATCTCACGCCGCAGCACTTCTACCAGGTCGGCGTGCGCAAGTGGTTGACGCGCGCGCCAAGACCGCTCACTGTGGCCCAGATGGTCCAGTTTGGCAGACACATGTCGCTGCAGAAGCTCATCACCGCCGCAAACCATGTATCCGAGGAGCTCACCATTCGCTTCGCCCACCGTATCCGCATGATGCAGGCCCTGCCGTACCGTATTATGGGCCATCCGGAGCTGCTCGACACGTACGAGAAGTATTTGGACTCGTTCGAGATGCTGCGCCGGCTCGGCACCGTGCGCTGCGAGGAAGACAATGCTCGGCTGCTTGAGGCGGGCCAGGAGCTGCTCCAGCGGCACACGCGCGTCGTCGCGAATGCGATCCGCGCCGTCATGCAGATCGTCAGCCAGCCGCACAAGCCCGAGGACGTCGCGATCTTGAACTCGTTGCTGCGCTCCCTGCTTGCGTCTCGCCTTAGCCGCCGCGTATTAGTGAAGCAGCACGTCGAGCTGACCGAGGCGTACCACACTGGCATGCAGAACCCGGACGTGATTGGCATTGTTGTTCTGAATTGCCGCATCACTGACGCCCTGCGCGAAGTCGAGATGCGTTCCAAGGCTTCGCTAGCTAGCCAGTACAATACGCCTGTCTCTGCAATGCCGCAAATCATTATCGAGGGCTCTGTCTCGGACCGCGAGGCAACCTTTCCTTACATCTGGTCTCATCTTGAGTTCATTTTGGGCGAGCTCGTGTATAACAGCTTGGAGGCATGCATGCGCAATAACATCACCGAGCCAATACTCGTGACCGTTTCCTCCACACCTGAGACAATTCTTGTTCGCATTAGTGACCGTGCTGGTGGCCTGGACCCTCAAGTATCCGACCACATTTGGTCATTCACGAAGCCGCCTGCCGTGGGCAAGCATCAGCTGTCGCAGCTCACGCCGCATCAGCTCTCTGAGCACCAGTTCTACTCGCTGCTCTTCCCACCAGAAGATCTTCCGCAGGACCACATACATAAACCTGAACGGGGCTCACATCTGGGCATGGGGCTGGCGCTCGCGCGCCTCTACACCGAGTACTGGGGCGGCGCACTCGAGCTCCATTCCCTGGAGGGCTTCGGATGCGATGTCCTGCTCCGGCTGTCGCGACGCGGATCGAATCGAGAAAACCTGAGCCTGTCGTAGGCGACCAGCAGCTTGCGCTGCGTTCATGCTCTTTTGAAAACACACTGCTAATCTAATGCCTGGCTTCTAAAAATCACACGTCGGCGCAACCATAGCTTCCCCCATCGGAATCGTTGCCTGCGATTTGGCGGGTGGCACAAGTGAGGTCCCAGACTGTCCTAAAATTATCGTCAATCTGCGCACACTTTCACACCAAAATAGGCTACGTACATCTCATATGTTCGCAATTGATCAGTATATATGCGCCATTGAGTGCTCATATATATATTGAGAGCTAAAAAAAGCTAAAGAAATGCATCTGAACTCGAAAACACACTTGAGTCCGTCATCACATGCGATACGGTATTCACCGACCGACATCCACATAGACACGAGGGTTAGGACAAACCACACTGTGTTCAGACCTGGCTGAGTGGTTTGGATTGTCTTCTCCCTAAACAAGTGCGCATCACCAGAGCTGCCGACACTTTTATTCATTTATACTACATTTATTCAGTCTAGGCTTTATTTTTTTTTATTGTGGAATGTCTGGCGCGCCAGCACTGGGTGGCTGTCCAAACAGATTCCGCCTCGTGACGTGTGAGGAGAAAAAGCCACACTGACACCAACCAACTAACTAGCGGCCCTGAAACGAGCTTTCTCACGCGTTTATGGCTGATAGCGACGCTTCTGTGAAAACCATTGGCGCCGACGAGTTGCGGGACGTTTCGTTGGAAACAGAATCGCCCAAAACTGCCGGCGGCGCCGAGCCAGTGGTTTCTGAGAAGCCGGCGCAGGACCCGCCCGCGACGAGTCCAACCAAAGCTGCGCAAGCCTCGCCAAACCAGCGCAATTCGTCTCACAAAAGCAGCGCTAGTGACGCGTCGCAGTCAAGCTTGGCGCACGACAAAGTCGCTCCGCCCAACCTGGGAACCACTGAAAGATCAGCTCAGACTTCCCGCATCGCCTCTTCGCGGTCAAGCATAGCCAGCGATTCCAACGAGCATCGTAGGACGCGCTCGTCAAGCTTAAGACGTACAGCTCACTCCTCAGTTGCTTTGGAGCACTCGAGCGTCAACGGGGCTGAGTCTCGACCGGCGATTGTTTTCATCCAGAACGCCTTTGAGCGCATCCGCCAATCCAAAGATGCCAAGCGCATTCCTGCTCTTCAGCAGGCCACAGTGCGTGCTCTGGAGGAGTTCGAGAGGCGGCCTAACTCTCTGCCACCGGCTGAGCTCGTTCTCGAGCCTTTGCGCCTGGTGAGCGTGCCTCCGGGCACAAGCAGCGAGCTCAAGGAAGTGGCCATTGACACTCTGGGGCAGGTATTCTCTCTGAGCTACCTGGCGAATGCAGATGAAGCCAAGGAAGAAGCACTTCTAGAGGATGCTGTGGGTATCGTGTGCGATGCCTGGGATGCCGAGGGCGCTGATCAACGCGTAGAACTCCAAATCATCAAAGCATTAACTGCTGCTGTTGTCAATGAGGACGTCGTTGCTCATGGCGCTGTGCTTCTGCGTGCTGTGCGCCGCATGTACAATATATTCTTGGTTACGCGTTCTCAGGATAATCAAGCGTTGGCCCAAGTAAGTCTAACACAAATGGTGCAGGCAGTATTTGAGCGCGTCAAGCGACGAGTCATGACCGGAACAGCACCGGTTAATGGCAACGGGTCCAGGGACAGTAATTTGGACCAGCCCAAAGAACCCGCCGGTGAGGCCAACAACACCGCACCTGATGATACGGCTGACGGTACGCACCTCACCCTCAGCGACATGAAGGACACTGCTGCACTTCCGGAAATGGAGGCTGAAACCGATCGCGAGGAACTGACGCGTGAGTTCGAAAAGGCCCCGCAAGATGCAGGTCTCGTTTTCCGCACCTTGTGTAAACTCAGCGTGAAACAGGATGTGAACGAGCAGGATGTGCGTAGCCAACCTATGCGCTCGAAGCTGTTAAGCCTTCATTTGTTGCATGTCATCCTCAAGCATCACATCTCGGTCTTTAAGGATCCACGAGTCGTAGTGCGTTTGAGGAACGAGAATGTTGGGTTTGCGTATGCAGTTAAGCCATACTTACGCTTCACCATGGCACAGAACGCTCTCTCGCCATCTCCTGCTGTATTTGAGATCAGCGCAGAGATATTCTGGCTTGTCTTGGCGAACCTGCGCAGTGAGTTCAAGCCTGAGCTGGCTGTCTTATTCACAGAGGTTTATTTCACTGCTATGGAGATGCGCGGTGCAAGTTTGCACCAGAGAATGTACTTCATGACCGTTCTTTCTCGCATCTGCACAGACCCAAGACTACTAGTGGAGCTGTACCTGAATTACGACTGTGACCCCGCAGCACCAGATGTCTATGAGAAGCTGATAGAACTTGTGGGCCGATTAGCAATGCGCCCGGTAGTAGAACCCGCGCAGCCCCCTGCTCGGTTTTCTATTGACCGCCAACAAGTCAGAGTTTATGATCTTAACGCGTCCCCTACACAGGCAATTGCAAGGCTGAGCGTCAACCCGCCCGCGTCTAACGCAGATGTTGATCTCTATCAATTGACTATGGCATCACTAGAGTCTATCGTAAACTCACTTCGCTCGCTTGTGCTGTGGTCCCAACGGACAAGTACGCAGCAGCAACAACAGCAGCAACAGCAGCAACAGCAGTTGTCACCATCCAAATCTGACAATCGAGACGCAAATGTTAGCACACATGATCTTAATAACAATGGCCACAGAGCCACTTCAAGTCAGGTTTCTGTGGCCTCTTCAGAAAGCGATGATCCTAACAGGTTTGCCGAGCGCAAGCAAACAAAAAGAGCGCTTGATGCCGCGGTTCATGAGTTCAATTCGAATCCTGACAGAGGTCTTCAAAAGTTTGTTGAGATTGGTATTCTCAGCTCCGCAATTGACCCTGAGGCAGTTGGAAAGGCCCTTTTCCAGGTGGATGGTCTGGACAAAACAAAACTGGGTTTGTACTTGGGACACAAGGACCGCGAGGCCACTCTTCAAGCATTCGTCAATGCCATGGACTTCCGGGGCAAGACATTCATTGCAGCTATGAGGGAGATCATGCAGCCATTCCGTATGCCTGGCGAGGGTCAGGTCGTCGACCGAATGATGAAGGCCTTTGCGTTCAAATACTACGAAGATACAAAGGTTGATGATGTTCATCCTGAATTTGCCAAGTGGGATGTTGCGTGGGTGCTCGCAACCAGTGCTATGATGCTTAACACGGATCAGCACACACCACACTTGAGGAAGCGCATGTCTCAAGAAGAATATGTCAAATTCAATAGAGGTATGAATGATGGCGTGGATTTCCGCCCGGAGATGCTCATACAGATCTACAATGAAATTCGTGAAAATGAGATTAAGGTCGATAGTGAACGGACTGACCAGGCCATCCAGAGCACCGCTTATGATGTGGCGTCTGATGCTATTACCCACCGTGCAGCGATGTACTTCCAACAATCTCAACCTGTTGAGTTTACGGATTATTACAATGCTTCTCATGCTGAACACATCAGGCCTATGTTTGAGCAGTGCTGGCTGGCGGTGCTTGCGGCTATCTCAACCCCGTTCACACAAATTAAAGAACCGGCAGTGCTCGGTCTATGTCTTGAAGGTCTGGAGTTGGCGCTGCGCATCGCTACTCACTTTGATGTGGTTCTTGCTCGCCAGTCCTTTGTACAAATGCTTGCTCACAACACTTCACTGACCAACCTTGCCAACTGTACGTGGAAGAATATCGGTGCAGTCCGTGCGTTGCTTAGAGTTGCTCTTGTAGAGGGTGATATGATAAGAGACTCGTGGTATGATATTCTTGTTATGGCCTCGAAACTTGAGCAGGCTCAACTAGTCGCGAGCAGCCGAGATGCCGCTGTGCAGATTCCTCGTGAAATTGCACAAGCTTTGACATCACGGGAAATCCAAAGAGACATGGATCTTCTCTTCCAGCACACCCAGAACATGACGCCAGAGGGCGCTGTTTATTTCGTGCAGGCTTTGGCCCGAGTCTCTTTGGAAGAAATCAATGAATCTCGCAACTCAGCAGAACCTCGCATGTTCGCTCTGCGGAAAATGGTTGATGTTTGCCATTACAATTCGGCTCGATTCCGAATGGGATGGTCTGGGCTGTGGGATGCTGCTATGGCAGAGCAGTTTACAAAGGTGCTGGTGGACCCGAATCCCAACATTGTTCAGATTTCGCTCGATCTGTTGAGACAGCTCTCGATGCGTTTCTTGGATATCGCAGAGCTTCCCCATTTCGCGTTCCAATCTGAGTTTCTGAAGCCATTTGTGCATGCACTGAAGCACAATGAGAATACCGGGATCAAGAAGTATGTTCTGGAGTGTTTGAAACAAATAGTTCTCACTCGGGCTACGAACCTCAAGAGTGGCTGGACAAGCATATTCGGGGCTGTGGAAGTAGCGGCACTTAGCAACGAACCAGAAGTGCTTGCGGCAGCATTCTCACTACTGGTTGCTGTGCCGACTGTGCCAAAGGTTCCTCCTGGTTTCCTGGATGCTTGCGTGGCTCTGGCTGCGCAGCCGGAAGTGCGCGATGCCTTGCATGCCGCGAAACTCATGCATGATCTTGTCGATTCACATCCTGAAGATATGGAACTCTGGCAGCAGCTGTTCGTGAAATTCAGTGAAGTTGCCATGCGCGGGAAGGAAATAGAAGTGCGAGGTCGCTGCTTGGGCTATATTTTCGAAGTGCTGTCCGAAAAGGGCGCAAGCTTCCGGCGTGAAGATTGGGATGGTGTGTTTGAGCAGAGTTTGAGCCCACTTTTCAGTGTGCTCCATAGCCAAGCCAAGCCCCAGCACTCGCATCACCACCAGCATCATCTCGCTGTTCCTGAAGAAAGCGAGGTTGCTGAAGCCGAGAACACTCCATCACGTACGCCAAGTCCAGTCAAAGGTCGTTCCCCTATTGTCGGTCGCGAAGAGCACAGCTTGTGGTTGTCCTCAACCTTGATTCAGGCGTTGAGATCTTTGATGAGCCTTTTCAGTCAATTCTTTGACATGCTTGAACATAAACTCGAGCCATTCTTCTTACAGTTACTCCGTAGATGCATTCTCCAGGAGAACGACCCAGTTTCACGTATGGGGAAGTCGTGTCTGGAGCAGCTTGTTCAAGAGAACGCGTCGCGATTCACCGTGCAGCACTGGCACCTTGTCACGGACGTGTTTGTGCAGCTTTTCCAAGATACTACGGCAACGATGTTAATGGATCGAGATCTTCTGAAAGATCCAGAACCAAATCTGCGCCAAGTGTTCCAGTCCACCGTAGCTAAGACGGTACAGATGCTGCTGGTGATTGAATCTTCGCGTGACTTGTTAGTGAATTCAACAGACGTGTTTGACCGCATGCCTATCAAAGAGATACTGCGGATCACTACCAGGCTACTTATGTCTTATTCATTTGCGCGTGATTTCAACATCGACCAAGCGTTGCGTCATGAGCTATATGAGAAGGGTGTTGTATCTAGACTGCCGAATCTTTTGATACAAGAGTCGCAAGCAGCTCGGATTTATGTCTCCATCGGTATGCGGTTGTTCAGGTCGGTCAATCGCTTTTCTGAAGATCCATCTGCACGACAAGATCTGAGCGATGAGTTGATGAAGGTGTGTGCACAGATTCTGGACGACTACAATCAGTTGACTCAGAACGACCAGCGCTATATTAACAAGCTTCTGCCGATACTTGAAAGTGTGCTGCGTCATGTTTCTCAGTTCGAAGACGACGATTTTAGGCAGCTCATCCCATCAATCTACTTACAGGTGATCCAGATTCTGAACAAGGACATGCCCAAAACACTGCGTGAGGAGGTCCAGTCCATTCTTCGCCGTGTAGCAGATGTTTGGATAACGCCTTTGCAGAATCAAGATGCCTTAACCTCCTCTTGAATGATGTAAATCTAAAACGCATTTCACGGATACTAAAAAACAGGTTTTAAATGACTTTAAAGAAAATCATGGTCCAATTCATTGCAGCTCTGCGCCATTCCGCAGTTGCACCTCAAAAGATCATGACTATGACAATCATTAAACTGATACGATCTGAGTTAAAACTCCATACTCGTAAAGTTCAATATCGCATCAGCTCGTCGTGTATGTATCAGCCATTTGTGTACTGCTGGGAATGTATTCTTGGAGAATGGTAGCCCAGGATGATTTCTGTAGCATCATAACCAGCCTTTGTAAGTCACGAGAAATGATGTCGGCCTCGTTTTGCAGCTGAGCAGCATCCAAAACCGCCACGTTGTAAAACTCAGTTGCGTGATCATGATAAGTCGGATCAATGGAGTACGCCAGATCACGCAATGATGTTCTCATATTTGATAGATGTTCGCGTCGTGCTAATGCTTGGTTCATTGTTACGAGTCCTCGGTCCGTGCTGATCTTATTGACTTCGTTAGTATGATTTATCGCTGCAATGAGCCGGTATAGCTCCTCGCTCTCAGATGCGTAGATTTGAAGCAATGTATTCAAATCTTCCTGTGGCTCATTCCCCTCCTGTACTAACAACGCGCTCATTATTCGTTTCGAAACGCGGGCCTGGCGCATTTCTAAATCGGCACGAAGTGCTAATGCTTCAGCAATTAACATCTGTGATACAATCCAATTGATCTGAAGAAGTCAAAAAATATGCTATTGATTTGCCGATGCAATTATTGTTACCTTTCTCACACGGCGTCGAAGTTAATGAGGCTTTCGTTAGTAGCGAATCTTAGTCAAAAAATTATGCGCCATCTCATCTTGCATATCCACTATTGTTGACGTCATACATGCAGTCACAGTGCGGTGGTTCAGCAATTCATGTTTGACCGAAGTCATAACTGATTTAGCTTTGGCAGTGCAAACCGAACACGTTGGTTACGTTGGCTTGGCATTGAGGGAAGCCTCGGTCCGAAAGCCAAAAAAAGGTCCATTTTAAGCCGTGTTGAGTCTCACTACTAGTATACATATACAGTTTCTAGTTACCCACCAGTTACTCTGCTAAGTGAAGCACAATTAAGGATGAAATAAAATAGAAGTCGTGGTTCTATAGTGTTATTGATCCACTACTTGATGGCTGCAATTCTTCGCAAGGCGTTGGGAAGCCAAACTTCAGCGCTTGACCTGCGCCTGAAGGTGGGCTATGTATCCCAATTGTGGCGAAAAAAAAACAAAACCACGAAGGTCTAGTTTGTAGTAGTAGTACTAACATGACTTACGAGGCTTGTTCCCCAATCCGACTT
Organism: Entelexis vaccinii; assembly: GCA_004125185.1. Classification (NCBI taxonomy): domain Eukaryota; kingdom Fungi; phylum Ascomycota; class Dipodascomycetes; order Dipodascales; family Trichomonascaceae; genus Entelexis; species Entelexis vaccinii. Next base: position 137,192 of record NRDX01000007.1, on the reverse strand, counting down.
TTGTAGAAGCACGTTAAGATCGGTTAGGTCGTCCGCTAGTCTGTCTGCTTCAGACTCTAGTTCGCCAACGTCTAATTGAGGAATCATCCTAATTTCCGATAAGCTGTAACGCATCCCTGGATCAGCGTCGGTAGCAATTTGCCTCAACGCAGTCGCCATTCTTTTCATAGACCTCTGCTGTGCCATTGCTTGCGTTATGGTCATCACTCCTCTCTTAGTAGTGATTTTGTGGGTATCATTTGTGTGGTTTATTGCGGTTGCGAGTCGAGACAGCTGCTTCTCGTTTGCTTCAAACCTTGCAATTAGTTCCTGCGGATCTTCGAGTGGCTTATCACCCTCCTGCACGATTAAGGATACCCTTATGCGCTTCCTGAGCTGTGCCTGACGGCTTTTCAGATCGGTACGGCGCAATAAAGCCTCCGCGAGCAACATTGAGTCCAGCAACTTTCCAACAGGCGTAAAAAAACCTCGAGGTATTTATAGGCTGTGTTGCTGCATCTGAGGCAAAGCTGTGTCACCCTAAACTCGCAGCATGTGCCGTTCGACGTTCGCCGCACCAACGTATTCCTCCAATAACGCTGACGTCATGGACGGTAGCAGTAGTCTCTTGGTGGGCCTGCGAGCGATGACTGCATGCGTCCTGTAGCTTGAGCAGATGCGCACGTGCGCGTTAGGTGAATTTTGAAGAGAGTCTACCGCGTCCACCGAGCTCCCCCAGACAGCTGTAAAACTCGATTTGGCCTCGTTGTAAGTATAGCAGTACCACATCGAAAAACTACAGGCTATATTGAGCTATAATAGGTGCGCCGGGCGCATAGTCTAGTCATATCTCGCACGCAGCAAGTGTATAGCGCGTGGCGGGCTTCATTATAAAGTTTGAAGTATCACGAAAGCCTCAATGTTTTCAAATCAAGTGTATAAGTAACGAAAGCGGGGCGATCAGGAGAAAGCGATTACCGTACTTTATCGTGAAGTCCGCATCTGGATCGTGCATCGTGTCGCTTCATGCGCCGTGCATCAGGTGACCACGAAACCCCACACCGGGAGACAGCGTCGCGCGACTCGCTTCGAACTTTCCCATACTCGCGCGGAGATCCACAGTGGAAAGCCGCGCGTAGGACCTAAACAGGAAAAAAAAATATGTGGTTCAATTTTTTCTACCTGGTTTTGAGCGCATGCAGCCTTGTTTGCGGCTCTGAGCTATTTGGGCCTAAGAGTGGCATCCGGGAGCTCAACGCACAGAACTTCAAGAACGAAGTCCTTTACAACGGCAATGTGACGGCTGTGTTGTTTTATGCGCCCTGGTGTGGCTACTGCCAAGGAATCGCCCCGGAGTGGAAGCAGGTCGCTAAGTCCCTACGCGGCATCGCCCGCGTAGCCGCTGTTGACTGCAACGAGGACAAGAACAAGCAGCTTTGCGCAAAGTACGAAATCAAGGGCTTCCCCACCATTAAGGTGTTTCAGCCGGCGAAGCTTTTGGATGTAGACTTCAAGGACGCCGTCGAGGGCAAGCCCCTAAAGCGGCGACGGCCTACCATGTACAGCTACAACGGGGCCCGCGAGGCCAAGGCTCTGACTCCGTACATTCTCGATAAACTGCGCAACTACGCAGCGTCCTTGGACTCAGACGAGGCATTGAGGTGGCTTGCGCCGAACAAGGTGCCGCGCGTCGTGATGCTACCAGGCAAGAAGTACAAGTCGAAGTATATCTCGCCGTTATTCAAAGTACTGAGCCGTGAGTACTTTGGCAAGCTGCGCTTCGCCTATGTTCCGAGACGCGTTGATGGTGCGTGGAACCTGCTAGGTATCCCGGCGCCTGACGAGAGTCAACTTGTGTACCTGAGTGACGACAAGCCGCCGGTAGTTTACAAGGGCAGCATGAAGAAGCGCGATCTCAAGCGGTTTTTGGATGAGCAATACGAGCTCGAAATGTACCGCCGACAGCACACTGGTCAGGTTGAAATTGAGCGCGACTCGGCTGCATGGGGTCTTGAGTATGTTCAGGAGGATGCCCAAGAAGAGGAAATTGAGCACGTTCGTGAGCGACGCGAGAAACTGGAGGAGCTGAAAAAGATCGCTGAAGAGGAGCGGCGGGCCGCCTTTGAGAGATACGGCAAGGCTGTTCCCGAGCAAAGCTCGTCGACCTCGTCTTCAACAACGACTACGAAGTCCGCCGCGGACTCTAAACCCAGTGGCGCTGATGCTGATGCTGATGCTGTTGGTGTCGAGGTTGAGGACGCCGACTTCGCCAGCGATTCAGAGTCGGAAGAGACCGACCCTGAGCCGGCGACTGAGGCTGAGTTCGAGGATGCGAGCGAGGATGCCGTGCTTGACGAGGCTGTGATCGAGCTCACGCCTGACCAGATTGTACAAGAAGGCCCTGAGGCGATCGCGAGTTATATGGCGGCGCACGCGCCGAGCCAAACAGATAAGAACCCATCGAAGACGGGTCCGGCACCTACGCCTCGAAAATCGGCGCCCGACGCGGGAATGACGCGATATGATGACTTTGTGCTGCGCTGTATCCGTCCGGGTCTGAATTGTGCTGTACTTGTGACAACGGAGCAGCAGCTAAAGGATGACGTCGTCGTTGTCATCCGCGCAATGGAGATGTTGAGCAAGGGGCTGAAGGAGCATACTGTTTTTGATTATCTGTTGGCAAATAAGGTCGACGAGCTGGACCAGTTCCTGGATGACATCGAGTTGCGCAACCGTCCCGGTATGCTTTTCTGGGACGCAAGGAGACAAAAGATGGCATTCTACCGGGACGGGTGGTCTCGGCACGAGCTGACGCCGTTCTTGCGCGATGCGTACAATCGCAAGATCGAGCTGGACCGCGAGCTGCCGCCAAAATATCTCTACTGGCTGACCGAAGCTGAGGTCCAGGCCGAGGCCGAGAAGAACTCGGTGAAGGACGAACTGTAGATATGCATATATTGCTTCTAAATATGTGAAGGTCTTTCTACTCTAGCTGAGTTCAGCGTATATAAATGGATAGTGTATTTTTCGATGTATTGCCGCGCAACACTCTAACCAACGATCTAATCAAAGGTCTAGCCAAAGGTCTAGCCAAAGGTCTAGCCAAAGGTCTAGCCAAAGGCTACTGTGTTGCAGTACGAGACATTGAGCACATTCTCGAGTGAGTAGCATTGGAAAAGGGTGGCCAGGTCCGAGTCAAGGCCCGGTGCAAAGGATGCGTTCACGTAGCAGAACAAAGACTCGCGCGCATCCGGGCCCAATTGACGTTTAAGATAGTTCACAAGCGAGCCGAAGCGCTGGTTTCCGGGTACGCTTATTACCGGAGACTTGATCTTTTTCGTGGATCCGACAGGGCGAAACCGGATTGTCACCTTAGGCGGCCTGATCGCCGCGTCGCTCATGAACAGAAGCTCGAAGCAGGCTGTTTCAGGCGATTAAGTGACGTGGTTATTTTTTTGGATTCGGGTCCGAGCAAAACGGTTTCCCAATTCGGCGCGGGTCGAACCGGGCTGCTGCTGCCTGACTTTGGCCCCGCCGACCGCCATTTTGGCCCGTTTCGCACTCGGCGTATCCCGGCGCCCGACTTCGCGTGAAGCGGGTTGTTTTGTCAAGGCGCTGGGAATTTTCCAGCACGAAGGGCTGCCGCCAGGATCTGCTAGCGGAAATGATTACGAGCTACTTCAAGTCTGTAGTGCTGCGGATTCCGCCAACCGGGCCTGCGGCGAAGCTGGGCCGCCTTTTCATGGCGGGCATTCCGCCGCGGCTGCGCAAAGACATTAAGGTCGACTTCAAGCTGCTCGACCCGGCTTCGCCAGCTGCGCCCGAGCTAAAAGTTGCGTTCAAGGACGGCACGTCCGTGACGGCGGATATCGCCAACATAAATACGCGCGAGATGGTCGAGACTTTTGACCGGCAAAGCCGCAAACTGCAGCTGCAGGACGCTATCAAGGAGTAGCGGGCCGGCCGCATATTTATAGAATCTTTATTGTACATATTAAGTTCACTGACTTCATGGGTGCTTGTTGCTATCTTGGTAGGTTTGTGGGTGTGAAATAAATAAGCAGAGAGACATGGCCATGATGATCATGCAACAAAACCAAACAAAACAAAACAGTACCACCAATTACTACTGCAAGCAGCTAATAGTTATTCAGTACTCAACAGGGATCACTGCGTCCTGCGCAGGCTCAGGGAGCGTCCAGATGTCGATGGGCTCGGCAAGGTTCGCCGTATTGTCCACATCGTTGATTTTGATATCCCAAGCGTCCTCGGTTTCGTTAAATACTTCGAGGTCGGGTATGTGTTCGAATGACGGAATGAGGTGTGCCCAGACCTTTGGCGGCTCGGCCCGCCACACGTAAACGGCGCCGGACTCGCGGCCGCAGCCAACGAGCATAACGCGGTCCTGGTCGAATGCAATGGACGACAGCTGCTCGAAGTGGCCAGTTAGGTGCCGCACAGCGTAGCGCGTGAACGTGTTCCACACAGCCACCGTTCCTTGCCGCAGATCCGCCGCCGCATAGAGATACTCGCCGTCCGTGCTCAGCTCGAGGGCATTGAACTGGCTGTGCAGACCAAGGTCCGTAAAGCGGTGGCCCACAGCCACCTTCTCTGGTTCGAGCGGGTCGTCGAGATAAAACGCGCGCACGGACCGGTCACCGCAGCTCACTGCCAGCACGTTTCCCTGCGGCGAGTAGGCAAAGCACCGCAAAGCGCCGGCAGTAAGCCGGATGCTGTGGGCCAGCGTGCTGCCTACGTAGATGTGCATCATTCCCTTCGAGGTGCCGACGGCCAGCGCGTCACCTTTTAAACAGCACACACACATTATTTGCGCCTTGTCGAGATCCGGCACGGTCTGCAGCTCTGTGTACGTGTCCTGCGCCAGGTCGTAAAGGCGCAATTGCGATGGCGTGGCCAGCACGAACTCGAGATACGAGTCCTGCCGAAAGCTCACAGCCAGCGGGCTCACGTCGAGCTGCTTCGCGTGCACAACCTTGAGCTGAACTAGGTCCCATGTGCACACGAACCAGTCGAAGCCGACCGCAGTCAAATAGCGCGCGTCGCGGGACCACTGCAGCGCCGCCAAATCCTGCGCGTGCCGCCGCGTGCGGAACACAACGCTCCACGTATCGGTGTCAAAAACAACGAGGGTTCCACCAGAAAGACCTGCGGCCGCGTAGCTCGCGCGCGGGCTCAGCGCAACAAGCGTGGCCGGCCCGACCTCGCACTTCAGCTTCAGGTCCGTCGGCCACTCCTTCGGCGGATGCAGCGGGTCGCGCAGGTGTTTTAGCATCGCATGTGTAGTGGTGGTGGTTGTGGGGCGGTTTAAGTCGGCCGCGCCGCGATTCTCAATGGCGCGCGCGGAGGGTACGGGTTATGGGCAAGGAACGGACGGGGTCTCTCTTCTTTGTCGCTCACAGCATTTTTTTTCTTTATTTAATTCCAATCTGGCTGGCTGGCTAATTGATTGTTCGGCGGTGGTACAATGAAGACACCGAGCGAGCAGAGTGCAAAGAAGCCCGTGTCGCGGATCCGTGATGTGCCGGGCCTGTCGAGTCGCGGCAGTTCGGGGCTGTACCAGGACCCGCGGTTCGACACAGCGCTCGGCAAGGCAGACCTTAGGAAGGCACGCCAGAACTACCAGTTCCTTGATCAGTACCGACAGAGCGAGCTTGAGGACCTGCAGAAGCAGCTGAAGACGGCGGCCGGCGACGAGCGCCAGGCGATCCAGAAGGCGATCCAGTCGCAGCGGAGCCGGCTCGAGACGCTGAAGCGGCGCGACGAGGAGGCGGCAATCATGGCGCGCATCGGGCACAAGAAGATCAGCCGCGCAAAGAAGCGCGAGCTTGTGCTGAAGGAGCGTTTCGAGAAGATGAGCTCGCGCGACGTATCGCATGCCATGGAGCGGCGTAGACAGAAGATCGCCCAGAAGCAGAAGAAAAACCTGCCGGAGCGGCGCGCGTAGCGAGTGTGTCTGCGCGTTTTTTTTGTCCTCTACGCAGACTGCAGGCGGTCGCGGTGTTATTTATTTATTTTTATTCAGTATGGGTTGCGCGCAGCATGCTTCGGCTACAGTGTGTTTAATCCAGTATTTAGTGACGAATTGCGAGCATGCGCTGCAAGATGTTTCATTTAATTATTACTGATAGCCATTGCGTGCAATCTGCTTTTTTGTTTTGAGCAGTTGGTATGATCTTATATGTTTAACTGTTGCTGGCGAATGGCGAGCATGCAGTGTGTGTGTAATTAGCTCGATTGTTACTGGCGGTCTCGCGAACCAGACTAAGGGCAGTTCGCGTAGGCGCAATTGTTGTGACGAACAAGCTGACGCTTCAAATTCCGCCTTAATACCCTGGTTTCGTTCATTACTCGCCGTGCAATGTTCAATTGAGTTAGTTAGTATTTACTATAGAATTATGATGCAGCGCGGCGCTGCGGCGCGCGGCTGATTATTGCTTGCTCTCAGCCGACCCATTCTGATGCTCGGCGTGCGCCGCCCAGTCGCCATACGAGCCCTTGTAGTTCAAGCGGTTATTATAGCCGTAGGTAGAGGCGAGCTGCTCGGATCCGCTTGAGCGCACGCCGCCCAGGCAGTAAAACACGAGCGTTTTGTCGGCGTCCGGCTTGGGGAAGCCGAGCGTGGACTCGAACTCGGCCGCGTCCAGGCCGAGCGCGCCCGGCATCGACTTGAACGGGATGTTCACGGCATGCGGGATGTGGCCGGCCTCGAACTCGGAGGGCTCGCGCGTGTCGACAATGACCGTGTTCGGGTCGTTCTTCGCCACGATTTCCTTCACCTCGTCGTAATCGACGACGCGCGCAGGCTTCTCGATCACGCGGCTCGACTGCGTGCTGCCGTAGAACCGCAGCCGTCGCACCGGCGCAAACGCCGGAACGGGGCGCGCAACAAGTGCCCGCGGCGCCATGTGCGGCGCGCGCGCCGCCCGCAGGCTTGCGTACGACGCCAAAGAGACCACAGACCTAGCGCCTCTCAGCATCAATTTATTCACTATCTCGGTTTATAGGGAGGCGAGACTTGTTGTGGAGGTGCCCACCTGCCGGTCAGCCGTTAGTCACGCCGCTTTTTCCTTAGAGTAGGGTTTTTCTAAGCAAGCAAGACTCACCTCCCAAGGCACGACTAAACCACCCCGCGCGCCGTCGTGCCTGGTCGGCTGCGCGGAACGCTCGAGCGGCCACGCAATATGGCCAATCGCCTTGGGACCTTCATCGCAGCGGGCGTCAGAACCCGCCGGCCACGGATTAAAAAACTGCACGCAAGTGTTCTCCCAGGTGCCTGGTGGGCGCGGGTTCGCTGCGCGTCGTGCGCTTGTATGACACACTCTTATGTTATCTTATTCATATTGCATTTGACACTTGCCCTCATCAGACGGAGGAGGGGAATCAGGAGGGGTGGCCAAGACATCGAGTGTGATCCCATTTTTTTTTTGTTTTACGCAGTCATAAGCCTGCAGGGAAGGCGCAGTGCCTGTTCATAAGCATGCATCAGTAAATTGACCAGCTGCTGCGTGAGCAGATTGGATGAGGCCGCTTGAGTGCATTAGGACCGGCCGCTTCAGCGGGCTCGGCGCAGCGGCACGCCGGCCCTCAATACATGGCAAAATGAAATGTCAATTAAGGATAATGAAGTAATGAGAAGAAGAAGAAGAAGAAGAAGAAAAAAAATATATATGTAAACAAGTAGTATCGCACGATGCGCGATTGGCTGATCGGGCCCTGCATCGAGTGCAATCGCAGTCGTCGCCGGCCCGATGCCCGAGCACGCGCCTTGCGTGCGTGCTGGGCGCGCTTTCGTTTTTTTTGGGTGCGGGCGCCGGCCCGCCCAAGGTCGCTTATCGCCGCGTCATTCGATTGCCACCGGGCGTGTTGCGTAAGCAGGGCCGGCTCCCAGCACCTCACATTCGTAAGCGGAAGCACCATCCGATGCATGTGCTGACACACGCTTACCAACGGACGCCCAAAATTACTCGATATATCGTGGCTCCTTTCCTCAACCGCTGGTGGCACTCAACCTCGTGGCCCATGCAATACACGGACGCATTGCCGGAGAACGGCGCGCAGCCGCTCTCGCGCACACCCACTATAGCCGAAGTCTGCGACCAAATACAGACCGGCGGCGAGCTCGCGCTCGAGACGGGCGACTTCCTGTCCTACGCAACCGTGCTCGACATCTGCCTCGGCGACCCCTTGCGCTTCAGCGAGGACGACGCCACGGCCGTGCTCACCGCCCTCTACACGACGCTGGCCTCTAGCAACATCCTTGTTTACAAGATTGGCTGGGACCTGCCCCAGCTTCTTCTGCGCTACATCGACCGCTTCTTCGTGGACGATGTCGGGATCCTGCCCGGCATGCGCCCATTCAGACTGGTCATGGCCCTGTTCTCGCTGCTCTGCGAGCGCGGGAATCCGCAACAGCTCCTGCTCCGCGCCTGCGAGCTCGTGCTCGTCACCGAGAACGAGCGCCACACGGACCGCCTTGCTGCCCTGTCGCTTGACTCCCAACCGGAGGTCGCGCCGCGGGCAGGCAGTCTGCGCGAAAGCGACTTAGACGTTGGTGCTGGTGAGAGCCGGCACTCGTTCGAACTGGGCCTCGATGACGCAATCCAGGAGAACGTGAAGTTCTGCACCTTGTTCGAGCTAATGCGCTTCTCGCTGCAGCGCGTCGAGACTCCCTTCCCGTCTCGCTTCTTGCTCGAGGCCGCCTCCACCTTGCTAAAGGTTGCTGAGGACCCGAATGCTGATCCGCTCTCGCTCGCAACATACACGCGCCGCATGTTCTTGCTGGCCCGCGACTTCCAGATGGCGCGCGAGGATCTCGTGGATGAGGCCGAGCTCCAGCGTGTGCGCTTCATCCTTGTTAACTTCCTCACTCATACGGCCGAAGTGGTACTGCGCCGCTTCTCTCTGAAGTGGGCCGAACGGCTCTACACTCAGATGCGCCACAAGGTCACCTTGGCGCCTCCGGGAGAACGCGAGTTCTGCTACACCGAAACAGAGTACACAAAGCGTATGTCCGAGGTCATGTCGCGCATAGCGCAGCTTCTCATGTCCTATGACTACGACCCGGTGGACGGAATCAAGGCGTTCCTTGCCGAGGGCGCAATACCTCCCTCAACAAGAGTCGAGAACATAGAGGTCGAACCGGACAACTACTGGGCGCGCGCATTACTCGAGGGACCCTCCCTCAATGGTATCGGCGTGCTAGCTACGCAGCTGCATTTTGATGGCAGTCGAACGAAGCGACCAGACATCAACATGACTGCGAAGCACTCTACAACGCTTTACGCCAGTATGAGGAAGAGCCCGAGCGCTAAGGACCAGCTGCTCTACTGGGCGCTGTGGGTTTCGAACTACTACGACGAGGAAATGAGCAAGGTTGCCGACAAGGATCTGGTTGTGAGGTGGCTTAATACTCTGCTGAATCTCATTTCAGACTCGGTAAGCAGCGCTGAGAAGTTCGTTACGGGCTCGGTCGTGGCGCGTATTCTGCGATATGGCACGCCCGAGTTCGCCTACTCGTTTTGTATCGATGTGATGAGACGCAGCCGCAGCCACGCAGAGCAGTTCGTGGCCGTGGAGACGCTGAAGATGCTCGCTACTGGTAAGATTGCGAACTCTGAGAAGTCAGAGGGCATTCTGTGCACCGCGACGGCGTGCCTCAAACTCACGGGAGCCCAACGCGTGGAGATCGCCGAGGTTGCCAGAGATACCATCGTCGATCTGACCGAGAATAGCCGGTGCGTACCTTGTTACTACCTGAATCTGCTCCTTGTGGTGCCAACCGATCCAGCAATAGTGCTCGAGATCTGCGACAAGCTGGCAGTGGCCGAGGCGAATTGTCGCGCCAAGACTGACCTACTGCCGAGCTGCTATTCGCAGCTGGATATGCTGCATGCTGCCACCCAGCAGCTCAGGGATTACGCAAACAACGGAATGACTCCGCCTAGTCAATTGGAAGAGTAAGCATCGCGAGCTGCCTCCGCCGCCGACCGGCAAGAATGGCTTGTACTAATATATACTATGACGTATACCAACAAGAAGTATTTATTTTTTTTCTGTCCAACAACACGCTTTATTTGATATTTTTATTTGTGATGTTCTGTTCTGTGACTTGGCTTAGGTGGAAACCCACACAGCCTAGTAAACTTGAGCGCTTGTATATTGGACGTAGAAAGCTAGAGCATTATTACTGAAGTTTAGTGGCTTCCCTTTTATATAGAATCCGTAGAAGCAAAATTCATGTATTGTATTTTATAAGTAGAAATTGAATTACAAAACGCCGGGGCTCCAGTAGCCAGTGGGGGACGCCTGCAAATCCACCCACAGCAGGCCACCACTGACCATCTGCTCCAGCACGCGCTCACAACGCTCGCGCGTCCATGTGAAGTTGTCCACAAGCATCGGCACTGTGACGTATCCAAGCACGTCGCATGCAGCGAGCACATCACCCTGTTCGCTGCTCAGTTCGTGTGCCGTGGTTTGCACGACCTTCTGGCCATTGGGCAGAGTAATGAGCTCGAGCCCCGGACCGAGCTCGGCTTGCGAATTGATCGCTGCAACAATGTCCTCGGTCGTAATTAGTTTGGCCGGGCGCACTGCCGTGGAATTTAGCTGCTCAAGCAAGTGCGTTACCGGCAGCAGGCCGCCGTTCCAGCCCTGTGATTTGCTACACGCCTCAACAATGCGCACTCCGAGGCGGTTTAGAGCGCTCTGGCCGCCGCGCGCGCTTGCATCGGCCGGCGTCATGGCCATTACATCGATACCGGCCAGGGACAGCAGCTCTGTAAACTGCGCGCCAAACGCCGCGTCGTTGTACAGCTCGCTGCCGTGCCTTTCGGCAAAGTCCAGTAACCGCCGCTGCAGTTCTTGTTTGTGCTCTCCAAGCTCGGCCTGTCTTTGGCGACTCCAATCTGAGCCGACCACGTCATATGCGCTCTCGCCAGCCGACCCACTGCCAGCAAAGGCGCCGAGACCGATGCCGTTCATATACAGAGCCTGAACCGAGGCCGGGTTGCTTTGAATTAAGTGTGCAATTGCACACAAAAGGCTCGTCGGGGTCGAATCTCGAAATGATGATTACCCGCATGTGGGCCTGGGGGACCTAGACCTAGCCCTTGGTAGGAATGTTAAGACCAACACGTCGCGAGCAAATATGCAATTGAAGTACCAAAAGAATCGAAACAGTAAACTAGCGCTCGGATGTATCGCTACCAAGTGTTTGTGCTGTCTTTCGTTGTTGTGCCACCAGCGGCTTTTTCACCGCCAGCAGGCAGACCTGCTGCGTAGTAGCTCTGGGCCCTAGCCCTGGATCATTGGGTAGTCCCAGCCGCCATTTCGTTTCGAAGCCTTAATTTGTACGGGGTTCAGTCGTTTGTGGCGCGCCAATGTCGTCTGTGGTGTACTACCGCTTCCGGTCGTCGCGGCAGCCCCAGCGGCTTGCGTTCGACGGCACGGGCATCTCTGTGTTTGACCTCAAGCGCGGGATTCTGCTTGCGAAGAAACTCGACACAACGGCCGAGTCATTTGTGTTGAAGCTCGAGAACCCGGACACGCACGAGACATACGACGACGACAGCGAGGTAATACCACGCTCGACGCTCGTCGAGGTGCGGCGCTTGCCTGTGAACCGCGTGGGCTCGCATGATTCGGCGGCAAAGTACGTGAGTGGCACGCTCGTCGTAAACGCGAAGAACGCAGCGCGGCGCGAGGACTTCAGTGGCAAGGGAGGTGCCCAGCAAACAGACGAGGGCATCGCGTACTACCCTGTGTCCGGAGGCTCGGGCCCCGGCACTGAGGAGGACATGATGAACGCCATGTTTGCGTCGCAGGGCGCGCAGTGGTCGCGCACGCAGCAAGAAATGGCCACAAAAACGCCGGTGTACTTCCCGTCGCGGCAGAGCGCGCCCGGCCCGCTCGAGCCCGATAAAACTCTGCCGCCGGGCTACATCTGCCACCGCTGTGGACAAAAGGGCCACTGGATCACGCAGTGCCCGTCGCTATATGACCCGAATTGGGAAACGAAAAAGGTGCGGCGGACGACGGGTATTCCGAAGGCAATGCTGCGGACCGTGGAAAAGCCTGCTGATGAGGATGACGGCAAGACCTACCTCATGAATGCAGACGGCGAGTATGTTGTTGCAGTTGCCGACGACAAGTCCTGGGCCGACTTCCAGAGCCGCCAGCAGCAGCAGCAAGCGCGCGCACGCCGTGCTGTGCCGGAGGAGCTGCAGGACCCAATAACACACGAGCTCATGCGCGATCCGCGTAAAATGCCGTGCTGCGGCAAGACATACGCCGACGAATCAATTGAAAACGCATTGATCCAAAGCGACTTTAAGTGTCCGAATTGTGATGCCGAGGACGTTTATATCGACCAGCTCGAGGTGGATAATGAAATGAGTGCTCGCCTTCGCGAATTCGCTGAGGCTACGTCCACTCCGGACCCGGCTAATGGAGCAGCGCCCAGCAGCAGTAGTGGCAGAGAGTCCACTGTTGAGGGGACTCCAGAGCCCGGCACTGAGCCCGAGACTGAACCTGAGAGTGCGCGCGAAGCTGCTGATGAGTCGGCTATGGTCTCAGACGAGTCCGACTACGAGCCGGAAGACTCGTACTCTCCAGACCCTGTGGCATCTCCGGCGTCTCGAAAGCGACGCCGGTCATCGCTCGAGAGCGTTGGATCACCGGAGCCTGAACCGGAGCCGGCACAGCCACCTGCTAATGGCACCGCTAATGGTGCCCCTAACGGCATGGTGAATCCAATGATGAATCCCATGGTGAATCCCATGATGATGCCGTTCGGATTTAACCCATTCATGATGCAGATGCCTACGAATGGCGTGCAAACCGGTGCGAATTCGGCCAAGGACGATGAGTTTGGCAGCGTCGCCATCGCTGATGACAACGACTACGGCGACGATGAGCCCGTAATTGGACGCATCCGCTAATTTCATGGGTGGAGCTCTCATTCGAGCATTCCAATTATTTTAATTTATTAGTATTCACGGCCCCGCAGGCGGAGCATGCTAGATTAGTCTAAATATACACAATAAGTTTTGTTATGCACTCTCAAAAGCAGTCTAACCAAAAATTAACGTCTTCAACTCGCGTGTGGTGAGTCAATTGACATCGCTGCATCAGGATCATCGCTTTTCCGCTGAGGAGCCTGAGCAGAGCTCTTCTCCGGTATGTTTGACGAAGCTGAGAGCTCAATGGGCCGCTTCGTGGGCTGTGCGGGTTTCGCTGGCTCAGCAGCTGTTTGCTCGCTGGATTGTTTTGGCTCTTTATTCTTGTGGTCCTTGGTCTCTTTAGATTCCTTTGGTGCTTTCGGTTCCTTAGGCTCTTTAGGTTCCTTCGGTTGAAGCTTGGGCTCCTTTGGTAGTAGCTTAGGCCCCTTGGGCAGTAGCTTGGGCTCTTTGGAGTCTTTAGGTTCTTTGGACTCCTTCAGATCATTATCCGGCTTACTCTGCGTCTTCTTTTCGGGCTTCTCGCTATCACTGTTTGGCCGCTTGTCTTTCGATTCCTGAGTTGCCGGCTTGCTTGGCCCCTCCGATCCGTCTTTGGCCTTCTTATTAGCGTCTTTAGACGTCTCGCTCGACGGCAGCTCCGAGTCTTCCTTCTCAGCCTTGCCATCCTTGGTCTTTTCCTGTGCGGCATCGTCGCGGCTCTTTTTGGCAGCCGGCTTGCGGCGTTTCGCGGCTTGGCCGCCATCGGCCGCTGCATTCTTCCGCTTGCCAGTCTTCTTCGCGTCCTTGTCGGAGCCGGCCGAGGGCGTCTGCAGCTCGAAGTGGCCGGAGTAGACAAAAAACCCGTCCTTTGTTGCTGCCGCGTTGGCCTCCCACTGCATCTCGGCATCGTCAATGAACGGGTCGTTCAGATCATACTTGCCGATCATGCGTTTGCCCTTGCGTCGGCTCGGGGCCTGCGGTACTTCTTTATCTTGTGAAACATCCTTGTCTTGAACGCCATCCTTCTCCTCCGGCTCGCCGTCGTCGCCCTCGGCGTCGTCCTCGGCGTCTGCGTCGTCGTCAACTAAGAGGTCGTCAGCAGTAACCACGTTCGGATGGACCGTCTCGAACCCATACTTCGCCTCAGCCAGTTCGTTGAAGTCCACGACCCTGTCCGGCTCGATTGCCACGTCCAGCACAATGTTTGCCCGCGACATGAGCGCCGGGGTCTCGTCAGTTTGGCGCGTCCCGGTTTGGTGTTGAATTCAATCTATTGACGCACGCGTGGGTTACGAGGGTTGTTCAACAAGCACACGCCGCACATGGGGTAATCAAATCTTATCGATTTAAGGCAACGAGCTCGTTGGGCAAGGCATGACAATCTGTAATTTAACATTTAAATCTTAAAGACTCGCCGAGTGAATTTACAACTTGAGCTGTTTTGCTTTATATTGGTCTCATGCAGTATTGAGCGCGAGACGTGATGGCCCTTCTTCCTCCTTCCTGTCTGTTCTTAGCGGCAAGTCCCAATCTGTTTGTTGCTTTATGTGCTTTGTGGGGCCAAGCTGCCGCCTTTCTAAATGCATTTGAAACCAAAAATAACTTAATCTCATTCTGAGCTGAATTTAGCTAAACTTTACCTGCCTAGTCGCATATCAAGTGGGCGCTTCCCGAGAGAAACAGCCCACAAACTGCGGATATTTTCCGAGCTACACACCGATATGATGGCAGATCATAAATACGTACAAAGAGAGCGGTAAACATAAGCTCACTGAATCTTCAGCCAGTCCCATTTCCCAGCGCCGTCCCTATCGCTTGATTCGCTAGTGGTCGCTGTGCTCATGGCCGTGGTCGCCTCAACAGGCTTCAATGCAATTGGCACCTGTTTCAGCGCCGAAATATGGTGACTGTCCGCGACATGCCGCGGGCTGATTTCGGATTCGTTCATGCTCTGAGGCGAGCTTGCCGTGGAGCCAGGATCGCGAACAACGCTATTCTGATGCGAGTGGCCGAGGCTGCGCAGTCTTTGGAGATGCGAGGCCGATTGCACGGGCTGTACGCTGGGCGGCCGAGTCAGGGCCGAGGCCGAGGGTGGTGAGGGCTGCTCGCCCTCAGACGAAAGGTGGCCGGAGCTCGGTGTTGGCGATTGTGCTGGTACAGGCGCTGAGTTATACAAGAAAGAATTTGGGTCTGTTCCTGACTGTGCTGCCTGTTTTCGACTGGGATCCTGTTGTTGGTGTTGATGTTGGTGTTGTTGGTGTTGTTGGTGCTGCTGCTGCTGCTGTTGCTGCTGTTGTTGCTGCTGTTGCTGCTGTTTCTTCGCCTTCGTGTTAGCTCGGTTCCGTTTTTTGATGACATCTGACTTGAGGCGAAGCGGCCGCGTCTCTCCGTGGAGCTTCAGAAACAGCCCACACGCGTTACATAGCGGCTCGCCCTCGGGATTTCGTCGCCACAATGGCGTCTTCTTAGTCCGGCAATTAGTACACTCGATCTCCGACTGGCCGTTGTGCATATTTGCAGTCGAAGAACGCCGCTTCGGCTCATCCTTTTGGAGCATCGGTCCGCCAGAACCGCCCGCAGAACCGGCGGACCCTGGAGTAAATCCAATGACACTAGACGATGACGACGGCAGAGTGGAAGCTAATGGCGAGTCTTCGCGCACGCTGCCAGTAACCGACGACGCGCGCGAGACTGTGAGGTCCTTGACCGGCACACTGCCATAACTAGAGGACAAATCGGCTCCACTAAGGGAGAAGGCGACTCCCGAGCTCACCATTGAGCTTTGACGGGAGCGGTACGTCGGCGTGCCCTTGAAAACACCCACCAAATTATTCGAGCGGCCAATACTTATTGGCATAGCTCCAGACAGCGGGTGATTAATGCTGGCGACGCTGCTATTTCGCGAAAGAGAGGAAGGCCCGTATCCGACTGGCGGGCGACTTGTGGGAGACATTGGCTCGTTTTCGAACGGGATTCCCTCCGGAATTCCCGAGTCCGAGGAGGGCATTATCAAGGACCCTGGGAGGTCCAATTCTGAAGGATGGGGCGAGCGGAGACCGTCGAACGAGCCGAGGGCACTAACTGACACGGAGTTCCGCTGCGAGCCGAAGTCTGACGGCGGCTGCATACCGCTGTGTATTATGCTGTCGTCCGTCACCTCGTGGAATTGCTGTGGCTCCGTGTACGTCCACATGTCATCGTTGCCGCTCTCGGCCTTGACCTGGGCGAGTTGGGCCGACAAAGCACTCTTCGGGTGTGGCGGATCGCTGCTTGCTGACGACTCCATTTTGAATGAAGACGAGGAAGGCAGTGCTTGGCCCGGCACAGAGTCCAGCTCGGCATAGGCCATGGCGTTATCGATCTGGTGGTCCAGCGTGTGCGTGTAGGCCGACATGAGGTCTGCGTCGGCCATGTGGCCTGGCGCGAACCCGCTCTGGTTGCGGTGTGAGTCGGCCGACGAAGGACTCAGCGGCATGCTCGACAGGTCCGTGTGGGAGTACGAGTCGGGCAGGCTGGTGAACTGCTGGGCGAAGCGGTCGTCAATGTGCTTCTTGTCGGCGGAGGAGATCCATCCTTGCGGCTCGCTGCGGCCGCGCGCCATTCGGCGGCCGTCGGTGTCGCCCGAGGCGTCGAGCGGGAAGTCGCGGCCGGTCATACGCTTTGCGTGGCTTGCATGGTGGGGCGAATCGGCGGCACTGCTACTTGGCGTCGTTGTTGTCGGCGTCATGAGCGTGGATCCGAAGTCTAGCGGATAGTCCACCATCGGGTCCTGCATGAACTGGTGCATATAGTAGGCAGAGTCATCCTCCGATATGTGGAACGCCGTGCCTCCGTCGGGGTCTGAGAACATCGGAAATGACTAGCACAATGAGCACCCCAAACTCGCACAAGTAAATACACGGCTTTTCGAGGGACTGCCGATTTAGCAAAATACGATGACTAACCGCCAGCCAGTGTGAGCCGCCCGTTTGCGCAGACTCTAAGTCGCTGACGGGTAGGTTACCGATCGTTCAGACGTGGGGTAGGGTACGGTGAGTGCTTGTTGTTCAGGCTGCGTTACGGGCAAAGGACGCAGGGTATTGCGGGCCCTGGGAGAGTCTCACACGCCCTGCATGGATTAGGACTCAACTAATAACCGCGCTGGCTGTTTCTGCGGCAGATGCCGCCGCGCACAGGCGGGCGAGCTGGTGGCTGGCCTTGCGCGGTTTTTTTAATAATATAAAAAGTGTTTAGTGGTCGGACTATTCTGCGGGGCCCCAGGCGGCTGCACGGGTTTCTTATCCAGTTTCGTCATGTTGAATAAAACAAGACACATCATCGACAGCATGAGACCCAATCATGGCTTACGGGATGCGCCCCTCATCGTGTCGAGCTGCAGAGAGATATGCAACAAGGTCGCCGCCTCGTGCATATGATCGGTTCGCTCAAATTCTCGGAGCGATGACCGGAGGGGTGGAGGTTCAGTGAGCGCTGCTGGCTCAAGCACCTGCTCGGGGAAGACACCGGTTTTCCGGCATGGTCCTGGGTGGCCCACGCTTCACGTCGGGGCCCGAGCCGTCCCAAGTGGGCGCGCTGGGCTATGTGGATAGCGCATGTCGCCGGCGCTGACTTTTTCTCGGTGCACAACCCTACATGCGATGTTTCACTCTGCGGTTTGATCCTTTCGCCCCAAATCCTTGCCCTCTTGCATCAAAATTACTCCTGCATACCTTTAGTAAGCTCGATGCGGGTCGGCGACAGCTATGTCGCGCGGGTCAACCCGTTGCCGGTCAGGGCAACGTATTCCGCCGTTTTTTGCGCGAAATTCTGCATTTTGGCGGCACGCCGCCGGGCGCCGTTCTCGCACAATCTTTCTGGCCCCACTAGGCTGCGTCAGTTTTGTTCCCCTGACTCGGTTTGGGTTTCTGACCTTCTACCCTGGACTCAGCCCCCTGCGAGGAGGCATCGAGGATGTTGGCGGGGCGACGGCTGCGTGGAGAATTTTTCTGAGCGCGGCCGCGCTGGCCCAGTTTTTTTGTCAGTTTCGAAGGTTAACGAGTTATAAGACGCCAATTAGTCGGTTACTAGCTAAATTTCCATGAAAAGATACGTGCGATGTCCTGTGGCGGCTACGGTGGATGTGCCCCGCGTCTGATACACCTAATTTACTCACGATGGCTATGGGCGGCGCAGTGACAGCCGAGGGTAAATTTACTCACGATGGTTATGGGCGGCGCAGTGACAGCCGAGTTGTGAACCGTTCCATGGCGAAAAAATGCGCGCGTGATCACGAGCCTTGGCGCTAAGAGGGTTGCAGCTGATAGCCACGGACGGCGTCTCAGCAGCCATTAGAGTCGCAGGCAACCATTATGTACAATTGGTAGCATTGAATTTTTGTTAGCAAAAAAGGCCATGGTCTCTCCCCAAGGCACCAATTATGCGTCGGCACATGCAGTGCTGCAGCGGGGGTGACTTCATTAAGCATTAGGGTTTGAGATCGGCGCTTGCGATGTACTCTGACGCATCCGGCGCGGCGTTTGTCTGCTGCACTGCTACAGCGGTGCGTGTGACCAAGATCTTTTCTTAAAAAAAGCACAAGGCCGGCAGTTTAGGCAACCCGCAGCGGAGACTGGAAAGACCCCTGCCGGAGCAGTAGTCAATCGGCCGGAGAAATGCCGCGTTTCGCCCCAGGGCTTGGCGGTGCGCTGACGATGATGATGATGCTTGGCACCGTCATGTAAAAAAATGCGCGGCATCGATGGCAAGCCCAGTGCTCATTCTGCGTATCGCAATTGTCTTTTGCTATGGTCTCATTTAATGGTTATAATTCTTTACTGAACCAGCCTCGACGCAAACGTGATCGCCTGCTCGTCACACACCCACATATTTTTTTCATGAAAACATGACCCGTGAACGGCACACGCACGACCGGTTACGATGTCTGGTTACGACGACGAATCGCGGCGTGCTTGTTTCTAGCCTTAAGGCTTACTTCGTCAGGTCGCTTAGGAGTTGTAGCGCGAGTCACGTGTCGCGTCATTACACCTGACCTTGCATAGGCGAAATTTGGTGTTTCTGGCCATAAACATTATCCGTCTGCAATGCCTGAGTTCGACAAGCTTTTTGAGCATATCGACAGCTCCGAGAAGAAGTACATTGCGCGCTTGGGCGAGGCCGTTGCCATCCCGTCCGTCTCGGCCGATCCTGCTCGCCGTGAGGACGTCGTGAGGATGGGAAAGTGGTTGGCCGCGCAGCTGAAGACGCTGGGAGCCACGGACATTGAGCTGAAGCCGCTTGGAAAACAGGAAGGCGAGGACCTCGAGCTGCCCCCCATTGTGGTTGGCCGCCTCGGCACGGACAAGGCCAAGAAGACGGTGCTTATCTACGGCCATTACGATGTGCAACCCGCGCAGAAGGAGGACGGCTGGGATACCGAGCCATTCGAGCTGGCGCAGAAGGGCGACAAGCTGCTTGGCCGCGGCTCCACTGACGACAAGGGTCCTGTTATCGGCTGGCTGAATGTGCTTGAAGCACACAAAGATCTTGGCATTGAGATCCCCGTGAACCTTGTGTTCTGCTTCGAGGGCATGGAGGAGAGCGGCAGCGAGGGCCTCGACGAGCTCATCAAGCGCGAGGCCAACAGCTACTTCAAGGGCGTGGACGCCGTGTGCATCTCCGACAACTACTGGCTCGGTACAAAGCACCCGGTTGTGACCTACGGCGTGCGCGGTGTGCAGTACTACCAAGTGACCATTGAGGGCCCTGCGGCTGATCTGCACAGCGGCCTGTTTGGCGGCGTTGTTTACGAGCCATTGATCGACCTCTCGCATGTGTTTTCGAAGCTCGTGACGCCGCAGGGCGAGATCCTTGTTCCTGGCGTGAAGGAGATGGTTGCTCCGTTGACTGACAGCGAGGATAAGCTGTACGATAGCCTGCACTTCAACGTTCCCGAGCTCGAGGCCAACATCGGCTCTCAGACCGTCATCCAGGATTCCGTGAAGAAGGCCTTGCAGGCCCGCTGGCGCTATCCGTCGCTGTCGCTGCATGGCGTGGAGGGCGCCTTCAGTGAGAAGGGCGCGAAGACGGTCATCCCCGCTAAGGTCGTGGGCAAGTTCTCGATCCGTACCGTGCCCGACATTGACGCACCGAAGCTGGACCAGTGTGTTTTCGACCACGTCAAGAAGGTGTTTGGCGAGCTTCACTCGAAGAACAAGATGTCGGTCGAGCTTGTGCACGGCGGCGACTATTGGGTGGCTGACCCGCACGGCTGGAGCTACAAGGCCGCGGCAGCGGCCACGAAGGCGGTCTGGGGCGTGGACCCCGATTTCACGCGTGAGGGTGGCAGCATTCCCATCACGCTCAGCTTCCAGGACAACCTGAACACATCGGTTGTTCTGCTCCCCATGGGCCGCGGTGACGATGGCGCACACTCGACGAATGAGAAGATTAATGTGTCGAACTATGTGCAGGGCACAAAGACGCTGGCTGCCTACTTGCACTACATGGGCGAGTCGAAGGACTAATTTTGTAGGAGTAGAACACTAAACAAGCATGTAGCGTGTATTTAACGAACGCTGAACGAGACGAGTGCCCACTGGTTGCGACGAACTGACTAAAGTAGGGGGCAGGATGTTAGTTGTATACAATAATAGCACAAACCCCCTCCTGCGTGGGAAAATTCGGTGCGAATCTGAGTGTGCTAACGGGCCTGAGTCGGCCGAGGCACGACCGTGATTTTGCTAAAGTTGCGCTACTATTCATTGAAGTGAAGGTAAGTAGTACATAGCATAGGCTTCGCATGGGTGCTAGGGAAACCTCACACATCTAACGACTACCACGCCAATCCGCTATGTGCTGCAACTAAAGCGGCCGAAACACAGTTCAAAGTCCAATCGTACTGAGAAACAATTCCCACTCCGGATCCAAAAATAACCCAAAATTAGCCTTTCTATCATCATTTACCTTTTTTTTTTCTAGTGTGTCAACAATTTACATATCTACGACCGGCGGCCGAGACGCCGGCGGCGCGATTAAATAAGGGCAATTATATATGTTGGGGCCATCGCTTAGATTGCCGCCATGCTCTTCTTGATTTGCGCAATCGCGCGGCCCGGGTTCAGGCCCTTCGGACACGTCCGCGCACAGTTCATGATTGTGTGGCAGCGGTACAGCGACATGCTGTTCTCGAGTTTCTCGCGGCGCTTCGGGCCGGCCTCGTCGCGCGAGTCGATCATCCAACGGAACGCCTGCATCAGCACGGCCGGGCCGAGGTACTCCTGCTGGTTCCACCAGTACGACGGGCACGACGTGGAGCAGCATGCGCACAGAATGCACTCGTACAGACCGTCAAGCTTCGCGCGGTCCTCAATGCTCTGCAGGTTCTCCTTGCCGTCAGCGGGGACGTCCTTGCGCTGCAAGTACGGCTCAATCGACTTGTACTGCTTGTAGAACAGAGTGAGATCAGGTACAAGGTCGCGGACAATGAACATATGGGGAAGGGGATATAGATTCGTGGGCTTGGCGGTGTCGCGGTTGATCTTGGACAGGCACGCCAGCGTGTTTTCGCCGTTGATGTTCATGGCGCACGAGCCGCAAATACCCTCACGGCAGGAGCGCCGGAACGTGAGCGTGGCATCCATCTCGTTCTTGATCTTCAGAATCGCGTCCAGCACCATCGGCCCGCAATCGTTCAGGTCAACCTTGTACTCCTTCAGGAACGGCTTCACCTCTGGCGTGTCCGGGTTCCATCGGTAAATTTTGAATGTCTTGTACATCGGCTCGACCTCTGTAGACGCCAGGCGGCGTCCAAGAGCGCTCAAAGTACTTGCTTTGCCCCCCACGGCTCTGAACATATCCGGCTTGATCAGTGGTGTATGGAGAAGTGGAGTAAGATGACCTCAAATATGACTTCGCGGAGGTGGGACATTTGCAACGGCCCTGATTGGCGGCCCAAACCCCTGCCCTCGGTGCGACGCGCGGACCCAGGCTGCCCTTCAACTCGGGTATACCGCGTGTCACGGGGTGCTGATGCCCTTCTGCCACTGGTGAATGTGCTGCGTGCAGTGCGGCTTCGCGACGTTTACGCTGCGCAGCGCTGGATTCGTGCGGCGTATGCGAGCGTGGCGAATGCTAAGGGCCTTGCGGTTTCTCTTGCGAACGTAAGAATTCTTTGCGTTCCTGCAATTTCTGTTAGGTTAGTTAGGTATATTTAACTTTTGTAACAGAACCCCATGAGGCCCAGCGCCAATCCCTCAAGAAGATAAATTAATCGCAAGGGTGTTTTGGCTCTTAGGTTCATTTTGGCCACCTCGCAAAGCTCTGGTAAAGCTCCGTGGAACATAGTCTCATAATGAGCCGAGGACGGCTTTGCCTTAGATGTCCTCGTGTCTTTCTGAGGATTGTGTTGCACCGCTTTAGATTATGGCAAATACGTATGCGCTTTATTTCGGCGCGAATGTCCTCCGTTAATTCGCATTGTTATGAGAAATGCGTTAGTTTTGAGGTAGCACTGCATGCCCTAAGACGAAGAGGTAAAACTCTTCGGCATTTTCACAATATACCCAAGAATCACTCCAAATTCATTCAGTACTTAGCTTGGTAGCTTTAATTTAAGGGCTCGTCCGGCGTTGTCTTTGTTATTGATTTCATGTACGCCTAACCCTGGGAGCCTGGGATCCTGCCCTGATATATTCGAAAATTTCACATTTTACGCTGCAACAAGCATGGATTCGGTGCTTGACCTGCTCGCGGCGGTCACGCCGGCAACAGCGAAAGCTGCTGCAGATCTAATAGGCCCCGATTTGCTTGCGGCCAGCTCTCCGCAACAGAAACATAAGCTCAAAACGAGAATCTCGGCGCTTTTGAAAAGCTCGGGTACCACTCGAGCTGTCGGTGCCGTGCTGGCCCGTCGCGCGCTCGTAGACTGGTCAATTGTAAAGACACACGGTGCAACATGGGCCCCGATTCTGTTGCATGTCCTGGATCTGCCTGATCGAGTGTGCTGGGCCCCGGCAATACGAACTCTCACTTTTTTGTACACGCAAGTACACGGCAAGGCGGATTTATCGCGCGAAACGGGGGGCTCGAAAATCGGAGAATTCATGAAGCGCCTCGTTAAAGTGCTGCCCGAGCTCGACTCGAGCCTTTACTTTGTCGTAACTCGCATGCTCCGGCTATACCCTACACAGTGCCGGCCCTACTTGAACAAGCTCGCACCTCTATTGGACACGTCAGGTGGCGAGAGTGCACTGGCATCTTTGTGCCTTGCTGAGAGGGCTGCCGCTGAGGTCTGGCAGCAGCGGGTCGCCGAACTCTTGAGCGAACTCGAGCAAAATAGCTCCGCTGAGGCTGCAGACCTCACCAGAGCTCATCGACTGACTCTGCTACAAGAGTATATTCTTGTTGCTGCGGACGTGAGGGCCAAGATTCCGGCTGCGCGGTTACTGCGTGCTATAAATGCATTCCTCAAGTCTTATAGACCGCTGCCGACGATACAAATCCTGGACTTTATGCTGTCGACTCGCGAACCCTTGGAAACGCTTTACATACAAAGCTTTGACTCTTTGGTATACAATCTTGTCGATTGTTTGGATCTCGGCAAACATGTTGCTGTCGCCGTGGCCGAATTCATGGCTTGGATTTTGCGCAGCGTGGGCTGGACGTCTGAGAATTATTCCCAAGTACTTACGCGCCTGACGAAGAAGCTCTTGCTTGTGTCGAGCAAGAAGTACGAGCCAATTGGTGCCGAGGGACTCGCAGACTATGTTCAAAATGCTGCAAGCTTCAAGGAGGAAGCCCTCACGGCGGCTAGCTCTGCTACACTTGCTCGCTACTTTTCGGCGGTTATCCTCTGTGTTCCTGCAATTCCACAGTCGGTCAGAATGCAGATTGATTATTACTTGCTTTCCTACGGAACCACCGAGGAGGTTGTCAAGGCCACGTTGTATGCAGGGCGATTCTCGATCCTGCCTTTGTCGATACACAAACGACTTTCAAACCTTGAAGGCTTGGAGGCGCTGGTACATCCGCGTTTCCCTCCTCTTAATATATCGGAACACGCCCTGAAAATGGCTCAAAGCCAGCACGTAGAAGAGTCCGATGTCACCGGTAGCAAGTTCGATGCGTTTGACGGCGATGCTGCTGTCATTGCAGAGGAAACTCCCGAAACGGGCTCAAACGTTGCAGCAGTCTCTGAGACTAATGTAGAAATCACAGCGGACAACGAACCACAGGAGGAGAGCGAATTGCCAGAGGAGAAAGAGGTGCAGCTTCCCTCAATACCTGAATCGGTGAAGCCCGTGCATCATAGTGTGCTTGAATCTGCAGCACCCCCAGAAAAGCGTCAAAAACTCTCAGACGACGAGATTGAAGAAGCAGCACCGGTCAATCCTACTGTTGTTACTGAGGACCATGCTGCTGTTGAAAACAATGAAGAGGACTCGGAAGACGATTTAATTATTCCAGCTCTTACTATGGACAGCGATTAGCGCCGCCTAACCCTAAAGTGCGGGACATTGTGGGATGCAGGTGTAGGAGAATGGAGCGCATGATTTGTAAAAAGAAAAAATGATGTAATCACGTCGAACTACTATTCAGAATTTGTAAACCGAACAGGCTAAAATAAAATACTCGACTTAATGGACGCCGAGTTGGAAGCTTTGCTCGACGCTGCTAAGGCCAAGCTTGGCAAGTCCAGTTCGCCCGATGCTTCGGAAGATTCTGAGGACATTGCTGAGATTGTGAATGCAATTCCCAAGCTCCATGCAGATATTAAGATTGACGACTCCAAACCACGAGAATCCGTAGCTGAGCAGCCATTGAAACATATTCCGCTGAAAAATATCCGGCCAACGAAGCCAGATACAGCAGGCAGCAAATGGTTTGATATGAAGGCGCCTGAGCTAACACCCGAGCTAAAGCGGGATCTGCACATTTTGAAAAATCGACATGTGCTCGATCCGAAGCGCTTTTACAAGAAAGAGGATGCCCCCAGTAAGTACTTTGCTATGGGTACCATCAAGGAAGACCCCACTGAGTTCTTCAGTGCGCGGCTTACGCGCAAGCAGCGCAAGCGCACCCTTGCTGAAGAGATTCTTTCTACGCGCGGCGACTATTTCGACAAGAAGTATAAGGAGATTGCAAAGTCGCAGCGCAACTCTCGTATTTTGAAGAAGCGCCAGCACCAACCTCGTGGGCGAATGGCTTGAGTGGCTTGAACTTCCTATCATAGCCAACCTTAATATTTATTAGTAGACTGGTTCGGTCCGTAAGGCACAACCACTAGCATGTAACAATAATGCCACTTTTAGCGACCCCAAGAGAAAAAAAAGATTGAGGCTCATTGTGATTACTATCAATTGGATTCAGCCTTGAACAATGAAGTTACCAAAAGCATTATTAGAGGTTAGACGCGCTAAATTACTCCTCGATACTACGTCGAAAAGGCCTAATCCAGATAGCTTGTAAAAATATAGCTTCTGGGCCGCTTTCTAGACTGCAGTAACATCAGTGCGCCTAGTTTTATCAAAAAGGCCCAAGAAAGGGCTGAAAAGTATCGCAGACCTTTGATTCATATATACTTTTCATATACAAAGGTAAGAATATCCGAAATTGATCGACTAAGAGCGATGGTGCTATATACAAGTTAGCTTTAATGTCGACTTTGATCTGAATGTCACGTTCTGTCGGCTCCGTGTGATACACTAAATCTAAAGTTTCACTCAAAATAGCTAAGAGAGTGCATTTTCACTACAAGCGAAGGCACCAGGCTAACAGCTTTCTCCAACGATGAGCCACAGCATATTCCCCAGCCCCATAAACTGATGTAACAGCCATGATACTTTTCAGAAGTGGGCGCGGCCACGGCAGGTACACATCATGTAATGTTTTAAGTCTGGGCATGGCCATTCATTGACTTGTGATTTTCTTGACTCTCTGCATGAGGTTGTTCGACCTCCTGATTTTTCTTTTTGTTGGCGCTGGCCGTCCCCTCGAAGGTCTCTCGAACACGTAGATAGTGTGCGAGCTCTTCGGCAGATACCGAGGGAACGAGTTCTCGCAGCGCCTTTTCGAAGTCTGCAATTGAGACCCTCGCACGTGTATCCTCCTCCGAGGCCACGTCCTGGAACCACTTACGAATCGATATTGGCTCTCCAGCATGAGCCTCATTGAATGCGGATATTTTGGCATCAATCTCGTTGGCAGTTCGAGTCATTGCATTGAGCATAGCATCGGACGACATGGCATAGAAATCAGCGCCTGTGTAAGTGAAAGGGCACTTGGCCGCAATGTTTGACAGATCAACACTCGGATCGAGGTCAAACTTACGCGTCAAGGCTTCCAAAATCGTGCGCTGCTTTTCATGAGTGTCTGAAACACCAAGATAGAGCATCTTGTCAAATCGTCCTGGGCGCAGAAGAGCCTCATCTAGTAGATCTGGGCGATTAGTAGCACCAATCACAAAGACGCCATCACTACCCTCACTCATGCCATCGAGTTCGGCCAATAACTGCGATACGATTCGGTCCATCACACCACCAGAATCACCCTTGTTGCCACGCTTCGGAGCAACTGAGTCTAGCTCATCGAAAAACACGACACATGGTCGTGCATCACGGGCTTTCTGAAATACACGGCGCACATTGGCCTCAGACTCACCAATGTACATGTTAAGCAGCTCAGGGCCCTTGACACTAAAGAAGTTGAGGCTGAAGCTGGTTGCAATAGCCTTGGCCAGAAGAGTTTTGCCTGTACCAGGAGGTCCATAAAATAGAATACCGCTTCGCTTCTTTAATCCACTGGCAAATAGCTCAGGATGCTTGAGCGGCATCTCGATTGTATCCATGATTTCGCCCTTGACAACATCCAAACCGCCGACATCCTTCCATCCGACAGTGGGAATTTTGGGCGCGCCAATAGAGTCGCTGTATTTGCCGCGCGCATCAGAAATCGCCTTTTCTAGATCCTCTGGTGTGAGTTTGATGACACCTCCTTGACTCAAGACATCATCCTGGGTAGCTCGCTCATAAGCCAACTGTTTAGCAGTGCGAACGATCGCCTTCATGTCGGGCGGGGTCAGTCCTGCACTCTGTAATGCTAGAGAATCTGCTGATACATCGCCCCGCAAAGCAAATCCAATGAGTACATCCTCCTGGAACCGCGAAACTAGCGGGTGTGTATCCTCCGCTGTCTTCCCCTGTGATAATAGCAGATATCGCAAGATTTCTTTACGCTCTGGTTCCGAAGGTACCGGCACTTCGACTTCAAACTTGAATTTGTTGCGCACACTATCAGCAACGACATCCGGGTCGCTCACGGTTGCCGCAAGAATCATGCCGCCACGACCAACCACTTCGTTCAGAACGTCGAGCAAGCCATTGATCAGCGGAGTGTCTTTGCCGTCTACGTCATTTTTCTTAGCCAATGCTTCGAGATGGAGCAGCGTGACAAGGCAAGTGTTGGTAGATGCTGCGCGCTCAAGCCGTGCTTTCAAAGTGGCCAATGTCTTTCCGTCGGTATCACCAATGACATCGTAGGCATTGAGGACCATTTCATGGATGCCTAAATCCGCCGCGACACTATGGAGCAACGTCGCCTTTCCAGTACCACGCTTTGAACTTTTCAGCAAGATGGTAGTCTTCAATGCTGCCCCACGTGGGGTCAAACTAGCTTGTAAAAGTCGCCTTAAGTACTGAGCGTGCGTGAAAAGACCATCTGAATGGCCTACGTAGTCAAATAGTGGAGGCAGCCCCAGGTACTCACGCCAAGGTAGCCGTGATGAAGGTGCCAACGACTGGTCGAGACCACTCTGTACCATACGCGTGTGTACCGGGTTTATGACATATTGCTCATCTTTGCTTGGAAGGCCGTGGACCTTAAACCAAGCAACTGCATCCGGCCGTGAGCTCTCATCAAGAACCACATCCGCGAACTCGGCCTCATCGTCTTCGTGTGATGATGGGGTTGATACGAGTCTTGCCAAGCTCGTGTCGATAGGGACTGCAATGATATCATTTTCTGCAACGATGCGTGGCGTTGTAGCGAAGTAAGACTTCAATCCGCGCAGAAAAGCTGTCTGGTTAAAGCGCTCTGTTGAAATGGGAGACGAAATGCGAGAAAGCGTTACCCCCTTTGCCGTTTGTAACGAAACCGCTTGAGTAAGGCGCTCTACTTTCAGGGAAGTAGGCGACCCCAAGTTGAAAACAAGCAACGGCGGCAGCAGGATCTGTGTTGGGCCTACACTCGCAGGATCTGGGTAGGAAAATAGCCGGATGATGCGGGACGTCGGTGACGATTCCGAGCAAAGTCTGACCAAATCTCCCGAAAACACGCCCAATCGTGCTAGTCCCTCAATATGCAGGAAACCTATATTATGTGGGTCCTCATGCGGTTCTATTGAGGGCAAGATACTGGAGTTGTGGATCGGAGATTGCAAGCATGCGACGTCCAGCGTCACAGCGTACTCCAGCGGGTTGCTGTTGAGAAACATGTCAACGGAAATGTCGGCGGGCGATTCACTCTTGTTACGCGGTAAAGCATCCTTGATAACCGAGACTGTGAGCTGCTCGGGGTCTATGAGACCTTGATCCACGGGCTCACAGGCTCTTATCGAGGCATCTAGCTCCGGAATGTATTGACCCTGACGCGTGAGACGAGGCAGGTGATGGCTGATTTGAGAAGCCTCGGCGCGGTACTGTTCGTAACGCTCTGTGTGCTCACAAACGAGGACAACATGGCTCAACTTCGGCGGTTCGACAGCCATCCATATGATTTCGGCACCCACCGGTGCGGCAGTGAGTGCCTCAGGGCTGATTTCCACGCTGTCCGGGGTCGGCGCAGCGTGTGGAGACACGGCGAACAACGTCCACGGAATAAATGGCACGTTGCCGGCGTAGCGCGAGCGCACAGCGATGTACGCTGGCTCGTCGCCACTGACGCCCTTCGAAGGCGGGCTCGGAACGCGGGCCGTCCCGGGTTGTACGGCACGCGAGTGCACAAGCCGGCCTACGTTCTGCATGTGTGGAAGAAGAAGCGTCCCAATGCGGGGTACAGCGTTTCGGCAGTCGCGTCGAAGGCAGGTGTGTGTCTCTTAATGTGTCGGGGTAGGCATCTGGGTTAGGCTCGTCCCACCAGCAGGGCGAGGGCGGCGCCAGCGAGCCGGCCGAAGCGGTAGGGCCGCTTCTGCTCGAGTGTTTAGTGCTCGCATATAATATATTTAAGGATGTTGTGCTTTAGTGCTCACATTTTAAGTATATCGCTTAGTCGTGCGAGCTACGTTGCTGAATCCTGTGCTGGCACTGTCGCTGGAGTTATTTCATTCGGGGTTATGTGCACTAAGTGGTCTCTGTTCTCTTTCTAGAATTTTATATGGCAAACCGAATGTATTCCGATATCAGCGAGTGCGGTGGACTAAACTCCGACACTTGGCCTCTGTAAGTTGTGAATGTATTGTAGGCTGTGGAAGTTCAAGAGCTTGATATGCCTCGAAGTTCAACGCACATATACTGCCTTTTTATGATTTTGAATGTAGTTCGTCTTAACTGTCTATTCTGCCTTCGGCTTGGAGCTCAGCTCGGCGCTGATACGCCCGAAAAAGTCATATGCCATATAAAGTGGAATGATCAATGTCGGCAAGTAGACGGCCACGAGGTTTGCACGCTCCCGCGTAGTTAGCTGCGGAAGTACGGCTACTTCGGCCACGCATGCCAGCGTTGTTGTACTGGCCTCGACACCGTAGGCAAGCACCGCCGGGTAAACGCGCTTGTTCCGCTTCCACAGGTCGTAAGCCGCCCAAACAAAGAACGGCGTCTGCAAGAGCAGCTCGACCCAGACGAACGTTTGCAGCCAAGTGGGGCGGCTGGCCACGAGCAGGTCGCGGTTTTGCGCGATGTGGAAGTCGCCCAGCTGACGCTGGAATGCAAAAACCCAGTCGCGGGGTAGCGCAATCGTCGAGTCGATTGCGAGAGTGATGACAATGTGCAACACAAAGTACACGATGTAGAACGTGTCCATTTCAGTAGGAAACTCGCCAGGCTTCGGTACGGTGCAGTGTTTTGGTGGGTTCGCCTGTCGATTTGGTGGTTTAGGTTAATTATTGTCAGTGCCCACATTTTTGAGACAGGATAAACATGAGCTGCCATGCCGGCTGCAGTTCTAATGGTAAGAGCATTTCACAGACCTTATTGATTGTGGTGCATTGATATGCAAGTAATTGAGTTGCGGTCATAATAGGACAAGCTTTCGTTTTGAGCAGGGCACCGGGCCTTGCAATTTTCAATATTAGTACTTACGACAGTGGACTCGCTGCCGAATGATAGGCGCATAGCACCGATTTAGGATCAGAATTATGTGGTTAGCTGGAGTTTTTAGCCCAATGTCTCCTGGGCAAGACTAGACTAGACTAAACTAGACTAGCTTCGATGCAATGGTCTATAATGTTTCGAAATGCAAATATCGTGCGTCGCACATGCTCGAGCACAAGCCAATCTATCTCGCGCTGCGCATAAGCGTGTCCTTGGCCTCGTTTATCTTGAGTGCAAAGTAGTTTGAGCCACCTCTGTCCGGGTGGTTCGCAAGCATGATTCGGCGGTGCTGCAACGTGATCTCGCGCTTCGACGCGCCCGGCTGCAGCCCGAGGATCTCCAGCGCCTCTGAGTGCGTCATTTGGCTTTGGAACCCGCCCGGCAGAAACCGAGTCTGCTTGGGCGACGCTGGTCCGTAGTCGACGACGCCGAACGCGCTCGGAGGCATGGCCCGCAGCCGCGTCCAAGCGCGAAACGCCGCGCGCCCGGTCCCAACGGCGGTGATCAGCCCGAGGCCGGCAATAATGGGCAGCACCATTGGCCGCTGCTGTTGGCGGTTCGATTAATTAGCGGGCGTTCTTGTTCCGCGAGCGAGCAGAGGCCGAGCTAAGGGCAAACCCCAGG
Source organism: Entelexis vaccinii (assembly GCA_004125185.1). Taxonomy (NCBI): domain Eukaryota; kingdom Fungi; phylum Ascomycota; class Dipodascomycetes; order Dipodascales; family Trichomonascaceae; genus Entelexis; species Entelexis vaccinii. The sequence goes on along the minus strand of NRDX01000007.1, from coordinate 106,348 downwards.
TGTATCACGGCGCACCCCACAAACTGCGGCGATGGTTTGCCAGTTTCGCTCGAATTATTCACTTTATTTCAATGCAGTTTGTAGAAGTTTGTGAAAGTGTATTTAAATAGCTGAGGATAAATACGCGTACAATGCCACAGCACAGTGGCCTATCAGTCGAGTGTCCTGTAGGTTGATGTAGCGGATCGGGCAAATCGTGCCGACGAGTTGCATGGTTTCGCTCGTGTTCTAATGCGGTATGGTTTCACAGCCTATACATTTGTGCGGTGCAAAGAAAAGTACGGTCCAGCTCCACTTGGGATCGACACTAATTTATACAATGCCCAGGTGAGATCGACCCAATTCTGTTTGGAACCGACACTACTGTGAAGAACGGTTGATATCGAATCCGTGACAACTCGTGCAGGGTCCAGTTCTTACGTGTTCTAATGCAAAAAGGCAGAGCACCTCATGCGGCTGCACGGCTCTGGGCCTCGAGCCACTGCTGCTTGCGGCGATGCAACGCGATCTCCGTCTGCGCGCGCTCCTCGGCCTTCACGACTAGCGACTCGTTGATAGGGAAGTGGGTTCCGTCGATCTGCGACTTCGGCCGTATGGGGAGTAACCACTCCAGCCAAGTATTGCCCATTATCTGGGATATGTTGTTTATTTTGCCCACGTCGTAGATATTTCCCAGCGTCTGCCGGTCCGGCGGCTGGCGGTATCGCCACTGTGACGCAGGGAGCGACGTGCGGTACGGCTGAGGCTCCATGGTCTCGAGCGTAGTGCAGTTTTTGACGAGAAGCCAGGTCGTGTAGGTGCCAAACGCGGCGAGAATAATGACGAAGGTGGATGCCAGCACAAAATAGAGGGAGAAGTTCACGCCGATGAAGTCTTCTAGGTACTGCTCTTCCTTGAAGTAGGAGTAGACGCGAGGCAGCGCCACGGCTTCGGCCATGACGCAGAGCACGAAGACGTACCACAAGAACTGGACGAAAAACTTGTGGTTGCGGAGCCCCACGCAGGTGGAGAACCAGGGACAGTGGTGGTCCATGCGCAGAACGCAGATGCCGCAGTGTCGGCAGTGGTGCGTGCGGTCCGGCTTGAAGCAGAGGCACTTATTGCAGAAGCGGATGCCGCCGTCGTGCTTGGCCTCGACGGCTTGCTGTAGAACGAGCGGCGCGGCCTCCTCGGCGTCTTCGGCCTCGAACGAGAAGTCCGGGTCTACGGTGAACTCTTTGTACTCAACGGGCGAGCCGGGCCCAACGCTCCATACGCGATAGTAGGCCACGAACGCGGTAACGCCGGCAAGAACGCCGAGCAAAAGCACGGGCAGGCGCACTACGGCAGAGCTGATTCCGCTCGCATACACGGCGTGCGATAGTGTGCCCCACACGACGGCGAGGGGCACGACGAAGCGCGGCGTCCAGAACAGGCACACGCAGCATCCGCGCATGCACCTCTGCTCGGAGCAGTTCCAGTACAGCCCCGGACAGAACCGGAGGACCATGGGAGCGGGCTTCGGGCTAGGCGGCGGCGAATTGCGGGCAACAATCAGTGCTTTAAGGCCCGGACAGTGGCGGCTGATTCGAGTCGCGGCGCTTCTGGATCCGCGCACTGCGCGTTTGTCGTGGCGCTACGCGGTACGCGCACGCAGCAGGCGGTCCTCCAAGGCTGAGCCGCCGCGTTAGCTGCCGCGGCGGCGGCGGCGGCGGCGGCGCGCGCCATTTCTGCATCAAAATATTTAAGCTAATTGTTAGACTAAAATTAGACCACAAATTAGACTAAAAACTAGGCTATGCGTTATTGAGAGCGGCGCTTAGGCGGAGTACTTCTGCTGGAGCTCCTTCACATAGGCAATGTACTCGGACTCGGCGTCCGCCTGCGAGAGGCCCTTGCGGTCCTCCCAGGCCTGCCACTTCATCTTGCCCTTGAAGTCGAGAAGGCCCGGCTTCTCGCTCGTGTTGTCGCCAACGGTGGCCTGCTTGTAGAGGCCGTAGAGCTTCAGCATCTCCTGGTCATTGGGCTTGGACGGCAGGTTCTGCACGGCCTGCGCAGCAGCTTCGAACTCGGCGGAGGGCATTCTTTGCGATGTGGGTGGGAAGAAAGAAAGCGGTTAGTGGTTTCCGTGTTTATGAGCACGGCCGGCGTGGGCTGGGAACGCCAGCACCAGCATCGTGCACATGCGCGCTGGCTGTTGGGGTTCCTGCATCACGTGTGTGGACCCTGAGCGTTGATTTAGGCTCTGCGAACGTGCGGGTTTGGACGGTGGTTGTCGAGCTGTGTTTGCTATAACATGTCTTCAAGCGGTGTTTTTTGTGTGCAGCACTCGCAATTCATATATTTTTCTACTACTAAGTTGTACATTTCATATTTAGAGACTCTATTTACAAGATATTCAGTAGACTCTGCGCGGTACTGAAATTTCCGCATTTAGTTTACAGCATCGCTCGCTCGGGGCTTGTCGCGGTTGTTTTGTTTTTATGCGGAGTGTATTTTGTAGCAGTAATGCTCGCATTGAGCTTTTGGCGGCGGTTTTGAGCTAGATGCTTTGGTTCTGAGCCGTTGTTCAGCGCTCGCATACCTCACAGCTTGCAATAAAGCATGATGTTTGCCTGGCTCTACGATCTTTTTTGTAGCAGCAGCATGCTCAATGGTCATTACTACAGTAGTGCACGACAGTTGCATGCAGAATTGCACTCCACTTGTGTGTCATTCCACTTGTGTATCGGTTTTTGCCGCGTATGTACATAGCATAACCAACAACGCTGCCGTGGCCTGCAGATTTTGTTGCTTTAGACGCCTGCCAGCAGGGCCTGGACCTAAAAGAGCTTCTTGGCCGGCACTTTCTTCTCCTCAAACACCTGCAGCACCTGCCGCACGTCTTCTTGTCGCGGGATCTCGGCGTCAATCTCTTCAAACACTATCTCATTGATCGCGTCTAGCGCCACGTCGTCAGCAACTTGTTCATTATAGCGCTCCCACAGGCCGCGGGAAGTGGCCGGCGGCGTGTGGTTGAAATGCGGGCCGAAATTGAAGCGCGCGGCACCGCCTTTGTAGACTGAAATCATCGGGTAGTACCCGAGCCAGCCATCATCCACGGGCTCGAGGTGCAGCCAGAAGTCGAACTTCGACAACGGTGGCCGGAAGTCCCGCAGCGGCTCGGCCAGCGTGCCCGCATACTCGCCGTTCCGAAACACCTTCACAAACGAGCCCGGTATGACCTCGTTCGGTTTGGGGTCGCCATAGTGCTGCGGAAGAATGTACCGCTCCATCTCGAGCGACGAGCGGTAGTTCAGGCTCTCGAGCCAGATCTGGTCCTTGTACTTCAGGGGAACGCGACTGCGCACGGTGCCAAGCGGCCGCGAGTCGCGTGGGATGCGCACTTGGAACCCAATCACGTCGCCCGGTCCGAATGGAGCCATGAACGGCTGCGGCCGCGCGCAGTGCAGGGCCGCACCTTGGCCGTCCTGCACGCCGTACGAGTAGCTATCAGCGCCGACGGGGCCCTCGCAGCTCGTCTCGCGGCGCGCAATGCCAATGCGCACATTCGGTCGTACAACCTCGACTTCGAAGTACCACTCGCCGCCCCGCATGCACACGTTGCCCTTGGCTCCGGCGTAGGGCCCACTCGTCGTGATGGTTTGCGCGTCCGTGTCCTCGAGACGCACATGCATGCCGCGCTCCAGCGGATTCACGCCGGCCGCGTACGGCGGTGGCTCACACACCGTGTACTCGAGGCTCGGGAACGCAGCGATGTTCGTGGCCGCATAGTCGTACCGGAACGCCTTGCTGTACTGCGGCACGGCGCGGTCCTCGGCGCCCACGTCCTCGGTTTCAGGACGCGCCTTCTGCGGCTCCAGCGCGCGGTCCGCGACGGCGGGCTGCGGCTGGATCGTGCGGTGCTCAACGAGCCTCAGCGCCGACGCGGGCGGCCCACTTGCAGCCATGATTTCCACTGGCCGGGCGCAGGCTGCAGTGCTGGATCGCTAAACCGCTGGTTCTGAGCTGAACTGCACTGAGTAAAAGGCGGGCCCCCCCTTCCCATATACAAAAGATATGGACAGCGGCCAGTCCAGACGGAGCTCTTGCCGCTACGCGCATTAACTTTATCATTTCTAGGAAAACATAAAAAGGCCAATTGAGTCTCGACGTTAATCTGTGGCCGAGTTCAGGGGCATGCGACATGGATCTGCGTGATCTCATTGGTGGCCAGCAACAGCGATACGATTTGGCCGGCTAAAACAGTCACTATTATCGAAAATAGGCCTTATGCGCATAAATCCTTAACGTGGTTGGTTTTTTTATATTATTTTTTCATGTGCAAGGCCGGTTCCCGGGACTGCAGCAGCTTTTCTGCCGCACTTTAAAGGCTGCCGCGTTGTTTACTAACCACAGCAGCCAGGCAGTTTCCCCACATATGTCGGACGACGAGAGGTTTCTCGAGTTCCGCGTCGCAGGGGGCGGCCCGGCCGAGCCGCGCTCCAGCGCAGACGAACGCCGCTGGGGCGCTGCGGACCGCGCGTCGCCGCCGGTACTGGCCTCGGCGTTCTCGGTGAGCCCCGCGCGGCCTGAAGTGACGCGCAGCCGCTTTGGGGACCCACTCGGCTTAGACGACGACGAGGAGGACCTCTCGAGCCTTGGATTCGGTGGCGTTTGGCGCAGCAGCAGCGGCGGCGCACGCGCTCCACCTCTAAATCCTGCTGTCGCCGGCCCGTCTGCGCGTTCAGCGTCTTTCGACACCTTGCGGAACCCGTTCATGGATCCGGCGAACATATCAATGGGCAGCGGGCTCGACGACCCCTTTTCCGGGCCTGCTGAGCCGCAGCCTGAGCCTGAGCCGGAGGACGACGACCCTGCAGACTTGGTTATATCCCTTGAGCCAGCAGATCCGCTCGACCGCTACATGCGTCAATCTGAAGCGCCTGAACAAGTTGTTGGCTCAAACAATCCCTGGAATGCTGCAGCGTGCCAAGAGTCGCCTGTTTCTGGTGATTCGCACCCTGTAACACATCCTGACTCGTCAAAGAGCTATGAAGACGAGGGCCCCGAGCCTGCTACAAGTCAGAACACATCATATCCTGACCCCAATTTGCATTTACAATCCCGAGGCGAGTCTCAGTCGCCCTCACGGTCACAGCCGGTTTCTGATTCTGACACGAAGGGCTCCAGTGCGGACCCTGATCGGGATCAGCAGTCAAATATTAGGCCTGAAACGCCAACTAAGAAGCAGTCTGCTGATCATTCATCTCCGCGCCACTCGCAGAGCCCTCCTCCACAATACGAAGCGCCAAAGGCTTCGAATTCGGACGACGAGGCTCCGCAAAGCATCACGTCTCCAAAGGGTCACTTGGGCCACAGCCGCAGCTCTAGCCACTACGAATACCATCAGGACGCAACTGGTGGTATTGAGAAGCTACATGTATACGATGACAGCGGTCTCCCTGTCGAGGAAAACGACGACGAAGACGATAGCTGGGAGCCCATGGCCACGGTCGGTTCATACGAAGTCTATGACGACAAGAACAACCTGCTTGTTGAGATCGAGAAGGAACAGGAGGCCCACGGGAACGCAGCTGCATCGGGCTATACGCGAGTCGCCAATAATGACGATGCGGCAAGCGTCACGTCGCTTGACGACAAAACCGACTTTCTCTTCGACGGACACCGTCCTGATGACGATGTCGATGCCGCCTTCCAGATGTCTACTACGAAGTCAATGCTCACTGATGAACAGCGCATTGCTTACTGCGGCGTATGTCGCCTCGGCCTGGCCGAACTCGGGAATGCCACGCGCGCGTACGGCCCTCGAGCGCGACTCGCCCTCGAATCTCTACAGATGTGGGGATCAAAGGCCATCTTGCAGCTCTACAAGCATCTTGATCTAAGCAACGAAGAACAGCTCATGATCGAGTCCTTAGCTGCTCACAACCTCTTGGCAGAGGACTTGACCCCTTGCTTGAAACGTGTACAGCACGTATCCGACGGTAAAATCGTCCAGGACAAGTCCGTACAGGGGGCTCGAGCCGACGAGCTTCATGAAGAGATTCTTGATTCTACACAGTCTGATCAGTCTCTAGAGGTAGACGTGCGCTGGACTGTCATGTGCGACTTGTTCCTCATTCTCATTGCCGACGGTGTCTACGACTCGCGGTCACGCACTTTGTTGACGTTGCTGGGTTCTAAACTCGGCGTTTCTGCAAATGAAGTTGCGCAGTTCGAGCGTAAAGTCACGGATGTTCTGCAGCTCGACGAACCTGCTGACCAGGACTGGACGGAAGAAGATATCATCGAAGCTCGCCGGCGCAAGGCCCTGCGCCGTAAGTATGCATACGTCGGTCTCGCGACCGTGGGTGGTGGTCTTGTAATCGGTCTTAGTGCTGGCCTGCTGGCCCCGGTCGTGGGCGCCGGTTTGGCTGCCGGTTTGGGCACAATAGGCATCACTGGTACCTCCTCGTTTTTGGCAGGTGCAGGAGGCACTGCGATTATTGCCACTGCCAGCACTGCAATCGGTGCTCATGTGGGGTCGCGCTCGATGCTGCGCCGTGTGGGTCACGTTAAGACATTTGAGTTCCGCCCGATCTTCAATAACAATCGAGTCAACTTGGTTGTGGCGGTGGCCGGATGGATGACGGGCAAAGATGATGATGTACGCCTGCCCTTCTCGACCATTGACCCTGTGATGGGCGACGTGCTCTCGGTGCTTTGGGAGCCCGAGATGATGCGCTCGTTAGGTCAGACCATCAACATTCTGGCTACTGAAGCATTGGCGCAGGGCGTGCAGCAGATTCTTGCTGCAACAGTACTTACAGCATTGCTCACGTCTCTACAGCTGCCGATGTGGCTTTCAAAGCTGAGCTATCTAGTCGACAACCCATGGAGCGTATCGTTGGATCGTGCTTGGGCTGCAGGTCTCATCCTTGCCGATACGCTAATTCAGCGAAACTTGGGAAGTCGTCCAGCAACGCTGATCGGGTACAGCTTGGGCGCTCGCGTCATTTACTCGTGCCTAACCGAGCTGGCTCGTCGCAACGCTTATGGCCTTGTGCAAGATGTCTACTTATTCGGTACACCTGTGTTCTACAGCAAAAAGAAGTTTACGACTGCTCGCTCCGTGGTAAGTGGGCGTTGGGTCAATGGGTACAGCAACAAGGACTGGATTCTGGCATTTTTGTTCCCGGCCCGCAAGCGTTACGGTAATGTCTTGGGTCTTGACCCTGTCCCCGAAGCAGACAATGAATTGCTCAACGTAGAGAATGTTGACTTCAGCGAGGAAATCGACGGACATATGAGCTATCGTTCAAAGATGCCGCGTCTTTTGGCCTTGAGCGGTTGGGCAGTCATGAGTGAAGAATTCGATGAGATTGATGACCCTGATCCGGAGCAGTTGCGCGAGAAGCAGAGGAAGCTACTTCACGAGCTAGAGTCAGTAGACAAGCCGAAGAAAACTGGGTTCTTCTCATCGTGGAAACTGGACTGGATGCAGCGCGCCAATGCAAAGCCCTCTGCGGAGGAAACTGCTGAAACGAATAGTGAGAGTGGTGGGCTTTTCGATGTAGATGCCATCAAGAGCGAGCTCGGGAAGATACAGCCTGAAATGGTGTTTGACGCTGAGGCTGACGAGCAGCGCATGATGGATGTTCCTACGGCCGAAACGGCAGACCAGCTGCCGTTGGAGCTCATAGATGTTGAGCCAGAACCACCGCAGACATCGCTGGATTATGATGATCCGACGTCGCCGAAACCGGTACCTAAAGCATTCAGGTCTCACGCTGCTGAACCAGGGATCGGCAGACAGGCCGGTCTTTCTGAAGACAAGCAGGTAAAGCTCGTCTTCGACGACCTCGAGTGAGACAATTATTTATTCCCATAACCCTCGTAGTGTTTGAATTATTGTTCCTTCAACGCTAAAATACGACGCTAGAATACATTCGTAATACTGTTAAATATGTAACGTTAACGAGATAGAATAGAGTGCGTGCGCTATAAAACCTTTGAATTCGCGTTAATAAATCATGGTTGAGCTGCTCGTGCTTTATGTAGTTTGTTTCTCAAGCAATAAAGTTTGACGAAAGGCTCGCACGTTCGGTATGTTTATACTCGTACTTCAGCGTGCCTACGCCCTAACCCCCTCCTCGCCTTGGTGAGAAAGAGTAATTGCAATAACGCCGCTGATCTCTAGTATTGTTTGCAGATTCTGAAGGCTAGTAGTCAATCACTGCAATGCCATGCTGCCTGCTCGCACAAGGCCCATTTACACGGGCCTGAGAACCGGCGTGACTCGACTGCAATGGCAGTCCTCGCCGAAGAATGTGTTTATTGCCAAAAAAGACTTTGACCCAGCAGTACTCCAGCCAGTGCGCGACTTTCTCAAGCACATAAACCAGACCTATCCTGTGAACATATTGAGCACACCGGGTACTACTGCTGAGCTCGATCTCCCCTATGTACAGCCCGTGCATGACCCGGCAGTCTTGAGAGAAAAGGTTGACTTCATGGTCACAATGGGCGGCGATGGCACAATTCTAAGGGCTGCATCACTGTTTCGGAACCAAGCATTGGCTATGCCACCCGTGTTGGCCTTCTCTATGGGCACAGTGGGTTTCCTGCTGCCCTTCGACTACAGTGAAGCCAAATCTGCGTTCAGAGGTGTTTACAATGGAAATGCACTGGTAACAAAGAGGTCGAGACTGCGTGTGACCATGCCAGGGTCTAGTGAGCCACTTCATGCTATGAATGATATCACGATCCACCGCGGCGCGTCCTCGCATCTCGCGCATCTGGACATTGCAGTCAATGGGCAGCATCTTACAACCGCTATTGCTGACGGTGTGACCATCTCCACGCCAACAGGCTCCACAGCGTACTCGTTATCTGCTGGAGGGTCCATTGTGCATCCTGGCGTCGAGTGTATTTTACTCACGCCAATATGTCCGCGCTCGCTCTCATTCAGGCCGCTGTTGTTCCCCCAAGATGCGCATATCTCGATCAGTGTGTCGTCCAATGCGCGAGGACCAAGCGATATCTCTCTTGATGGAGACGGGATTGGCCAGTTGAATGTTGGGGATCACATATCAGTGGAGGTGAATCCGGATCAGGGTGTGTGGTGTGTGTCGCAAGGCTCAGACACCGACGATTGGGTGCGTCATCTTAATGGCCTACTTGGCTTCAACTCTAAGTTCGGCAAGCTAGCTTAATTCAATGACATATGGTTCCTAGTAGTAAAAGTAGACAGTGTGCCAGCCTACTGTTTAACTGTGCTCCACTGTTTTATTGAAGGTATTGTAAACGCTATAAAATGCCAGTTTTCTTCTGTTTTACATGATTATAACGATTTCCGCCGCCCAACTATGGATTTACGGCTACATATTAATCGCTTGTTTCGAGGATCTCAAGCCTATCTCCGACGCGCACCACAAATCCCTGATCTTTACTGTATAAATTTAGGCCAAAGCATGCGCGCCCGCCCTTATTCAGTACGCGGAAGCGATTTAGCTCTGTGAGTGGCTGCTTCGACTGCCGGACAATGCCTTTCCCTTGATCGACGAGCGTAGTTGCGCAACGTTCACATGGTGAATCAACGAACCACTCGTGGTCACCGATTTTGACTCGTTTCCAGTCATCCTCGATCCAGGGCGCATCGGTGTCTATGAGCATGTTCATGCGGTAGCTCTGCGAATCAACCTTTTCTTCGGTCCTCATCTCGATCCGCTCCTCAATATCCGCACAAGACGAAGTTGTCATGAGCGACCCTGGGTAGTAGTCCTGGAAACTGTTATTGAAAGTGCGGCCACTCTCCTTCACAAACGCGTCAGTTTCTGGTCCGGTTGAACGCACGGTGCGACGCACGCGCGACGTGATTACGGTGACGCCATTATATTTCGATTTGTCGGCAAGAAACTCGGCAAAGAAACCCTTTAGCTCAGGAAGCGCTGCGCCCACGTCACTACACACCATTGGCGACCTCAGAAACTCCATCTCCAGCGCTGGCATGTTTGACGGCAGCTGTGATGTATCAAGCGGAAGTTTGGCTTCCTTAGTCTTTCCGTTCTGCGTGTAGCTCATTACGAGATTGGAGCCGACAATCTTCACTTCAATTAGGGCCAGCGATGCCTCCTGTCGCTGCGTCAACACGGTATAACTGCCGTCCCTCGTGGGATGCGCCAGAGCATACATGCGGTCATACTGAAAGCCATATTCATCCACAGGGCTTTCTGTGACTTCGATACCCTTCAGCGATTTAACTGGATACACGTATATACGCTGAATCTCCATCTGTGAGACAAGGGAGCGAGCAGAAACCACGCGCGGTGAGTCAATCCATACGTACTAGAGATTAAGGGCCAGACAATTTTATGGGTATGCGACAATGCCGCGTGGGACTGATAAGCAAACTAGAGCCCGCGATAGGGCTCGAAGGATAATGCTCGGTCTCAGCGAGCCCTCGAACCGAGTCTCGAGTCAGCATTGTGCATAATAATGTGCGCGCATTCTACGACTGCATTCGGTATCAACACAATACATATGAGCTATATATTGCCTATTTTTGCCGCACGGCGTGCCTTCAGCCAGTTTTTTCTGAAACCTTGTTGATCATTGGCGCACTAATTATATACTGAACGGACAATTATTTAGGAATGCGCGTGGAACCACTTGAGTGGACACGCTTTGTGGGGCACTAGACCCTGGCCCCGACGCACTAAATCCAACCCTAGGGCCTCGGTCGGAGGCCGAATAAGAACGGATAGTTGCGGCTTTTATACGTTCAGTAAACCCGCCAACTTGAATTTAGGTGCTGTTCTAACATGTCGGAGGTTTCCTGCTACGGAAGATTGCACACGACGATCATACTCGTCATTGCCTGGGTGACTGATGCGATTGTGCCGTATATCCCTATGGGGATTTTCAGCAAACTTGTACAATTTAGCGTCAGCTCGACCTTCAACGCAGCGAGATGGATATCGAAGTTCCAAGATCGGCCCCTGCCGCCGAACTTCAATACAGACTTTAAGGAGCCGCTGGCCGACGTGAAGCCGGAGCAGCTTAAATGGCTCGCGGAGTTCCCCGAGCGCCAGGAGTCGGACCCCATCATTCTGTATTTGCACGGCGGCGGCTACGGCTGGTCGCTGCAGATTCCGCAGGTACTCGCGATGCGAGATATCTACCTGGCTGTAGGCAACCCGCGCCTGTCTATTTTGGTCCTCGACTACACGACGAGTGTTAATGCTTGCTTCCCGAAGCAGCTGCAGGAAACCGCCGAGGTCTACAATGCGTTGGCTCGCTCGTGTAAGAACATTATCTTGTTTGGCGACTCCGCAGGTGGGCACTTATCGCTGCACATTATGCGGCACATTGTTAGCCCAGAGAAGGGCGTGCCTTTGGTCACGCAAAAGCCGCTAGCGTTCGTTGGAATATCCCCTGCCGTTGATATGGCCCTTGATCTCGGCACTAACAGCCACCGCAATACGCAGCACGATATTCTGAGCATTCATATGATGCAAGGATGGAGCAAGATGTTCGCGGGCAATGAAGAGCTCACGCAGAGCCCTGCCGTGCGTCTCACGCTTGACCGTGACATTGACTGGAATGTGGCTCTGCCGCCGCCGTCGAGGGTGTTTATTGCGTATGGCGGGCGCGAGGTTCTAATCGACTCGATTGAGACGTTCATCGCTGATAACGACCTAAAGCAAAAGGGCGCCATCATCTTCGCGCACCCGCTTGACGTGCACGACAGTCTTATGATGCTCGGCTCGCCGAGCCCAATGATGAAACCAACTGTTGAATTCCTCAAATCTCTGAGCTCTTAAGCACTTAGTTGAAAATCATGCGCTGCAGTGGCTCATTTAAGCCGGTAGAACTCAGTGCATTTCTTTTCTACTCAGACTTGTGTAGTCAAACCTGTGTAGGCGAAAATTGTGTACTTAGGCTTCTGCAAAGGCTTGTACAAATACTCGTGTACCAAGACTTGTATGCATGCTTGTATGCTTGTCGTTGTATGCTTGTATAGATAAGCAGCATTTAGTAGGCGGTTTGATCTCACTTCTGCAGGTTAGTTCATGAAGCAAGCGTTTTATTGCTCAATCAGCGCTGGTATGGAGCCAAGACGATTGATTCTGGAGCTCACAACCGCTTGCGCAGCAGTAAGACGCGATTCAGCAAGCAAGCAGCCACGAGTCGTGGTCATGAGTTCAAAAAACGCTTGATCTCTCGCACATGCAGGCTGAGGTTAGGTACATGACTTCGGCGCAGCAGCAAGCGCACGGATGCTATGCGCTCCGATGGTGACGTGCCTCTCGACCACTCGCTTTATGCTCGCCTTATTCGGTTTAAATCAGCTGGCCTTGCTTTGTGCAACCCTACAAGAGGCGCCCAGTCGCAATGAGCCCACACATTAAGGCTGCAGCGATCGACGTTACTGCGGGGCGGCGATAAACGCCGCCTTGGATCCTTGCCCTGGGCATATGCGCAGGCACGGGTCAAACCGCCGTTGTTTGCGCTCGTTCGAGGAGCATATAATGTCGAGTTCGCGGCATTGAAAGCATCACTTTTTTCTTTCATTTCAAGATGTCTACGCAAAATCATTTATATGGTCCATTGACATCACTCGCCATCAGTGCTGCGGCAATTCTGACGGAGTGGCTACCGGCGCGGCTCACAGCCTATCTATGGTACCTGTCTGCGGTGCTGACCCTTGCTACGAAGCTTGCAATTGTGAAGGCGGAGTATGTTATCCGAGGAAAGTCGTTGCCGCCCAATTATAATGTGCGCTTTGAGACGCCGTTGGTTGGTGTAAAACAGACGCGAGTGAGATGGGTTGCTGAGGCCCCCCACCGGAAATCGCAAGACCCAGTTCTTCTCAATCTCCATGGCGGCGGGTATGGCGTCGCGGTGCAGACGCCGCAAATCAAATCTTTGCGTGACCTCTACTTTGCCGCCGACAATCCGCGGCTCTCTATCCTCGTACTTGAGTACACGACGAGCGCGTACGCCGCGTATCCTACGCAGCTGCGCGAAACCGCCGAGGTTTACAATGCGCTTGCCTCTACTTGCAGTAATATCATCATACTTGGTGACTCTGCGGGTGGCCATCTTGGTCTGCAGCTGATGCGGCATACTGTGAATCCTGAGCTGAGTGTGGCGCGTGTGCATCAGAAGCCCGCAGCATATATTGGTATCTCTCCTGCAGTAGACATGAACCCGTTCAAGGGGATTTCGTCGCATCCTAATTCCCGCTATGATATTCAAAGCGTGGCAATGGGACACGTCTGGCCCCAATGGTTTGCCAAAGAGAGTATTGTGCGAGACGGGCCAATTCTGCGTCTCCAACTAGACAAGCGAACAGACTGGGATGCTGCGCTTCCGCCGCCCGAGCGGGTTTTCATTGCCTACGGCGGGCACGAAATCCTCGTTGATAGCATCAAGAACTTTATCACGTCGAAGGGCCTAGATAAAAAGGGCGCTACCATATACTCGCACCCGTTGGACTTCCACGCTAGCCTCTTCTATGTTGGAGCATCGAGCCCAATGATGAAGCCGGTGGTTGAGTTCTTGAGAGGTTTGTCGTACACTGGCGACGTTAAGAGTGGGTAGTCACCGCGCCCAATCATCGTCAATTCAACAGCTACATTATTTAGCAGTTCAGGAACTTGTTGCCTGAACAACGTTGTTAGAACTTAACCCAAAATATCCCCACCAACCCAGTACTATATCAACAATTCTCTTATCCATTTTCTTATACTAGTATTTTTGAAATCGCTTTATCGAAGCTCTGACCCAGACTCAGTTATGCATAATTCAGCAAACACATGTGTCATTGCAACACAGTAAATATTCTTTTTACTGCAATTGAATCGAACGCGGCTTAATTTTTCTGGGCATCGTGCAAGTTCGTAGCAGCAGCACACCAACCCACCTTGCCCTGAAATATTATAGCCCACCTCCACCACGTGTAACATAAACAAAACGCTGCCTCAAACACTTGCAGGCGGTTTTTCATGGAGGTACGCCATAGAAACCGGAATGGCGAGCCCCAGAATGGGCCAGAGAACCCGGTAGTTTTGAAGACGGAGCCCAAGTCGAGCAAAAGCGGCTGGCTGCGGCTTTTAGTATATATATGCGGCATCTATGCGTCGTTTCTGACGTGGGCGGTGCTGCAGGAGCGCATTGCGACAACGCCGTACGGACCCGACTTGCGAGTATTTCGCGCGTCCAACGCAATCAGTTTTGTGCAGTCCCTGCTGGCGTGCTGCGCCGGCTACGGCTTTTTGCGCACAACGTCAACGTCTTCTGTAGTGCCGAAGCGGAGAATAGTATTGGGAAACTACTTTATTGTGGCAATCTGCCAAGCATTATCGAGCCCCACTTCGTATGCGTCACTCCAATACGTCGACTATGTCACGATGCTTCTTGCGAAGTCGTGCAAGCTGCTTCCCGTTATGGCAGTGCACCTGCTCTTGTACCGCAAACGTTTCCCACTCTACAAGTACTTGGTTGTGGCCTGCGTGACTATTGGAGTCAGTGTGTTCAGCATTTACCAGCCCACCTCCAAGGCCAAGGCTGGCTCTGACAATGCGGCCCTTGGGTTTGTGTTGCTCGCATGCAGCCTCTTTCTGGATGGACTGTACAACACTACGCAGGACCAGATGTTCCAAAAGTATGGTCGAAGCGGCGAGGTATCTGGCCCGCACATGATGGTGATTCTCAATTTCTTCACGGCGGCTATTGCCTTCATGACATTGCTGGTCCGCACTGAGGAGCGCGGAGAAACGCTTTGGTTTCTGGCAAACCATACGTCGGTGTTCCGCGACATTGTGCTATTCGGGCTGTGCGGAGCGGTGGGTCAAATATTCATTTTCTTGACCTTAGAGAGCTTCGGCTCGCTCGTGCTAGTCACGACCACCGTAACGCGCAAAATGTTCTCCATGCTGCTCTCCGTGGTCATGTTCAACCACAAACTGACCCCCATGCAATGGGTTGGTGTAGCACTTGTTTTTGGCGGCATTGCTGGAGAAGCAGCGTTCAAGCAGCTCCAGAAGAAGTAGATGGCATCAGGCTGTGCAGCTAAATCTACTTCTTTTCGTTTAGAGCATTTATTATAGATTTTGACTGAAAGATCTGTAGACATTAGAGCTCGCTAATGCTTCGATCCGTTTATTATTTTTTTTTCTTTCCTTTACTTCATTGTTGTCCTCTTGGCAATCATCATTGGCAATGCGACAGCTTTCGCCGCGATGCGCATCCAAAAGCACCCGAATTATACAAACTCATTTAACCAAGTTTAGGTCTAGCTACTAAACAGTCTAGAGGAAGACGGTGGCATCAAGCTCGAAGCCGGAGCATGCGAAGGGGATTTCGAAATTGTGGAGGACTTCAGGGTGCAGCACGCCGAGGTGGCCCACGGTGCGCGGCTCGTCGCTCTTCTCCTTACGCAGAACGATTCGGGCGCCACGTCCCGGGAAGTAGTGGGCAAGAGAAGCATCCTCCTCAAGCCAGTAAGTGCGGTCCGCTGGTTTCTCGGCACTACCCATGTTGTAGCGCATCATCTTGAGCAGGCGGTCCAGCAGGCCGTGCGGGACCTCGAAGGCGGCAGTAGTGCCTGCGTAAACAGCGGCGAAGTGGCGCTCGTTGCGGGCGCGACGCTCGGCGCTAAGGTCCTTGAACACGACGTCGCCAGACTCGAAGACCTTAAGGGGCAGCGCGTGATTACGGTTCTCACGGATAGTCTTGAGCACACCCGGCAGCAGCGTCGTGCGCACGACCTGGTACTCAATAGTCTTCGGGTTCGACAGGTGGACGGCCGTGCCGTTGTCGTGCGTGCGCAGCCAGCCGAAGTTCTCTTCAACACTGCACAGAGTCAGCGGCATGACCTCGGCCCAGCCAGCCTGCGCGGCCTCGCGGCGCAGGATGTCTGCAACCTTGTTCACAAGCAGGGGGGTGCCGATGCTGCCGGCAGTGCCCGGGAAGCTGCGCTGCAGGTTGTTGAAGCCGTAGCCGATGCCGGCGTCCTCGACGATGTCGCACTCGTGGAGGATATCCGGGCGCGTTTTGGGGATACGCAGGGCCAGCTTCGAGCCCTTGACCTCACCGTGGAGCATCATCTTGCTGAGCAGCTTGAGCAGCTCCTCGCCGCTGAGATCAAGGCCAAGCACGGAGTTCAGGTACTTGATTTCGGCGTCCATCGTGTACGGCACGTCGAGGGTAGGAAGCAGCGCCTCAGGCTCGCGGTTGTCGGCGTAGACGACCTCGACGGCCTCGATTGTGAAGGGCTCGGCCGCGTACTCGGCGAACATGGCGACGACCTCGTTGAGCACGATGTCAAGCTTCGTTTTGTCGGTGGCCGTCAAGTCGAAGAAGATGTCGCGCGTGTCGAGCGTGATCTTTGTGTGGTCCGAGTTGATGAGCGGCGGCAGCGACAGCACGGTGTCGGATTCATCAACAAACAGCGGGAACACAGGCTTGTCAGCGACGAGCGGCACGTATTTGGCGAGGTGCTTATCGACGTTGAGGTAATGGTCGATGATTTCGGGGCCGGTCATCTCCTTCGTCTGGTTCAGCGGGCGGAACTTGACGAGCTCGGGCTTCACGCCGCGGTAGCGCACGTTTCCCTTGACCTTACTGAGGTCGTGCGTGCCGATGGCCACGAGCGAGCGGTTGCGGCACAGGTTTGTGTGCAGCTTGTCCTGCAGGGCAATGAAGCTCTTGTAGCGGCGCGGCGTGAAGGTGACGCCGCGCAGAACGGCGGCCGCCGCGTAGGGACGGACCTCTGCGACCTCGGGCTCAACGGTGAGGCGCATGGGCTTGGCCGGCTTCACGACGGTGTACTTCGGGGCATCGCGCTTGCCCAGGTAGACGGCCAGGGCGCGAACGAGGCCCTCGAAGCAGAGCATGTCGTAGCGGTTTGCGGGAATCTCGATCTTCACCGTCGCGCGCTCCTCGCCGCCCTCACCGGCCTCGAGCCACTCGTCGAGCTCAATGCCGTAGGTGAAGCAGAGCTCGTCGAGCTCGTGCTCCGTGTACGACTGGCCCAGGGCCTCGAACAGGTCCTCACGGTCGACCGAAATCGTCGGCATCTTTGAAAATTTAGGAGGACGCTGACTGTACGGGATATGGACAAGGCGGTGTGAATGGTGATGATGGGCTACGAATTGGGCTACGAGTTGAGCGGTCGTGATGAGTGCCGAATGCAAGGCAGTACTCAAGCCGTAAACTGCGAATTCTATAAGTTTGGCTTGTCAACTCGTAGTGGATTGATCACGGCGTTTCTTAGATATAGCACCCAACGGCTGATCCGAAGGTAATTTGAACGGTTTTGAAGGATATCAACGCGGTCGGTCACTTCCAATTAATATAAATGTTTCCGCTCCAAAGTAATTATTTTGGGGCTGGACGTAGGTAATGTGGGTCTGTATTGTGTGGCACTCCGAGGCCAGGCTAAAAATGCTGTATAGTTAGCCGCTAAAACAAGTATGCTGCAGTCATTCGCGCTTGTTCCTATTGTTGCAAACTTGCTGCAAACTATTAGTACATACATGTTGTGAGCTATGGTCGTTACTCTCGTTTTAATTCCAAATTTCACTCCATTGTGTCTTTACTTTAAGGTTTTTTTAGCGGGCGGATGAAATTACGGTTTAAACCGCTGAGGGCGCGCGGCTAATGTGTCATTCTGCAAGGCACAGCGCGCGTGACTGCACAGTTTTCTTTATTCTGCGAGATGGCGTGTGACCGCCGTTCCGTCGCAGTGGCGAGCATATGCATGCGAACCACAAAAAGTGCGTGCCCCTGCCCACGGCCGACTCCCGACGAGCGCGGGTCTGCACAGCGGCGTCTCGGCGATGCTTCGGCGTGTGCTCGAAAATGCGGCAGCGATTAGCGCATGTTTTGCGCGCGTGTTCAGCAGTGGTTTTTGTACACAAACCGGGGACCGCTTCCACAGAAAAATGTGTGGCGACGGACCCGTTCGAGTTGAGGTGGATGTGGGTGGAAAGGAGTCAGTGGGTGGTGGTGGGCAAGGGAGGCGGCGGCGGCGACCGGCTCGGAGAACAAGGGGAGGCAGCAGGCAGGGAAGGGATTATTAGTGTGCAGTGCAGTGTGTGGTGTAGGGTGGTGGTTTTGGGAGGTGGGTCGTCGAGGTGGTGTGACGTTTAGTCGCCGAAATTACGTACACAGAAGGCGGCACACCTGGCCTAGTGCTTAAACCAGCGCGCGAAGTACCCATCGAAAGGTATCCGGCCGCTCGCCTCGAGACTCGAAAATTCCGCCCAGTACAAGTGCTTCCAACCCGAAGATGTACGACTACCTTATCAAGGTGTTGCTGATCGGCAACTCCGCGGTAGGGAAGTCGTGCATCCTGCTCCGGTTCTGCCAGGACGAGTTCACGCCGAGCTGGATTGCCACCATCGGCATCGACTTCAAGATCCGCACCGTCGACCTCGACAACAAGCGGGCAAAGTTCCAGGTCTGGGACACGGCCGGCCAGGAGCGCTTCAAGACAATCACCACCGCGTACTACCGCAGCGCCATGGGCTTCCTGCTTGTTTACGACGTGACGGACGAGAAGTCGTTTGTCGACATCCGCGAGTGGCACAACAACATTAAGGAGCATGCGCGCGACAACGTCGAGATCATTTTGGTGGGCAACAAGAAGGACATTGAGCAGAACCGCGTCGTGTCGACGGAACAGGGCCAGGCCCTCGCAAATGAGCTCGGCGTGCCTTTCATCGAGGTCAGCGCCAAGACCGCCGAGGGCGTCGACCAGGCCTTCCTCATGCTGGCCCGAAATATCCGCGATAACATGGGAATAGACACAAACACGGCAAACAAGAGCACGATCAAGGTGAATAACGACCAGTCGAGTAGCAGTAGCTGCTGCTGAGTGTGCTCGGTATGTCAGGCTGCTGCTGCTGTGTTTCACTCGTTTATATTTTTTTATTAGTTTTGCCGCTTTATATGTTAAACTACTTTATGCCGATGCCCTGGGGGACTGGACGAGCACGTTTCAATGGCTCGACCTTGTTGAGAACTCACACGCAACTTCAAACTGGCGTTGTTCGAACAATCATGAGCAGTGATTTATCATAACGCTGCATACATGATTGCGGGCCGTGCCAGCGGGGCGCTTATTGAGGCCGGAGGCCGGCTACAAACACAATTGAGCACGAGCCCGAGTACTCGCAATTGAGCGCGGCAATTGAGCAGAGCAATTGATCGCGAGCGTGAGCGCACAGCACTGAACAATGCATCTGTAGATGAACTCGCATACTAACAATCTATATGCTGCCAAACTGGTTTATGTTCAGAATGTTTGCACCATGTAGCTCACTCGCGCGCACAGGCATTTGCAATTAAGCACATTGCATTGAGTGCTGCATTTGCAGACGAGCCCGCGTATTAACTATTTATATGCTGCACGACTGGCTCGGGTTCAGGAAGCTGGCGCCGTACTCGCTCGCCGAAAAGGCTAGTGCTGAACACCGCCATAACAAAAACTCATTCTGGGCATCTAAACCACAATTAGGCCCAGTTCCACCCATTCCCACTCATTGATATCCACAATACCTTCATCACTCTACATTTTTATACGGCAATTTAGTCGTGCGGCTCGTGAGACTTCACGGCGTGCGCAACCCACTGATCCGGCAGCGGGCTCTCCTCGAGGTCCTCCCACACCTTGTGGTTCGCAAGCTGCTCCGCCAGCCGGAACTCGTCCGCCGCCTGCACAAGAATCTCCTCAACAAGGCCCGAGCCGACCTTGTTCTCGATCTCCTCGCGCGTGCCGCCTGCTCGCACAATCTCGCGCCGCGCCTCTATGAGGTTCTCGACCGCCGTGCGGTACACGCTTGTGGGCGGAAATTTGTCCTTGATGAGCGCCAGCGTGTGCTCGTAAACGTTCAAAAGCGCCTCGTTCGGGTTCGGGTGCTCAAACAGGCCCGTCAAACCGGTCGGGTTGCCCTCCACGGGCTTGATCAGAATCTCGCCTTTGCCCAGCCGCGTGTTCACGCTCAGGTAAACGTCGGCCAGCTCCGGCGTCGCGGCAACTTTGCCCTCAAACGTCTCGGGCGTCGCCGGCGGGTCGAAGTTCGCGCGGTCCTCGGCCAGATACGAGTCCGTCAGCGCCCGGTCGATCGAGCGGTCGACCTTGTTGAAGTTCTCTTCGATCCGCTTCGCGCGCTGCAGCAGAACACGCGCTCCTCGCATTTTCGCTGTGCACGAATCCGAGTCGGCGGGTTTGGCCTATGAAAGCGGCTTCTTTTCAGCTGATCGCCACGCCTTACGCTCATCGCTGGAAACCACGCCGATGACGCAGCGGCCCCGCTAACCGTTTGTAATCCAGCTACTATAGCCTGGCGCTGCTCCTCCTTCTTCTCCCAAATTATGCTCCGAGCTGGACAGCCGGCCGGCGTGCGTTCAGGAAAACGCACATAAGTCGGCCCCTCATGGAGCCCGCCTTCTCCTGCTTTCCTAAAACCATATTGGTACTATCAGAGTCAGGCTCAGTAATTTCTCAATTAATTGCCACTGGTATGAGGCTCGATTAATTAATTATGTTTTGTTTGTTTGCATGTCTCTCCATTTCCTTATTATGATCACTATTCACAGTGCTGGCTCGCGTTACAGTTAGTTGTTTAACTACTATTCAGCTGTTTAGCCATCACATGTTTTAATCAGCAAGCTCCTTTATTCAATTGGCTCCCTTAATTCAGCTCCCTTAATTCGGCTCCAGTTGTTCAGCTCCTGTCCGACTCTATAAGTCCCCTAATTACTAGTAACTAATGGGTCGCATATGCTCACCGGACGCTAGCCTCACCGGACAGCTCGATACAGATTAGTGCGGTGAGTGTCTGGTGAGCCTAGCCGATATGATAATAAATGGGACGAGCTCCAAGCTCCAAGCTCCGGGTCCCAAATGGGACGATTTAGTGAGACATCCAAATGAGACAGGCTCGAAGCTCCGAATTTCAAAAGAACCAAGTTAATGAGATAAGTTCCAATCAATCTCCAGGCTCAGAGTGAATAGAGAATAAAATGTGCGTATGTTTGGGAATAGTAGTTGCCGCTTGAATAAACTGCCAATTTAAACTATTGAAACTTTGAAATAATCAGACCAAGCTCCGGGCTCCGGGCTCCGGGCTCCGAGTATGAGACAGATGCCTCTAAATGGAACAAGCTCCAAGCTCCGGGTCCCTCTAAATGGGACACTCAGATGAGACACACCTAAATGAAACAGGCTCCGCTTTTCAAATGAAATGGATCAATGAGATAAGTCCTAGTCTCTCTGAATAGGGAATATAATGAGATAAATATTTCCATCCATGCTTGAATCTATTGTTGATTAAATACATAAACAATTAAGTGGGTGAAACTCCAAGCACCATAAAATAGACATTTGACGAGCTCGAGCTCCAGGCTCCGGGTCCCAAATGGGACGATTTAGTGAGATACATAGCTCCAAGCTCCAAGCTCCGGATCCCAAATGGGACGATTAGATGAGACTCCTAAATGAGACAGGCTGTGCTATTCAAATGAAACGAATGACTGAGTCAAATCCAAATCTCCGCGCTTATAGTGAGTAGAAATAGAAAATGAAACAAATATTTCAATCCACGCATGAATTTATTGTCAATCAATTAAGGAAACAATCAAGCGGGTGAACCTCCAGACACCACGTAATAAATAGTTAATTGAACATTTGACTGGGCCAAGCTCCAGGCTCCGGGTTCCAGATGGGACGCTTCTAGATGAAACAGGATCCAGGCTACGGGCTTCAGATGAGACAATTAAGCGAATCTTCCAAATGAGACTGGTCAAATTAATATTAATTGTACATCCCATGAGAAGGGGCCACCCATCAGAAGGGGTCACCCATCTTGTGATACATTTACCTGAGTGAAGAACTGGGGCATAAACAGGGTGATTGACTTATGCAGTGCGTCTATACCTTGTCACACTGTGGCATCTGAACGCCGGTTCAATTTATATTTACTTCACAGTCCTGATATCTGGACTTTTTGAAATAGTTGATCCCATCACATAATAGGGTGGCCCCTTGTGATGGGTGACCACCTCACTTGTAATGTTACAATTAATAACGAAGTGATCACCCATCAGAAGGAGCCACCGATTATGTGATGTATTTACTTGAATGAAGAACTGGGGCATCAACAGGGTGATTGATTTATTATATGCGTCTATACCTTGTCACACGGTTCCATTTGAAAGCCCGTTCCGGGCCTTCAATCCACTTAATGTTCTCGATATCTAGACTTTTCGGAGAATTCGTTCCCATCACATGATAGGGTGGCCCTTCTGATGGGTGACCACCTCTCACTTGTAAAGTAACCTCCTAGGTGAAGGGGCCACCCATCAGAAGGGGCCACCGATTATGTGATACATTTACCTGAATGAAGAACTGGGGCACCAACAAGGCGATTGACTTATTAAATGCGTCTATACCTTGTCACACTCTTGCATTTGAACGCCCGTTCCGGGCCTTCAATTTATGTTCCCTTAACATTTTCGATATGTAGACTTTTTAGAGGATTCGGTCTCATCACATGATAGGGTGGCCCCTTGTGATGGGTGGCCCCTTCACTTAGCATGCAAGTTACAAATTAATAACGAAGTGACCACCCTTCAGAAGGAGCCACAATAACATGCCTTAACTCATTCACTACAATCTGTAGGATAAAGAACTGACACTAAAAACAGTTCAACGTCGCCATGAGCCCATAAACACCTCTTTCCGACCTTTAATTAAAGTTTACCTTAATGTTTCGAGACCTTGGACCTTTGCAAACATCGTTCCCATCACAAGAAAAAGTGGCCCTTCTGATGGGTGGCCCCTTCTGACAGGATATACTTGTTTCTAATCTTCGGCTCCGCCCAGTTTGACTCCTGGCTCCTGGGGTAAGGGGTGTCCGGCGAGTTGTGGCTCCGGTTATCTGTGGTCGTACGTTACATACAACAACAAATGTACACTTTTGGCAAACAGCTCCATCTTATAGCTTCTGAGTATTAAATGCGTCAGGCCTCTCTGCACACTTCTAACTTCATATTCATCACTGCTTTACAGTTTGTATAGTTAGATAGGTAACTGCGTCTTTGAACCCCATTGTTGCCCCAGCAGTAAGGTGTTCGTTCGGTAAATTGTGCATCTCCATCCATCTCCCATAGTAGAGTAAGCCCATCTTTGTGCTCAATGCCCTGTTACCGGCCCTTTTGTTTTAAAATTACAGTTCGGCACACAGCACTTAACACTCAGCTCCGGACCAGCTCCAGTTTAATATGAATTGTTCACCCCGGCTCATATGCAAGAAAATCGCAGTCCAAAATGCTCTGCATTTGTTATGAATTTAAATTAAGATCATTCTTGAATTAGAGTTCTACATGAATTTGAATGAGTTTTCGCACTTGTTAGTACTGTTAAGCACTGTTTAGTACGCGGCCGTGGCCTGCGAGCGCGGGTGCTTGTCGTTAACGACCTCGTCCACAATGGCGACGGCAAGGTCCTCGACGCTGATGGCGCTCTTGCCCTCGCTGTCGCGCACGATGGTGTCGGAGCCGACGCGGAACTTGCGCGTCTTCTCGCCGCTACCGAGGCTGATGGGCGGGCAGAAGAATGTCCAGTCAACCTCCTTCTCCTGGCGCAGCTCGTTCAGGAACTTGAGGCCGGCCTCGGCCTTCGGTCGGTACTCCTCGGAGAAGTTCTTGGACTCGAACAGAATGGGCCCGTCGGGGCTGACCTTGAGCGTGGCCGCCGCACCAACAACCACGAACCGCTTCACGTTCGCCTTGTGCAGCGCCGTGAGCATCGTCGACGCAGGAATCGTGTGCTGCATGGCGCTCACAAGCACGTCGACGTCCTTAAGCTTCTCGGCCAGGTCGTCGGAGCTTGACGCGTCGCCGGTGATGCCCGTAATGCCCTTTCCTTGGTACACCTTGCTGGGGTCGCGCGCAATCGCCTTTACCTGGAAGGTGCCGCGCTCAGCGAACTCCTTCACAATCTGCGTGCCAATGAAGCCGGTCGAGCCAAGAACAAGAATACGCTGCGACATGTTTTGAAATCGGTTTGTGTCGTGCGGTTTTGAGGCCCGCCGTCGCACCGCTGCTTTTATATCTTAGCCGCTGCTTAAGGCTCGACCGTCTCGTAAGCGCATGCAGGGCACGGGTTCTGCGCGATTTCTGTTCAGCGGGGCGCGCACCGAGCAAGACGTTGGCGGTGGGTTCGCCGCCAACGCGGGGTTACACTGTGCAGCAGCAGCCGCATCCGCTTAGACTTGCGCGGTTCTTTTGTTCGTCATCGCGGGTCGCACTCTGGGCTCGCTCTGCATGCCCGCATCCGCGCCGCCGCTCCCTAAATTCCCCCCCTAATACACTGCGTGTCACTTCGCGCGAGGGGCCGTGGCAGCGTGCGCGTCAGGGCAGGGGTCATGCGGCTGCGGCTGTGGTCAACGTCACTTTGCTGTCAACAGCAATTGCTGCTGCCGCTGGCGGGTGGTGGCAGAACCCGCGCCAAACGCCAGGCGCCGCCGCGGCGCCAAACGCGGAGAAGGTGCGAAAAATTAACCGCCGCGCCCTGGCTGCGACTGCTAATAAATATAATCCTGAACTTGAACTCGCCTCGTGAATCGCCTCTGTAGCTGTTCATTTAGGCGCTGCGTAACCACCTAAACCCAGCACCCAACGCGGGAGCTCGATTTTGCCTCACCTGTTCCGACGTGCCACGCGGCGCTAATTAGCTCGAGTTATCACCCACGTGCTTCGCGATGCACGCGTCGAAATATGCCCCAAAATAAACAAATATGCGTTGAGAAGCCGGCTACTTCCACTAGTTACGGCACAGCCTTCCATTCTTGAGACCGCATGCATTTATTTAAAGCGAGGTAGCGAGATGATGTATAGGGCCGCTTCGTCGCGATCGGTTAATTAGATTCTAAATCAGCAAACAAATAGTTGTTTTTTTTTCCGTACTTCTCGAGCTGTGCGACAATCATTGTACCTGTGGTGGATTCGCGCGAGCCGCAAAAAAAGAAACTGCAGCACCTTCTGTTCTCGTATGGTCTCCCACTACAATACTTGGTAAGGCCCTCAGGTGTTTAAATAGGACTGATCGGACGGGAAGTCTTGTATTCACCTGGGTTTGGCCGCAGCTGAAAGTCTTGTTGTGCTGCGTTATATAGAGCTACCACGCTGTCCGACACAACATAATAATAATTGTCAAGCAGTTCGCGGTGATAGCAGAATTAGAACGTATACCCTGCACGACTTATTCGGGCATGGCACACCAGACACTTTACTTTCTTCCTTTTTTCTTCCCTTTCGTCTGCATTAAGACCCACACGCTCTCGTGGTCACTCGTATCACTCCCTTTATTAACCCTTCATGCGAATGTATGCTTTAATAGTAATGCGTGCTACACAGCGCTCCTTAGTTTTCGCAATATGATTCAAATTGAAATCACTGCCTTATTGCGAGCTCTTAAAATTATATACTTATGGCTACTATTTATGAAGCGGCGGCAAGTGGTGAAATAAAATACAGTGAAATAAATAGCGGACCCGCACGCTTACCTGAGCAGGCTAGTAGGCATGTCGTCGGACTCGGAAAGAGAGCTGTTTGGCGCCGAGCCGGACGAGCGCCAGAGCGCGAGCCAGAGCTCCGAGGATGAGCGCATGGACGACTACCGCGAGAGCGTGCACCGGCCTGCGACGCTGAAGCGCTACGCGCCGAGCCACCGCGTCGAGAAGGCGTA
This sequence comes from Entelexis vaccinii, assembly GCA_004125185.1. Classification (NCBI taxonomy): domain Eukaryota; kingdom Fungi; phylum Ascomycota; class Dipodascomycetes; order Dipodascales; family Trichomonascaceae; genus Entelexis; species Entelexis vaccinii. The sequence continues at coordinate 80,622 of NRDX01000007.1, read as the reverse complement.
CATCGCGCGCGTGCCGGCATTTCTGCGCTGCGACGCGCAGCCGTTTAACGCAGCGCGCTTCCGTGAGGCGCACAAAGACGACGAGGACGTCGGTCTCGAGGCGAACGCCCTGCGCTGGCGCTACGCGGGCGACCAGAGCGCGCAGAAGGTGACGCGCGTGTCGAACTCGCGCATTGTGCAGTGGTCCGACGGCAGCCGCACGCTGCAGCTCGGCAGCGAGCACTTCGAAATCAAGACCCACAAACAGGGCGACCCGGCCTTCGTATGTACGCAGGACGAGGAGTCCGGCCTGCTCGCGACGCGCGAGGTCGTGAACGAAACAATGACCTTTTTGCCCACGTCCACGAGCAGTGCCACGCATATGCTGCTGGCAAAGGCCATGGCGCGCCGCCAGCAGAGCGGCAACGTGCGCGTCGGTAGCGTCGAGACAACGGAGGACCCCGATAAGGCGCAGCGCGAGATCGAGCGCGCCGAGGCCCTGAAGGAGAAGGCGCGCCGCAAGCTGGCGGCCGAGCGCGACGACGTCGTCAGCTACACGGACCGCACGCAGCGCACCATCCCGGAGCCCGCGGAAGACGACGTTGGCGAGGGCGAAGACGACGAAGAGGAGGAGGAAGCATACAGCTCGAACGCCAGCGTTGTAGACATGGACGAGGACGAGCTCGAGGCGCAGGGCGACCGATTGCAGCGAATAAAGGCCCAGGAGGACGTCGTTAGCGACGAGGACTCGGATGAGCCGGCGCAAGAGCGGTCCACTAGCGAAACGGCGAAGGCACGTCGCATGGTGGACGACGACGACAGCGAGTAATTGAGCAGCGTGCTTGTATTAGTTGATTTGATTTTGGTAAGGTTTGTGCTGCGTGCGTGCTGGCAGGTCTAAATCTACAGTGTTTCTTTTGTTATTGTGCGGCACTACAGAAAAAAATTATATTGTGCTACTTGCCAGAATTTCCTTAATGGTCTCCTCGCCTTTGGGCAGTTCGCCGCTATCCATCTGGCGATGGATCTCGGCCAAAAACTTGTGCGACTCGGGGGTCGCTGCTTCGGTCGCGTAAAGCGCCTGGTATTTGCGATCGCGCGGGTAGTGAGTGATGTAATAGTACGCGGCGAGCTGCTCATCGCCGGCGTCGGGCTTCTTCAGCGCGCGAATGGCCTTTTTCTTCTCCACAAACTTGACCATGTGGTACTTGCGCGAGTTTTTGATCTCCGTGTTGCGCCGCTTCGACACGTCGAGCTCGCGCTTGAAAGACGCCACGGCGCGCTCCGCCTCGGTCTTTTTCGTGGCAGCAAGTCCGGGCTTGCGGAGCAGGCGCTCTAAGTCGCGAATGCGCTTCTTGATTCGCGCCGTGCCTGCATTGGGTGACAGGCCGTTGATGCCCATCGCAGTAGGATCGGGATCGGCTGCCAAAAAAAAATAATTATGTAAATACTTCTTCCCGCGGCGGTGCTGGGTCGGGCCAGTTAACAAAACACGGCCGATAAACTAGCCCGTGTTTTGGCCTTGGCCCGAAGTATTTTAATTTAAAATTCATGAATGCTGCATTTGTTCATTGCTATTAAGATTTGGCCAGAGTAGTTAGTTCGCAGTATTTGTAAAGACAACTGTAGCGGCAACTGTAGCGGCAACTGTAGCGGCAACTGTAGCGGCAACTGTAGCGACAACTGTAGCGACAACTGTTGTAGAGTCTTAGGAATCCAATAGAAATAGCAGAATACTTCTTTTTTTAATAGAATATCAATGGCTGGAATAGCCGCTTCTGTTCTAACTAGAACCGCTGAGAGCTAAAGCGCGGCCCTCTCAGACCGCAAAGGCGCATGCAGCATATTAAAATGAGCTATGGATAAAAGCGGTTAGCTTTAACAGCTCGATATCTACTTTTAAGCAGCCCTCGAGCCTAGAACTAAGCATCACTAAACCAGCCTATCGAGGAGTGTTAAATAGGCAACGTCTATCCCATGCCCATCATCTTCGCCATCTGGTTTCCGTCCGTCTTCATGGACTCATCAATGACTTTCTGCGCGCTGAGCGCCGGGGACACGCCGGGCAGAATCTTGTGAATCTTCATGTTACGCGGCACGGCCAGCGGGCTCAGCGAATCGAACGGGGTAATGGACCGGTACATGCTCTCGCGCGCCGTGGCGGGCGACGCCGGGTGTGCGCGCATGTGCTCGCAGATGCGGGCGTAGATGTCGCGCTTGGTCTGGCCTGCCGGCAGGCTCACGCGCACGCGGCCCGGGTTCGCCCAGTCCTTCGGGTGCCGCTTTGTGAGCTCGAGGGCGGGCTCGATGTTCAGTGCGCGGCACGCGTCGGCCACCATCGTCGCCAGCGGGTTGTCAACGGCCATGCTGCGCGGCACACGGCGGCCCTCCTTCGTGCTGCGAGCTTTGTCGAAGTACACGGGATAGATGACCTTCCACTCCTTCATGTACGCAGGCAGCTCGCTTCCGTCGCGCCGCATGAGCTGCGGCGACTCGTGCTGCGCGCCAGGCACGCCGAACTGCGACTCGGGCTCTGGCGAGCTCGATTCCTGTCGCGGAGCCCCCGTCGGCCGCAGCCGCGCCGCAGACGTCTCGACAGGAATGTCCCGCGAAAACGGGTTGTGGCTGTCGAACTCGTCGAGGCTGATATGCCTGTTGTCGATGTCGTCGTCGTCGATTTCTTCGATCACAGGCATTTTGGTTAGGAGGTTTACTAACTTAGGGTGGTGCTAATTAAGACCCAGCTCGAGCGCGGCTATGGGGGAAGGAAATAAATGCGTGCGGGTTTGCACGCGGTTACTGAATGGATGAATGGAAAACAAATGGCTCAATTATTTTTACCGGTCAATTCATTGATTTATTCCCCTATTTATTACCACCACAAACTTCGTGCCCGTTATATTATTATTATTATTATGAGCGCTGGGTCCACACAGGGATTAGGGGCTACACGGAGGGTCACGCCGGCGCACTCGACGTAAAAACAGTAAAAAATCAAAAGCAGACCAACTGTCCCGAGATAAACGCTTTGAATGCGCTGAGCGCCGTTAAACGTGTCCAGTAAATTACCCGCTGGTGGGCCGTTCTGGTCCCACCTACTGACCTAACCTTCCCGGCCTTCCTTACCATCATCAATCGCGAGAAATTCACTCGATGCCATTGGACCGGCTTGTCGTCTCCGGAGTGGCTGGCTCGGTGTCGCTGGCATGCTGGATCATTGTGTTCACCCCGCAGCTCTATGAAAACTGGCACCGCAAGTCGGCCGAGGGCCTCAGCCTCTCGTTCGTGGTCATCTGGCTGCTCGGCGACCTCTTCAACGTCTTTGGCGCCATTCTGCAGCACGTTTTGCCCACCATGATCGTGCTGGCCGCATACTACACGCTGGCCGACCTCGTCCTGCTATGGCAGTGCCTCGCGTACGGCACGAAGCATGTCGAGCCCGACGCCGAGCAGTCGGAGACGCAACCGCTCCTCGCAAACAGCAACGCCATCGACCACACCGTCGAGCACTACGTCAAGAATCAGCCCCACTCGCAGCTGATCGGCAATACTCTCATTGTGCTTGTGGTTCTGCTGTGCGGTGTCGTCGGCTACTTCATCGAGGACCACACGCCAGACCCGAACCCGGGTGCCCAGCCGGTCAGCGTTCTAGGCCAAGTATTCGGCTGGATCTGCGCCGTTCTGTATCTCGCCTCGCGCGTGCCCCAGCTGAAACTCAACTACGACCGCAAGTCCACGGACGGAGTCGCCGTGCTGTTCTTCGTGTTCACCCTTTTGGGTAACATCACGTACTGTATCTCCATTTTTGCCGCAGACTCCTCAAAACACGCGCTGATGATCAACGCCAGCTGGATTCTCGGCGCCGCGGGCTCCCTGCTTCTCGACGTCGCCGTCCTGGCTCAGTTCTGGTACTATAGTAAGTGAGCCCTACATGCATATATACATATCCTTGTTAGCAAAATTATAGACGAGTTAATGTTTCAGGCTATCAACATAGACAAATGACATTCGCTGCGAAGTCGTCCTGGTTCATGAGGTTGGGTCTGTTCGTCTCTCCCACTATGCGCTTCGGCGACGTTACTTTCCATATTCTAAATACACTCATGAAGTTAGTCCCTGTGCGCTCTTAAAGTCAGTTTCCAGTCCAATCAAACCCCTGACAAGGTTCAAAAAATGAAAATATAATAAAATTATTCGAATAAAATGATCTACACTGGCAGGCTCTTCGGACACCATGAAATACACAGGCTTAAAGCAAGCATTTCAAAGCCACGATACTCGAAGCCATTTCACCTTATTGACTTTTTTTCCGCACTAAGTTTTAATGCAACATTTTGAGCGCGCTCCACGCGCGCCAGTTGCTCGGCCCGTCCTTAAAATATATGGCAGGTAATCACCCCGCTTACCATATAGTAGGCGCATCTCAGGGGTGCTTTTCGAGGCCTGATCGGGAAGTCTATAAGCTTTGAGCTGGGGAACAGAATTTGACTACTACTCCATGGCCCGTTGTAATGAGCGAAAACCACGACCATTCTAATGACAGGGAGCCCAATTCGTTGCCTCCGCTTTCTTACGGGGACTACCGCGAATACCGCAGACTTCTGCGTATGCTCGATGTGCAGCAGCACCTGAACCTGTCCGCGCATCTGTATAGCTCTTATCTGATCAGCAGACTTACGCGCAACAAGCTCCCGCATCGAACATGGACAGCCTGGCCACTGGAGGACGCGCCCGTCCCGCCCCAAATACTGGACGACTATCCCAGCTCTTTTCCCGGGCCCGTCGAGCCCAAGCAGATCAAAATGTTGCACCGTAGAGCATCGCAAACATACCCGGTGCCTCCCGATCCCGACACGGATGCACCTCAAGTATTGCTGCGTGCATGCGAGGCAGGGTTGAGACGCATCGTGCACCGCCGCATTCAGAATGAGAAAACATTGGACATAGAGGCGGTACTCGAGCCAGAACCCGAACTTGGTGGTGCTTTGAGCCAGGCAATAATCAGCACCGTGGACAAGTACATCACGCGAGCCCCGGAAGTAGCGGGTAAGGACCGCCTTGTCTCGTGGCAGCACTTAGGCATTGAGGGGCCGGCGCGAAAGCGCTTAAAACGACTCTTCAACCGGGACCTTCACGATTATAATGAGCACATCGATGACACCATCACATCGGGGGCTAGCGACTCCAGCGATCCTGAAGACGACGAAGACACAACTTCGGACCGCAGGCATGCCTCAAGCGTTGGTTCAAACAATGGCTCTGGATTTATTGCCGCGAATACCGGCACCAGCACTGGGGCTCCAAGCTCTGATATCTCAGGCGATAGCGACTCTGAGACCGGTTCCTCCAGAACTGGTTATACGGGCAGTGAAGATGACTCTGGCTCAGAAAGCGACCTTTCGGAAAATGACTCGGATGCCAGCGACAGCAGTGACTCCGATAATCCCAGCGACCTATCTGATACCAGTACAAGCAGCGCCGAGGCGTGAAGCGAGCACACCCATGCCGCAAAGATATATGGCACACACAACACCGTCAACACGCATCTCTCGATTTGTGAATTGAGCGACGCCAGCCGCATCCAGCCGTCAGCATAGCAGTTTTTAGCACCGCACCACACGTTCGCACCACAGCACACGTTGGCATAATTGAGAATGAGATATCATAAAGGTAGTTAGTCAATATACATTAAACTTGCTCGAGCCCTTTGAAGAAGGGCTGATGTATGTTCATAATAATCGCACCGTTATTTGTCGTAAACATCCCGCCGTCAAGTTGCACTGCTTCTTTTGTTGCGTGCACTAGCCCGCGGGGTAATGATCTTATGCTGTTTTGGTCTGCTGTCCCTGTCTGCAGTTCCTGTTGTGGCTTACAATTTCGAGGTGTCCACAAACTGTGTGCCGAACACAACGTCCCACAGCCTCGTCGTCACGCCAAAGCCCCGCTGGTAGTCCTTGTAATGGTGGTCAAGATGCCAAACCTTGGTATCCTTCATGATCTTCGGCAACTGCTTATGATGCAAAAAGTAGTGAGTGCAGTCGTACATGACGTATCCCATATGCGCGCCGGCGAAGATCGCTTGCGACACATACCACTGGCGGAACACAAAGTGGCAGAGATAGTAGAGAGGTGTGGCAAGCACAAAGAAAAGAGTCGGCGGCATTACAAGGCGCATACGGTCCATCGGCAGGTAGTGGTGGACACCATGGATTAAGAAGTGGAGGGTGATAGCCACCTGGTTGTCCGGCAAGTGATCATCGAGATGGAATAGACACCGATGCAGCAGATACTCCACCAGCGTCCACAGAAGCACTCCAAATGAGTACAGCGCGGCAAAGGCCGCCACAGGCAGTCCCCGCATCGCTGTGTACTGAACAAACAGGTTCGCGGGAATCCAGATGATGGGAATGAGCCACCACGGCGTCAAACTTAGCGGCTCAAGGAAATTGCCGAAAATTGGCGCCGACCCGTGCTTGTAATGCCGCGGCTTGTGTACTTGTTCGATGTAGAACGCGCGCGACCACCGTGCGGTCATCACCTGCCACAGCAGCGGACGGTTCAAGTCAAGGAACTGGTTCTGCTCATAATCCTTGTCGGCATCGGTGACCTCGTGCAGAGCGTCGTAAAGCATCTTCTCGTGTGCGTCGCTGAGCTGCAGGTGACCCGCCGCGACATCGGCATCCGCACGCCATTGTGCATCACCAGAGTCCCTTTCCGGCGCCGCAAGCTGGCCAATGAGATACTCCTGCATCACCACGTACGCAGACTCGCTGTGTTGGTGCAGATCCGGGTCGTCCATCACGAGCGTGACGTCCTGGTCCTGCAGGTCCGTAATGAGGTCTCCGCCACCAGGATGGTCGTCCAGAAAGTCCGTCACGTCATACACAAGGCGCTCCTTGAGTGTCACGAGAACACGTCCCTTCTCCCGCAAGGCGTTCAGCTTCTCCTGCGGTATGATTGTGCTCATTGTCTTTTGGGCAAAACGGTGTTTTCTTTCCAAATAACGCTGCAGGTTAATAGTACGTATTTTTGTTTATTAATACATATACGACAAAATTAATCCGGCCACACGTGATAGGCCCAGGCCGCGACCATCCGGGGCGTGTCCCGCTGCATTCCGCCTCGAACCGAGATACGAGGGTTGCATGGAGCGCCCCAAAATTTTAAGCTGGCAGATCTGGTCAATCCAATACAAACGCGACCGTTGTGGGCTTCGTCTCCGCGTGTCATGATATTATCGGTTAGATTAATCACGGTTCATTTTGCTGCTGAGTAGCAAAAAACAAAGCTGACATGCCTCCGGCCGGAATCGAACCGACGATCTCAGCATTACTAGTGCTGCGCCTTACCGCTTGGCCACAGAGGCTTCGACTGAGTGTCTCGATACACAATCACTATATATCATCATATTCCTTTTGGTTAGTCTGTGCGGTGAATGCCAATTTACTTATGCATGTAGTCTTATGGCTCTGACTGGCATTTTTGACTTATTTCTAAGAAAGAACCTCGTGAATGGCCAGTTCTCCTTCCTTGTGTATTTCTGTGAAAATGTCGGAGTATGCTAGTGCGTTTGTGCGCGTGCCGCACAACCGTCCGGCCTAGTATGCGCCATATCCAGCTATATTTCAGCGCATCTTTGTCCGTTTTTAGCTGCTTTTCTGGCCAAACTGAAATATTGTCTCCAATGGATTTGTTGCTTTTGCAGGAGTTGCGAGACCAAATTAAGACCCGTACGGGAAGGTCCTGAACTAGACATTCGTAGCTTGCCAACGTTTAACTTTTGGGCCTATCGGATTCATCGGGCTCGAGAATACTTGTTGACGCCGTAGTCTTATGGGCTCATGCCTTCACCATAAATCTGTCTCCTCCCTGGGAACCTGATCATTGTATTAAGTCCATGAGTCCTGGTGATTGCGGTTCAAAGAATGCCTTGGTGCCAAGCAACTATGGTCTGAGCGCTTTAGAACATCCGTTTGACGTCCTGACCTTGTGATGTTAAATAATGCGCTATACACATGCTAAAGGTCTTCGCCTACTAACTTGGTTATATTGTCAACACTTGTAATTCCAGACGTACACCCCTGTCACGCACACATCGAAGCTATGGAAGCAGCGAGGACCAATTTCATACTGAGCACCTCGTATCGGTGCAGGTGCAGCGGACCCTGTTACCATACAAGAAATGTGAAAGACGGAAAAAGGCAGGACCAAACTGATTTGCAAGCGGGGGCTCACCGGTGGTCCAACGTATCTGCTCACCACAGACACGACCAGAATAGTTAAACGCCAGAGGCACAGAGACACAGATGCCAAAGAGATGTTTTAGGTACTTTACTATATTTAGCCTACTGGAGTCTGGCCCTTACGCTATTGGCTAATGTGACACAACCGATTTTATGCATACAATCCGTCACATGAGGAAACCCATGACACCGACTGTCGCTGCATGCATGTACGAGAGCTTGGGGTTGTGCATATCAGATTGAATTATTGTGGTATACGGTGATGCCGTCGGCGATCCCGGCCACTCGTCATGAAATTACAACTCTCACCTATGCAAAACAACTAGAATACAGAGCTGATTTCCAACTGAGGCTTGGGTCCGAGGTTTTTTGGTTTGCCAAATATAGCCTCCCTGTTAAATGAACACCGAAGGTTTTAAGATCGGCCTATCTCTGTTGGTGAGTGAAAATGGCCATGACCTGGATCTTGACTCTCAACGGAACCAGACACTAGGTTTGTGAATAAAATGACCAGACTACCATGCGAAGAGTGTAAGATTCCGTGGGCGGCTCAACACATTCGAGATCGGTTCTCGGAAGCTCACATTTTCACAGTGGTCTGATTAAACTTAAACAGAGGAGCAAGTCGTCGATACAAAGTAATTACAGACATGTCGCCTTTTCTCGCAGTTGAGGAAACTGCAGTCTTCTCGTCTACAGCACCTATAAGCGTCGTAAAATACACCCCACTGCGCATCCGCGTCACTCGTGTGGCTTATAGAAACGGTGTAACAATCCAAAGGACAAATATTTCGATGCTCTCGAGCCGAAATCGATAGTTATTGAGTCACGATTTTAGTATACTGCGCAGAGACCAGTCACAGTCGTGATAGACCGCGATAACAATGATAACAATGAAGAAACATCAAGCAGGGCAAGCGTCCTACGGGCAGATACCTCTTTGAAGCAGGTCCTATTGACGTGCGCCACAATAACTCCCGGGGCCTTCCTGATGCATTAGGCTCGGCTTTCGTACGGGCTGGCAACGAGATCGCGAATTATTACCAATGGGCTAGGAATCTCAGATAGAATAGCAGAGTGACTCCTTTGAGCCATTAGCATTACAATAACCCATTTGGAAGCATTTTCCGAGAGGTCCTCGATCATGCGGAAACGACTACTGCTCCCATGCAGTGAAAAGGAGTCGGTAGCGGTTTGAACTTTTTGATACCTTGCGACGTACCCCGCTCGTTTAGGAATCGTGCGTCATTATGTGTATTCCGTTTACATACAGCCTTTCGGCAAAACAACATAGTCTTCGACATGCTTCTGAGTCCGAGCATGCATGCGTATGCAATGCCGCATGTGGCATGCATGTACAGACGAAGGCAAGGGTTGAGCCCTATGGGGTCATAGAGCTTGGCGGTGGGCATGATGACTTGCCCAGAATACTGACGCTGAGCGTATCTTAAATGCCAAGTATACGCTGTAAAGACAGTAAGCTACCAAGTACCTAATGTTACCACAAAATCACTATATTGGAAGGAAACTATTACGCTCGTACTGCGAAATAGTCCACTTTTAGTTCTATCTTGAAATGCATGAGAGGGGCCCATGTAACTAGAATCGGACACACAAATGCACGTGGGCCTGTGGCATCTACTAATGAGGGGAAGGTTGAGGACTGGTCTTTCGCTACTTGATTGAGCACCAAAATGACTAGGCGCGCTCAAATAGACTAGAGCAAAATGTCGGGAAAGGGAAAAGTCTTGTTTTAGAGGCACAATATACTCATCGTTGTTTTATGCTCTGATCATGATCTAATCCAAACTCAACTTGAAGCCTCAGCAAAGCCAGGTCTGACTTTAGGTGTTTTCGGTGTCGAAGTAGTGGTAGTAGCACCACTTTTAGCAAGAACTAAGCCATGTGAACGTTGAGAACAATCCAAAGAAAACTAGAGAGGTTACAAAGTAGATATGAGCAACCCAAAAAGATCGATACGTCAAAGTGAGAATAATTGTATAGAGCGGCTTTTAGAGAGTAGAACCCCAGAAAGAAAGTTCAAAGGCCCCAGAAAGAAGCAAAGCAACAAGAAAATTTAGTTAAGACGACGACAGCTACTTCTCTTATAAAGAGGACTCCAATAGTCATATTAACCTAGCGAGTATGAAAGGCAAATCGGCATTAAATTGCGTCATAGAATCGCTAGGTGTATGTACTGGCGTGTTTCTGTTCTGGTGACGTGACCTGAAGCAAGAAGTGGGCTCCAAATCTCATCCCCATGTCAGAGGTCACTTTCAAATTCATGCCCGGATCGTGATTGATACTTGAAAAAAACGGAGCTTTTTGTCTTCTCCCTCTCGAAGTTGTGTGGTAACGCTCGAAGCTCATAAAAATGCTACAACAGACAATGAAGCGCCACGCTGCAAATAAATATCATTGTTTTTTTACCGTTTCAAGGTCACATCGCTGCGCGGCATCGCCCTATGCAGTGGACTGTCGAGCCGATTCGACAGAGCCAAAAGAAAGCATAACCCTTAACCTAACCGTTACATTGGGGGGTGCATATGCATATTTCTGCATGCACCCACAAAGAGTCTGCATGAAAGATTGAGCCAAAAATGGACACCAAAATGCACAGAAACCAAACATAATTCTGGCCCAAATCGCACAATCAAGCGAATATGCAATGTGTAGCAAAGAACAGAAGCATCATACACCTGTCAGATTTTATTTCTTAGAAGAAGTCCAGGAGCTGTAACAAATATACTTATAGAGTAGCAAAAAAGCCTCACACTATTGGATAGGCTCTTGCCAATAGGAATAGATCGAGATCATTGACACGCAACGTGAGAAAACACCAAGGGTTCTGCGACTCGCGTCGAATGAAACGATTCATAGCGAGACAGATTGAGCATAATCCTTATGGCCTGAATTGAATTAATAGACTATTATTAAATGGCCTGGACCTCAAAAAGACCTTTGTACTTCAACGCAAGAGCGAAGCTCAAGCCCTATATATATAAGTAGTGCCAAATAAATTTACATCGAGTGACCTGTACAGTAACTAACAGCATTTAGTAGTGTGTCGTCGCTGGTGGGTTATTGGGCAGCAGCCAGCCCTGGGGCAGCTAGTCCTAGTCCTCGGTAAAATAAATATACACCTTTCTGTAGGGTAGGGCGCGATCTCACTATATGTAGGAATCGTGCGAAGAGTCGTATAGAACGTATTAGTAAAAGATCCTCTTGATTTTATTGAAGGAAGAGCCTTCTTCTTTGAGGCTTTCAACTTTCTTGCTTTTGTCATTCACATAATACGACCTCATCGACTCACTGATGTTGCATCGGGGGTCGTTATCGTTATCATAGAAGCGTTGTATCATATTCCCCGAGCGGCTTTTACGTCAGCTTTAGACATCATGCATGACAGTGCAGTGCATATGCACAAGACGCTTCATGCATAGACCAGTGTGTTATTCCACGAGGTAGTCTTAGAGATTGCAGAGCCGTTCGTCCGGGCCAATTCCTCGGGAATGTACACAGTTTGCAAAATTATATAAAGCGCAATGATCCCCAATTATCTGATATCAACAGAGTGACGGAAGATGAGGATTCTGCGATTTTTTGTCGTGGGGTTCGCGTGCAGTGGCCTTCCAGTGGCCAATGCACAAGAGTCCACAGCTTGTGTGACAACTCTATCCACCCAGGGTGTCTCCTGCAATGCTGACGACGGACTCTTTGGATTATGGAAGGCCGCTAACGATGCTATACAGTCAGTAATCCAGAAGGTCGACGATATAGCGGATCAGCTCGGTCTCAGCGCGGTCGCAGATCTTACTTCGCTGGCTACAACTCTAGTCAGCGCAATTGACTCAGCTCATAGCGAGCTCGAGAACCTCAAATGTTTGATTCCAAGCCAAGCGGCAGCCTTCTTTTCTGGTATAGCCCAAACTATTGACGGATTTGCGGACCTGCTCACAAACCTCAATCAAAGCGCTGGAACTCTAAACATAATCCCGGGTGCTTCTGGTGCTGTTCAGCTGATTATCCAGCAGGGCGTCTCAGCTCTGAATGACTACATTAGCGAAGTGTCATCATTCTTGCAGGGGCTCTCTGGAAATTATCCTTGCGCCGAACTCACAGCCACGAGCGACTCAATCTTGAAACTCAATGCGGCCTTGGGCTCACTAAACTCCGCACTGAACATACAGGTATCGTCTCTTACTGCATTGAGCGTGACCAACTGCCGTGACCCCACGACGCTGGTCTCTGGACTATGCTCAGCGACCGCAACTGTATCCTCAGGAACAGCAAATACGAATACCCCTCTCAGCTCAAGCTTCACAGCAACTTCTATTAGTGTCGTGCCAAGTAACAATGCTGGTGACTCGACACTCAAAGTAGTGTCGAAGCTAGCTTCAAGCCACAACACTGGTACCCCATTGATCAGCTCAGCTGCCGAGTTTTCCAAAACGGGAGTGACTACGGATCGTGCATCAACTCTTACCGCTGGAAAGTCTGACACTAAGGGTATTTCTGACTCGCCGTCGGGTGCAGTAACCACTCAAGGCTCAGCCACGAGTACTCATGCAGCCGTAGCAGGCCATAGCAGTGGAGGAGTGAGCCCTCAGAGCCCCGTTTCCGTCAAGAAGGACACTGATACTATCGGCACATCCACATCGGCTACACTAACTCAAGGTTCGGTCACGAGTACCCATCCAGCCGTATCGGCCCAAAACACTGATACAATCAACGCCTCGACTAGCAGCAGAAGCCCAGAACAAAAGAGTGCTTCCGTCTCTATAACTACAAACGTCGAAGTGCCGACAGTGACACCGTGTTTGAAGACTCAAACAAATCAAGGGTTCTCATGCAGCCCTAACGATGATATTTTTGGGCTTTGGTCTAGTGCCAACGAAGCTGTCATGACTGTACTCAACAACGTACAATCGACTCTTAATAGCTTAGGGCTTGGGGTGATTGCGGAGCTCACTTCTTTAGCAACAACTTTGGTGAACGCCGTGAATTCTGCTCGGAATCAACTCGAGGATCTCAAGTGCTTGGTACCGAGCCAGGCAGCAGCTTTCTTCTCTGGTATCACGCAAACAATTGGTGAATTCACAGACTTGCTCACAGGCCTGAACAAAAACGCTGATTCCATCAACTTGATACCCGGAGTGTCGCAGGCTGTTCAGATGATTGTTCAGCAGGGTGTTTCCGCCTTGAATGCATACAATGACCAAGTGTCGTCTTTTCTGGAAAGCTTCCCCGGTAACTATCCATGCGCCGGAATTACAGCTACAAACAGTTCGATCTCAATTCTCAACGATGCCTTGAAGACACTGAACTCTGCCCTGAACATACAAGTTTCACCTCTCAGTGGGGTCAAGGTTACGAACTGTCGCAACCCGACCACAGTTGTCTCTGCCATGTGTGACGTGACACAGAGCACTGGTGGTATAATTCAGCCGGGCTCGTCAACTGGAGCACTCTCAAGTGTCAGTGCTACCAGTCATATTACTCCCAGCGACCACCCCACTGCTTCAGCCGGTCATACAACTCCAAAAGTCACCCCTGGTGTAAGCAATAGTGCTCTCAGCTCTGGGGAGGGGTCTAGTAAGATCCCTCGCTCGGCGCAAAGTGGTTCAGGTGTTGGCTCCAGTCCGAGTGCGAATCCTGCCTCTGGAGCCTCAGGTACTTCGCTGAACAAGGTTGTTAGTAGCAATCATGCTAGCTCAAACTTTGGAACTGATAGCAATGGTGTCTCTTCTTTTACTCAACCACCCAGCAACTCCAAGACAATAATTGGCGCGGCACCAGTCTCGTCATTTAGCGCAGCACGCAGCGTTAGCGAAGCAGGCTCAACTTCTCAAGTGTCGTCTAAGCAGGGGGTCTCATCAACGAGCAAAGCAGCTTCCGTGCCAAACAAAGCCCTTAATGGCCCTTCTATCTCCCGAGCCAGTTCGGTTATCGTTGAGTCTAGCACAAGTGGACTTTCGTCAAGGGGCGAGTCTAGTGTATCTTCATCAGCGCATGCAGAAATCACAACTAACGGCAACGCTAGACAGAGTGGACTGCCCTCAAACAGCAAATACCCTCCTACGAGCTCTACTGGAACGCGCCCCTCCACAACCAACAGCAACGGTAAGGAGAGTCAGAGTGGATTGGCCACGAACGGCGGATCCCCTTCGGCGAGCTCGACTGCGTCAGGCTCCAACAAGGATGCGACTACAACCAACGGCAACGCTAAGGAGAGTCAGAGTGGATCGGCCACGAGCGGCGGATCCCCTTCGGCGAGCTCGACTGCGTCAGGCTCCAACAAGGATGCGACTACAACCAACGGCAACGCTAAGGAGAGTCAGAGTGGATCGGTCACGAGCGGCAGATCCCCTTCGGCGAGCTCGACTGCGTCAGGCTCCAACAAGGATGCGACTACAACCAACGGCAACGCTAAGGAGAGTCAGAGTGGATTGGCCACGAGCGCAACTGCGACTGGCTCCAAGAGGGATACGACTACAACCAACGGCAACGCTAAGGAAAGTCAGAGTGGATCGCCAACGAACGGTGGATCGCCCGCGAACGGCGGATCGCCCACAACTCGTGGATCGCCAACAAACGATGGGTCACCCACTAACAGCGGGTCAGCCACTAACGGTGGATCGCCTGTCAACGGCGGATCGCCCACCAACGGTGGATCACCCACTAACGGTGGATCGCCCACGAACGATGGATCGCCCACTAACGGCGGGTCAGCCACTAACGGTGGGTCGCCCGCAAACGGCGGATCACCCACAAACGGCGGGTCAGCCACTAACGGTGGATCACCCACTAACGGTGGATCGCCTGTCAACGGCGGATCGCCCACTAATGGCGGGTCAGCCACTAACGGTGGATCGCCCACTAACGGCGGATCGCCCACTAACGGTGGGTCGCCCGCAAACGGCGGACCCCCTTCGGCGAGCTCAACTGCGACGGGATCCAAGAAGCATGCCACCACAACAAACGGCAACTCTGAAGAGAGCCCCAGTGCCACCAATGATACAATTCCAACCAGCGCAGTAACTGGCGCTGGAAGCGGGATTTCTGAGACGCCAGTTACAAACGCCAAGCCCACTGCGAGCAATACTGCTGCCGAAAGCGCAGAAACGCCCAAGAGTTCGACTGTGGGAGTTGAAACAGGTTCTGGCTCAGGAAATTCCGGCGTTGCCACATCTAACCCTTCAACTGGATCGTTCGCTAATCTTCAGGGAAGCAGTGTGCTTTCTAGCTCTGGCTCTGCGGAGACTTCGAAATCTCACGCAGCAGTTCAAAGCACTTCCGCTTCAAACGACCAAGGTGGAGCAGAGCCGCTCCATGGTAAGAGCACTGCTTCTGTTACTCCTACCCTTAATCCCAGCACTGAATTGGGTCCTTCGAGTACGCGGAGCTCAAGCTCCACCTCTGCACACTATGATACCAAATCTGCAAGCAACGAATACGGGACTACCGGTAGCGTACCTAGCCGTAGCAGCAACGAGGGCTCAATTGAAACGGGAACTCCAACGCGAACCACCTCTTCTTTGACAACATCGCTCTCTGAGGGTGCTGCATCTAGCGATAACAGCGTTCCTGAATTGAGTGTGGGTACATCAAATCCCACTTCCAGCACCTTCAAGTCAGCTAAGAGCTCGGGGGCTGGTGGAGTCGGAGTCGCAAACAGGGGCAAGAGAGAGCAGCCCCTTCATTTGCTACCTCTCCTTTGCGTCCTAGCAATTTTAATTTAGCGCAGCTAAAAGTGATACCTCTGCTTGGAGACATCTCCAAGATATAGATCCAAGCATTATATTAGTTTTGATCAGGAGAAAATCCTGATAGGAAACGTTCAATTGCACATCCTGATCCTCGAATGGTCTTTTAGGAAATCCTGTCACTGAGCCATGCCTTCAAACAGCATGAAGTGAGTAGTATTTCACCTTAAGATCTCCAGTGAGGTGGCCGCCCATCAAAAGTGGCCACAACGTCATGTGATACAGAAGCCACCACTACATGCTGTACACCCGCTCGAATGAAGCTGGGTTAACAGGTCGATTGACTTATGAGTGGGTCTACACCATATCACGACTTAAGAATCCTAGCACTGTGCTGGACCTTTATTTTATATTCACTCAAGAGGCTCGATATCCTGAGTCTTTCGAGATATTATTCAAATCACATGACAGTGTGGCCACTTCTGATGGGTGGTGGTGACAATCTTACTCGGGATGTAAGTGAGGTGGCCACCCAGTAGAAGGGCCCCCGCCATCATGTGATGGATAAGTCATTTCATGTATATGTTACCTGAATGAAGAACTAGGGCATCAACAGGGCGATTGACTTATGCAGTGCGTCTCTATCTTGTCACTCTGTGGCATATGAATGCCCTCCCGAAGTCTTCAGTCTATTTTTACTTAACAGTACCGATAACTAGACTTTTTGGAAAGTTTGGTCACATCACATGATAGGGTGGCCCCTTCTACTGGGTGGCCCGTTCTGATGGGTGGTGGCCATCTCACTTAGGATGCATCTTAGCAGTGTGAATTCTGACTTCAGTATGGAAATATTTTCAACCATATTTTAAGAGGAGTACAAAGGCGAAAGGTGGTATACGAATTAAGTTATCCAGTACTCTGTTCTGTGACCCACCCCACCCATAATTTACATAAATGTAACTTTTGTACTGAAAAGAACAGCACTAATAAAGCGAACGACGCTTCTCTTTTTAGACGGCCGCTAGGCTTTAATCACTAAGCCAGCTTCCATGCACATATCGAAGAAGACTCCTCTCTTGGCAAACAGCTCTTGAGGCGCTCCCATCTCAAGCTTTCTACCTCCCGGGCCCATAACTAAGATAGTGTCGTAGTCAATGATAGTTTCAAGACGGTGAGCTATACAGAGAACCGTACAGCTGGCAAACTCTTTTTTGAGAGTACGTTGAATCTCTAAGTCCGTCTCATGATCTACTGCTGCTGTTGCTTCATCCAAAACTAAGATCTTCGAATTACGCACCAATGCACGAGCGAGTGCGAGCATCTGTCTTTGACCCAGGCTGAAATTCGTTCCTTCTGCCTCAACAGGAGTACTAAGGTCAATTTTTTGGTCACCGGATTGCTTGAATCCAGCTCGTTGTAGTACGCCAATAAGAGTCGTGTCGTCATGCTCCGTGAACGGGTCCAAGTTGGTACGAATTGTTCCTTGGAAGAGAACAGGCTGCTGAGGAATCACTCCTAAAGATCTACGAAGCGTTGAAAGTGGTAGCTCGCTGATGTCCTGTCCATCGATCTTGATTTGCCCTTTTGATAACTCTACAAGTCGGAAGAGGGCGGCAATAATAGTGGACTTGCCAGCGCCTGTGCGACCACAAATTCCAACTTTCTTACCACCGACAACGTCCAAATTGAGATCGTTCAGGACCATCGGCAAATCACTTCGGTAACGCAAGCTTGTAGCATTAAATGAGATTCTGCCAGTACTAGGAACCCAGTCAACCAGAGCTGGGTTCTCTTGATCTCTTTTACTTTCACCTTCGACGGGCACGCTTGTAGCATACTCGTCAAGTCGCTCAACCGAATTAAGCTGATTGTCGAAAAGAGCAAACATTGGGAAAAGCAAAGTGAGATTCAATCTCACGGTCGGCAAAATGGATAAAAGCATACCAATTTCTGATGAGTTCAGATCAAAAATCTGGAAGATCGCCAAAAAGATGGTAACAAGTGTCAATATCTCACAAAGAAGCCCATTCCTAAAGGCCATCCAAAAATTCGAAGCTTCGTTGCATTGAGTTGCAGCAATGGTATCATCCATGCGCTGGTTAAGGATGTATTGACTCTGCTCTTCTTGTTGAAATGCCACTATAACTTCTTGGCCTTCGATGTGTTCGCTCACACTAGTCGTTCCCCTACTATCGTAAAGCTGCATCACTCGGTTTAGCTCACGCGAAGTTGGGCGATAAAATGCCATAAGAATGACAGAAATAAGAAAAATGGGAATCAAGCAAACCAAGGACCATGGCACGTATACAAAAACAACAATGACAGAACCTATCAATGAAAAGAACGTCATAAATGTCACTCGTGCAAAAATTAGCAGTCTGGTATCGAGATTCACTAGATCTTCGGTGAACCTCATCATAAGTCTTCCAAGAGGGTTCGATTGGAAGAAAGACATAGGCGCACGATATAGGCCCTCGAGAGCAGCGTTGTGCAGTTCTGTAGAGGAAGCAGTCGCAGTGAAACTTAGAAAATTGGAGAAAAGACAGTAAAAAACGCCTATCAACCCAGCAATGAGGCTATAAATGCCAATATTGAAACCCTCGGATTTTCTAAACTTGTCGCTAGTCCACCAGTTGAGAAAAACGTTAGACATAGCATCCGAGCAGGAGTAACACATAACACTCAGCAAAAGTGACACAAAGGCGCTAATACCCCAGAACTTGTTTAAGCGGAAATAGCGTACAAGGACCATTAAATCCACGCTTCCCATGGCCCGAGTCTCATCGTCCATCAAATTGCTGCGCACTGTCACGCTGCCTTGATTCTTCTCGAGGTCATCATCTCCTTGTATGGCTATACTTTTATCAACATCAGCACCAGGATAATGATCGTAAGCAGAGAGTTTCTCACGATTATGGGCTTCGTCCCCTGTTAAATCACGCTCATGTCTTGCTTGATGAAGGTCTACAAGCTCGTTCGCATTAGTTTCGGAAAAAGCCAAGCCTTTCTTCGAAGCTAATAGATCGTCTGCGGTTAGTCTCGGTTGTGTATGAGCTGCAGCTTTTGCAAACTCCATGGCATCCTTTTCGTGACGCTTACGGACTTCTACCTCTGCATCCTCCTTTTGGTGCATCGACGCATGAATTTGCGTCTTATTGGGCCTTGTTTGCTCGCAGCCTCCTTCACCATCCAAAGATATAACATAGTCAGCTTGAGGAACAAGTTTGAGATTATTCGTTGCGAACACAATTGACTTATTCTCTTCGCGTGTCAGCCTAAAAAGTTCTCGGAAGATATGGTTTCCAACGCGGCTATCCATAGCGCTGAGAACGTCATCCAAGACTAGTAGATTTCCGTCAGCATATAGACATCGAGCCAAGGCAAGACGTGCCCTTTGGCCACCGCTAAGAGTGACACCATTTTCACCGACATCTGTCAAGTCACCGTGGGTGAACAGAGAGAAGTCTGACTTCAAGTCGCATATATTTACCACCTTTTCGTACTTTATGGCGTCCCAATCACGCCCAAACAGCACATTTTCTCGCAGAGTGGCATGCTTTGACCACATTGACATCACGCTCGACACTTGGGCTCCTGAGGCAATTTCCACCGAGCCCTCTGATTTAGGGATTGCGTTCACAAAAGCGCTAAGTAGAGACGTTTTTCCTGTGCCAACCGAACCTACGACCAATATCATTGCACCATAAGGAACTGAAACGTTGACATTTTTCAAGACAGTTTTGGACGTCAGGTTCGGCTCGAGATTACCTGGGTCATTCTCTTCATTCTCGTCGTCCTCATTTCCGATAAGCCAAGTGAACGATGCATTACGAATACTCGCTAGGAGGTCGTGATGACTGGCAGCATCCAATTCTCCGACGTACGATGGAACTTCGGGGAGCCGGAAAAATTTATCAATGCGTCTGCATCCCACCCATGCATCGGCTAAAGATGTCATGGCTGCACTTATCTGTGAGAAAAGGGGTAGGAACATTTGAAAAAGAGTGAGAGAGGGAAATGCTCGCGACGGCTGAAGGTTGTTGCTCATAATTATACGTACAGCAAAACTCAACGCACCGGACAACGACGGCGCGGCGACAATAACGGCATTGTTCATCCCATCAACAAATTCTAGTAGTCGAATGAAGCGGGTTTCCAAAGCACGAGCGTGCTTCACAACTTTCAAGAAAGATTCCTCCCAGCCATAGAATTTGATGATCTGCATATTTTTGAGCGTTTCTCGAGTCAAAGAAACGCGTCGATCTTGATAGGGCATTGAACGTTCGCGTAATGCTGCAGCTCCAATTGAGCCCGCAGTTGTGAGGCACAGTGCTACGACAAGAAGCGCCACGCCAGCCAAACCTGATACTCCGATATTATAAATAAGAATTCCGATAGTTGCGCCCAAGAAAATAGGAAATACAAGCACAGAATTCAGTTCAATTAGTGCTGTGCTAGCGCGCCTACAATCACTGGAGCTCAAAGTCATAATCTTGGCCGCAGAAAAGTCATGCCGCTGTTGAGGGCCTAGCCTCAGCATCTTGTCATGAATCGCTGCCATCATGAGCGTTCGAGCATACTCAGAAATGAGAATGGAAGAGTAAAGCGTGTAAAGGTCCGAAAACATCATAATCACATCAAGAGCTGTATTAGCTATTGTCATTCCTGCCGCATACCCGTGGTCTGCATGGCCATGCACATCTTGCAGGTGCTCCGCGTTTTCGATTAACTTGCGCGAAACTACGCTTAAGCACACTTGAGAGGCGCTGGTCACGAATTGCATCGAGAAAGAAAACAATATGTCCCACCTAAGGGCATAAAGAAGCGCTCGCAGCTCGACATAGTTTGAGGTTGTATTTGGATTGTGCCTGCGAAGATAGTCCTTATAAGCACCAAACCGCCGCTTCATGGAGTTGCGCTCGGGGATTTGAGGAATGTCGTTTGGCACAATAACTCTGTCATACCCTGTGCGCATCAAATCATCCATCCAGGCCCATGTCAGGCGCCAAAATGCGCCTCTATCTTGAGGATTTGGCCCACGCTCATGGGGGATAGGCTTGATCTGTGAGGCAAAAAAAAATCGCGCTATAGTATTATGCTTATGCGGGATTATGCGCTGCTCATTCATAGACCACAATCAATGAGATAAACAAAAGTGCGTCAAGCAAGGCCTGGATTTTACAATGATGCGCCGCCACCAGCTACTGAGGTTAGATTACTCCTCGACACGGCACGGCACCGCGAGTTGAGATAAGAGCAGGGTCACGTGCTAAACACGTTAGGTTGTAATGCTTCCGTGACCTCCGTAGAGAATGAAGCCGCACCGGTTACCTGCAGCCAAGACATGATGATCTCGAGATGCTAGTTATTAGCTTGCCTATTTTGGTTACCGCCAGATTTCAATGCAGAACAGAGACGTATTCGCAAGAAGCACCTCGGACGCCCATTATCTTGCGTGGAAGACAAATTCTTTTTTTTTACCAAAGTTTTAGCAATTGTTCTCAAAACGCGCAAATATAGTTGTTATTTCTTTAATTTTGTTCATTTTCTCAGAACAGGGGGTTCGCTTCGTTTTTCTATGCTTTTACGTGGTAGTACCCGGCTTGACGGATCGTGATGCTGCTTACGCGTGTCTGACATCATTTTTTTATATTTTTCAAACTTGCAGATCTTCCTCATTAGTTAGTTAGGCCTAACAATGAGTGTTCGGGTGAAATTGGTCACTCGCGACAGCGAATTGAAGGTTGATGAGAATCCGATCTATGTACCTTCAGAGTTGAAGCGATATGGCTTGTCAGAAGTTGTCAATCAACTTTTGCAGACCACAGAGCCGATTCCATTCGATTTTCTTGTTGATGGTAAACTGCTGCGCGGATCGCTTGAGAGTTACCTTGTGAGTGAAGGACTCACAACTGAATCCGTTATAACTGTAGAATATGTGCGTGCCATCCTTCCTCCAACCTTCACGGCTGCTTTTGAGCATGATGATTGGGTTTCAAGTGTTCATATACAACGCAAGGGAGCCAACAAGATTGCCACTGGGTCATACGATGGAATTGTAAGAGTTTGGGATAAGTCCGGCTCAGTAGAGAAAGTGCTCGCGGGGCATCAAGGTGCGGTAAGTGCTGTTCAGTGGATTAGTGATTCGCAGCTGGTGAGCGCGAGCCGCGACAGAAACCTGCATTTGTGGAATACTGGAGAATCAAAAAAAGAGCTTCAGTGTGTTCTAAAGGGTCACAAAGGTCCAGTAACTGCTCTCACGTTACTCAAAAACGAAAAAATTGTCAGTGGTAGCCAGGATTCAACCTTGAAGGTGTGGTCAGCTCGAACAAAGGACCTGCCGGAGCCCCCTGCGCCCGAGTCAAGTAAGTTTCAGTCTAGCCAGAAGCGCAGACGCGTTGCGGATGCTGCATTGAAGACTGCGAAAGTAAAGGGTTCTTTTGCCACACTAGAAGGTCACACTGCTGCAGTCACTGGCCTCGCGCCACACCCTATAGAGCCAGATGTTGTTTACTCTGTTTCAGAGGACCACACAGTACGCACATGGGATCTTGTGACTTCTCAGCTTGTAGATACGAAGTCAACTGCCTTCTCGCTACTTTCTGTTATCTCGCTTGGCCCACAGACCCAGCTTCTGGCTTGTGGGTCCTCTGCTCGTCACATAACATTGGTGGATCCGCGTTCAACAACAAAGGCGAGCTTGAAACAACTAAATGGTCATCGTAATTTTGTTGTGTCGCTGACTCCAAGCCCCGAAAGTCCATACCAATTTGCATCAGCATCACACGATGGCTCTGTTCGAATCTGGGATGTGCGTGCTGACAAGAGTATGTTCACCATAGAAAGACAAGGCAATCCTCCACCTGAGGATCGAGATTTATTTTGTGTTGATTGGGTCGACGTGCTGGCATCAGGTGGACGAGACAAACGGCTTGAACTCACGACTGTCCCTACTGGAGCCTGAGACTACTTTATTGATATCCATGCTCAGTAAGCTCAAGTGTATACTCGCTAATTATTGGACACTTTGATCAGATACGTTTCTCCCTATGCTTTATCTTTCTAGTAGAAGGAAATCAAAAAGAAAAAAAGAGCGAGGCGTCGCCTATTCAATCTCATAGCTGAACGTACTGATAAAAGTCTTACCGTTAAGTGATGTTCATTATTGCATAAAACCACATCACATTTGCACACTAGAAATCAAGGAATATTGTGCCATAATGAGGTGTATTCAGATCCAGTCACTAACAAGTTAAGGATAGTGACCTGTACGCAACTGCGCTTGCATGTAAATCGTAAAAGCCTAAAATTTATGACTATGGCTTCCTCTCAGATTTGAGGATAGTTGCTGTTTCGATCAGGATTGTGCCAGTGCTGCGAGTCAGCCAATAAACTGGAGGAGACTGGCGCGCGGCGTCGCTGAGCAATACGCAAGTGCATATGCAGGACGAGCGCTTATGCATGCCAAGGCTCACTACAGCGGCGGCGCATTCGGGCGAGGGTAAGTGCCGACCGAGGCTACCTAGCTACACCGTGGGGGCCCGCAATGAGCATGCTCATAGCCAATCAAACGGTCGCGGCGCTTATCTGTACACGAATGTCTAGTATACAATTTATACGCCAACGACACAACAATGCGGTCTCTCACAGCAGTTTTCATCCGCTCTTTGAACAATCATACGAAAAGGCACACTAAGAGACGAACCACATACATGGGATAAGTGGTATTAGAGTGATTATTGGCACTCTTGTTTGCGTGATGGTGGGCGGGCCGTCGTACCTGAACGAGGACAGCCATTAAAGCGTTCTCACGAAAGTATAACCAAGCAGAAAAGTGCACTCGCATAGATCTATAAATCCATAGCTCGGCTCTCAGTGGTTGGTAAATAGCCTCAAGAAAAGTGAGTTCGCAGCCGCATATCACCGAATAATGTCGTTCAGAAGCCTTTCATTAACCAAACGGCATATTACGCATGATAAATTAGGCAGCTGCAAGGTAGTATGTAATTACGTGAAGTCATCACACACGTACAGGTCATGCCGGATGTAATCAAGAGCCTTCCAAGCTCGCCATTCCGTATGCCAGAGGCCGAAGCTCTGAGAGGTCGTTAGGGTAACTGAAGTCATAAAGGTAGTATAATGTGAGACCTCTTCCTTTCCTCTAGGGAGACCAATATGTTAAAAGCTTTGATTTAAATGGTCGTGATGTCTGCCTCGCTTCTTAGCTGCATTAACAACTGAGCGCAGGCACCGTTACCCTTGCCCAAACACAAGATTCCCCGACGAAACCAGAACAGGGGGTGGCATATATCCCGCAAATTGCCACGGCTCTTGATTTCCCAAGCATTTTGGGACTCCCGCAGGTGTGTTATTCTTGAATGTGGAATATGCCACCTCCTGGGCCTCTGCACAAGTTCGCGCTAGTGGTTTTAATTAGATGACTTTGTCATTATTAGTTCTCGATACGACATGACCAATAAACGGCGCATATATAACTATGCTAAATGGCGGCACTGCGCTATGACCGTAGAGTGCATTTAGGGTTTCTGTGAACTCTTTATGCATGATAGAATAAGGGGTGTGGGGCGTGTGCATGCAGGGTTGTACATACATGCATATCGGGCGGAGCGATACGAGCGTCACGCAAGATCTTCTGCTTTATGGGGCTCGAGTCTAGTCCCTCGAAGCGCAAGTGAAAAAATGAATTAGACCACTATTGAGTATAAGACTTAGGAAGGCAGGTGAAAAAGGTTAATTTATGCTCATGCTAGTTAGTTTTAATCTATTTGTATATTACAGACTAATGATATAGGTGAGATTCGTTGTTGTTCGTGGGCCAGCCTCGAATGTGGCGCAGCTGAGCCAATGAAAAGCTATTATTTAACATAAAGCTTCTATTTGAATGAGAAACTCAACATGTCGCTGCTTCACTCTTATAAATCTGTGAGCAATGCATACTATCGCAATGCTATGGTGCCAAAGTGCTCCTGAAATGTAGACGTTATGTACCTTCGGTAGGAGAATTCGAAGAACTTGGTACCCCGGGTCTACAACGGGTTAGGGTAATGCACCTCAGTTTACCTAATGCGGTAGGGGGGACCTGGCTTAAGACGCGAAAGATGGGTCCATTCATCAGGTTGACCGCCATGGCGTGAAATGAAAGCAAGCTTCACTAGGCGTGAGTCAAAAATAGAAATAAAAAACAACGTACAATTTTGAGATAAAGCAAAGTCATACTCTCGAACGTTTGATCTATGGTAACATGCTAGATCTAACTTGTGTCCTTTGCAAGGGTCTATATAATGGTGAGTATATAGTGAGCGCACATTAGTAGCATCCAGAGCCCTATAAAGCCTTCGAACTTGTTTGTAGAACATTAATTACAAACAAGCTCACAGGGTGAATTCCGTCGTGATGGAAATCGGCCTGAATATAGCAGAGTTCGCTACATGAAAGTAGGGGATACCGATACCCCCCAGACCACCAATCATTGCCTCTTGCTACATGTCGAGAGGTAAAGATTCTGCCCAATACGACCGTGGAACGAAGCTGCATATAAACCCTACAATTGTGATCGCCTGAAGTGCATGCATATATGTACGTATCGGGACGTAGCGCTCGGACATGCCGCACAATGGGGAAGGGTAAATTGAGTACCGTGCGTAGCGCATGTCCTACGTAGGCCATTTTAATAACTATAAAGGCGGGGAGAGCTATATTCGAAAGCTCTCAACTTTTCTTCGCAATACTAGTCATGTTGGGCTATTTTCTACACTTACTCGTCGTAATTGCTACCGTTCGCGTTGTGCATGCGGATTTCGGAGCATCAGCCAGTTCTGTTATTTCTTTGGCAGACGCTCTGTACAGCCAAGCGAACAGTTGGTCATCTCCGAACGGGATATTTCCCCTCCTAGGAATTGAAGCCTCATTACCTCCGCTATCTTTAGCAGTTGCTAATCTAGCTGGAGCAGCTAACTTCATCTCAGATGCTGATGTGGATCCTAGTAATGCTAATGCGCTTGGCACGTCTATTGGAAACTTACTTTCTGCTTTGTCTGAAAAGGCAGGCGATTTTCGAGCACTGGGTGCATTCCCAATTGTTCAGTCCGAAGTCTCGACCCTGGAACAGCCCTTCGTGAGCATCGCCCAAGACATCGTGAGCGCAGTCTCTGGGGATTGCGCAAGGCTTAATGCTGTCGCTGCTGGTTACAGCAGCTTGACTGAGGGATTTGAAAGTGCCAATTCAGCCTTTTCCTTAAATCCGTCAACTTTCCCATCAATCCCGTCCTGCAGCAAACCTGTCTCCGTCCCCACCACCATGAATACATGGCCAAGTACAGTCACACCCTGTGTAACCACCATCACAAACAAAGGAGTCACCTGCACTCCTGATGGTGACGTCTTCGGAATTTGGGAAAACCTGAATAAGGCTGTTCAAGACGCACTAAATCGGGTGTCGAAGGCAGCCGACTCTATTGGCCTCGGACTCGTCTCCGAATTGGCATCCATGGCAACCACCTTAGTAGGATCGGTTAACTCAGCTGTCGATGAACTTGCGCGACTCAATTGTCTTGTTCCAAGCCAGGCAGCGGACCTTTTCAGTGGATTGATCGGCACTATCACGAGCTTTACAAACGCAATCACAGCGCTAGGCAAAGGTGCAGGTACCCTTAAATTGATACCAGGTGCGTCGCAAGCTGTTCAATCGATTGTGCAACAGGGTGTCAATGCAGTGAATTCGTACATTGATGAGGTCTCTTCGCTGCTACAGAACTTCCCCGGGAATTACCCATGCTCAGGGATTGTCACAGTCAATAGTACCATTTCGCTACTGAATGACGCTGTGAACATACTCAACACGGCGATAGGAATAAAGGTTACGCCAGTAACTGGGATCCACGTAACAAATTGTGAGAATCCTACCACCGTTGTTATGGGGAGCTGCTCTGCCACTTCCAATCCAGCGAGTGGTGAAAACACAGCCAGTGACTTAACTGTGACTGGTAGCAGCAGTGGAGCCAACGTAACTAGTGGGGTGAAGACAGCGAGTGGTGGAAACACGGTTAGTGGTATCAACACAGCTAGTAGCACAGCTCCAACTACCCCCAGTGGTGATGTAAAAACAGTTAGTGGCGGCAACACAGCCAGCGACGTGAATACAGCTAGTGGTGTGAGCACGTCTGGTGGCGAAAACACTGCCAGCGGTGGAGTTCTTACTAGTGCTGCAAACACGGCAAGTAATACAAACACAGCCAGTAACACAATCAGCGGTGTGAACACAGCAAGTGGCGTGAGCACAACCAGTGGCGGTGGTATAGCGAGTGGCAAAAACACAGACAGTGGTGTCAACAGTGCTAGTGGTACAAACACAGGTGACAGCGTCAGCACAACTAGCGACGTGAACTCAGCTAGTGGTGGATACAGTGTCAGTGTTGGTAACTCAGTCAGCGGAGTGAATACTGCTAGCGGAGTGAATACAATCGCCAGCACAACCAGTGGCGTGAACACAGCTAGTGGTGGTAACAAAGCCAGTGGGGCAAATACCGCCAGAGGTGGTATTCGTACTAATGGTGCCTCAGCGACTACAATTAGTACTGAAAGTGGAAAGAGCGACACATCAAAGGTTGCCGGAATCTCGACGCCAACTTCAGGCGGTTTCCCTCAAAGCTTCACACCTTGTGTCACCACCATCCTTAACAAGGGTGTCACCTGCACTCCTGATGGTGACGTCTTCGGAATTTGGGAAAACCTGAACAAGGCTGTTCAAGACGCATTAAATCAGATATCGAAGACCGCAAACTCTGTTGGCTTAGGGCTCGTCGCCGAATTGGCATCCTTATCAACAACGTTAGTTGGATCAGTTAACTCAGCTGTCGATGAACTTGCGCGACTCAACTGTCTTGTTCCAAGCCAGGCAGCGGACCTTTTCAGTGGACTGACCGGCACTATCACGAGCTTCACAAACGCAATCACAGCGCTAGGCAAGGGTGCGGGTACCCTTAAATTGATACCAGGTGCGTCGCAAGCTGTTCAATCGATTGTGCAACAGGGTGTCACCGCAGTGAATTCGTATATTAATGAGGTTTCATCACTCCTGCAGAACTTTCCGGGAAATTACCCATGCTCAGGGATTGTCACAGTCAATAGTACCATTTCGTTACTGAATGACGCAGTGAACGTTTTGAACACGGCTATAGGAATCAAGGTTACGCCAGTAACTGGGATCCACGTAACCAATTGTCTAAATCCCACCACCGTTGCTACTGGGAGCTGCTTGGTCACTTTAAATCCAACGAGTGGGGGAGGAAACACAGCTAGTAGTAGTAACACGGCGAGTGGTGGAAACACAGCCAGTGGCCCAGCTTCGACTGACCGCAACAGCAGTGCAAACAGAGCCACTGATGTGAACACCGCTAGTGGCGGAAATACTGCGAGTGACACTAACACGGCGAGTGGTGTGAGCACCGCCAGCGGCGTGAACACCGCCAGCGGCGTGAACACCGTGAGTGGCGTGAACACCGTGAGTGGCGTGAAGACAGCTAGTAGTGAGAAGACAGCTAGTGTTAAGGCAGCTAGCAGTGTGAAGACAGCTAGTGGTGCAAATACAGCCAGTGGTGCAAATACAGCTAGCGGTGTGAACACAGTTAGCAGTGTGACAACGTCTAGTGGTACGAACACAGCTAGTGGTGTCAACTCCGCTAGCGCCGTGAATACAATTGGCAGTATAACCACAATCAGTGGTGCGACCACAGCTAGCACTGTGCACACAGTTAGCGGAGCAAATACGAATAGCGACGTGAATACAGCCAGTGGTGCCAAGACAGCCAGTGTTGGAAACTCAGCGAGTAGTGGTGGATACACATCTAGCGGCGGAATCCTTACCAGTGATATCAAAACTGCGAGTGGTATCAAAGCAGTCAGCGGTGTCAACACAGCCAGCGGTGGAATTACGCGACAAAGCTCAGGAAATTCCACGGTTCATGGGTCCCTCAGACCTAGTACCAGTATCTCAGCATCTAGTAGCGTCGGAACACCAGCGCCTTCTGTTGCCCGTGTTTCGCAGCCTTCGGATGGCATAACCTCAACATATGCACTTTCTCACGCGAGCTTTGATTCTATCACCTCACAGGCTGGCAATAGCGACACATCAAAGATCACTGGACTAGCTTCCTCCGCACCAATGAGTTCAGATTATACTTATCCCACTTTCACACCATGTGTGACTACTATCACGAATAAAGGAGTCAGCTGTACGCCTGATGGTGACATTTTTGGAATTTGGGAAAACCTAAATAAGGCTGTTCAAGATACACTGGATCAGGTGGCGAAAGCTGCCAGTTCTATTGGCCTTGGACTCGTCTCCGAATTGGCATCCTTGGCAACAACCTTAGTAGGATCGGCTAACTCAGCTGTCGATGAACTTGCGCGACTCAATTGTCTTGTTCCAAGTCAAGCAGCAGACCTTTTCCGTGGACTGACCGGCACTATTACGAGCTTTACAAATGCAATAACAGCATTGTCTAAAGATTCAGGTGCTTTGAAATTGATACCAGGCGCATCGAGTGCTGTTCAATCGATCGTGCAGCAGGGTGTCAATGCAGTGAATTCGTACATTGATGAGGTCTCTTCGCTGCTACAGAACTTCCCCGGGAATTACCCATGCTCAGGGATTGTCACAGTCAATAGTACCATTTCGCTACTGAATGACGCTGTGAACATACTCAACACGGCGATAGGAATAAAGGTTACACCGGTCACTGGCATTCATGTAACAAATTGCTTGAATCCGACCACCGTTGTCACTGGCAGCTGCTTGGTAACTTCCAACAGAGCTAGTGGTGTGAACACAGGTAGTGGAGTGAACACTGTGAGTGGTACAAAGACAGCCAGCGGTGTGAACATCGTTAGTGGTGTAAAGACTGCGAGTGGCATTATCACAGCTGGCGGCGGGAACACAGCTAGCGTCAACACATTGAGTGGTGGAAACACAGCTAGTGGGAATATTATTACCAGTGGGACTAACACAGCCAGCGGTAGAATTCATTCTAGTGGTGCAAACACAGCGAGTGGTATTCACACCGCTAGTAGCGTGAAATTCGTCAGTAGCGTGAATACCGCTAGTTTCGGAAACACAGCCAGCGGCTTCAACACAGCTAGCGATGTCAACCCAGCCAGTGGTGTAATCCGCACCAGTGGAGCAAACACAGCCAGTAGTACCAACACGGCCAGCGGCTTTAACACAGCGAGTAGTGCAAACACAGCAAGTGGTGCTGACACCGCCAGAAGTACAGCCACTAGTCCAAACACCGCCAGCGGCCTGAATACTGCTAGTCTTGGAAACACAGCGAGTGAGACGAACACAGCCAGCGTCGTGAACACAGTCAGAGGTACAGCTAGTGGTGTAGGCACAGTCAGTGAAATTCGTACCAGCGGTGGGAACACAGCTAGTGGTGTAAACACTGCCAGCGGTATCATTTCAGCCAGCAGCCTGAACACAGCCAGTGGCGTAAATACCGCGAGTCTTGAGAATACAGCGAGTGGTGCTAACACATCTAGTGGAGAAAACACTGCGAGTGGCATAAAGACAGCCAGCGGCGTGAACACCGTTAGTGGTGCAAACACAGCTAGTCGAACACACACAACCAGCGGCGTAAACACCGCCAAAGTTACTATCAGTGGTGCACACACAGCCAGTGGAACAAACACTGGCAACGGCTTGAACACAGCGAGTGGTAAAAACACAGCTAGTGGTGCTCACACAGCCAGCGGCCTGAGCACCTTGAGTGATGGAGACACGGCTAGGGGTTCAAATACAGCTAGTAGTGGACTCATTACCAGTGATACTAATACAGTGAGTGGTGCTAACACAGCCAGTGGCAAAAACACCGCCAGAGGTACAGCCAATAGTGCAAAGACAGTTAGTGGAATCCGTACCAGCGGTGGGAACACAGCAAGTGGTATATATATAAATACCACCCGCGTCAACACAGCCAGCAGTGTGAATACCGCCAGCGGCCTGGATATCGTCAGTGGCTTGAACACAGCTAGTGGTACGAATACAGCGAGTTATACGAACACAGCTAGCGTCGCAAATACAGCCAGAGGTACAGCCAGTGGCGTAAACACAGAAAGTGGAATCCGTACCAGAGGTGGAAACACGGCGAGCAATATAAACACAGCTGGAGGTTCAGAAACAGCTAGTGGTGGAATCATCAAGAGTGGCACAAACACAGCAAGTGGTGCTAACACAGCAAGCAGCGCAAAAACCACCAGCGTTACAGCTAGTGGTGCAGGTACAGTCAGTGGAATCCGTACTAGCGGTATCAACTCAGCCAGCAGCCTGAACACAGCCAGTGGCGTGAATACTGCGAGTCTTGGGAACACAGCGAGTAGTGCTAATACAGAAGGCAGTGGTAACACAGCCAGCGGACTAATTCGCACGAGTGGTACAAGGACAGTCAGTGGTGGGAACACAGCCAGTGGCTTGGCTACCGCGAGTCTTGGAAACACAGCGAGTGGTGCTAACACAACAAGCAGTGGAATTCACACGAGCGGTGCAAGGACAGCGAGTGGTACTAACACAGGGAGTGGCATTAACACAGCAAGTGGTACAATCACCCCTAGCAGCGTGAACACAGTCAGTGGCGCAAACACAGTTAGTGGAACACACATAGCCAGTGTCGATACGGCTAGTAGTTTCAACACAGCTAAGGGTTCAAATACAGCCAGTGGTGGAACCATTATTAGTGGAAGAAACTCAGCCAGCGGCGTCAACACGGCTAGTAGTTTCAATACAGCCAGCAGCCTGAACACGGTTAGCGGCGGCAACTTAGCTAGTGGTCGTAACACAGACAGTGTTGCTAACACAGCTAGTGGTATGAACACAGCCACTACCAGCGTCAACCCAGTTAGTGGCGCATACACAGCTAGTGGAACAAATACAGCCAGCGGTGTGAACACAGCGAGCAGTGGAATTCGCACTAGCGGTAAAAGGACAGCCAGCGGCTGGAACACAGCGAGTGACACTGACACAGCGAGTGATGCGACTACAGCCAGCGGCGCAAACACAGTCAGAGGTACAAACACTGGTGCAAACACAGGCAGTGGAATCCGTACCAGTGGTGGAAGTACAGCTAGTGGTGGAAACACAGCCAGTGGTGACACGACATCCAGTGGAACCCATAGTAGTGGGGAAAACACAGCTAGTGGCGTCAATTCAGCCACCAACGTGAATACTGCTAATTTCGGAAACACAACGAGTGGTACAAGCACCGCCAGCAGCGTGAACACGGTTAGCGGTGCAAATACAGCCAGCGGCGGAGTTCTCACTAGCGGCGCGAGGACAATCACCGGTACAAACACACTTAGTGGAGCAAACACCGCCAGAGGTACAGCGAGTGGTGTAAACACAGCCAGCGAGGCGAACACCGTTAGCGGCGCAAATACAGCCAGTGGAACGACGACCGCCAGCGGCGTGAACACATCTAGTGGTGAAAACACAGCTAGTGTTTCAAATACAGCTAGTATTGGGATCATTGACACTCACACATCGAGTAGTGCTAACACAGCAAGTGGTGCTAACACCGCCAGTGGGGGTAGTCATACCAGCAGTGCAACTGCAGCCAATACTATAGGCACTGCGAGTGAAGCAAACACTGCGAGTGGTGATAACACATCCAGTGGAAGCCATACCAGAGGTGGAAACACAGCTAGTGGCACAAATACGGCCAGCAGCGTGAATACCATTAGTGGCCTGAATACCTTGAGTGCTAGTAACACAGCCAGTGGTGTCAACACAGCCACTGATGCAAGCACAGCCAGTGGTAGAAACACAGCTAGTGGCCGGAACACAGCCACTACTGGAAACATAGCGAGTGGTACGGACACAGCCAGCGTCGTGAACACAACCACTGGTGCAAGCATAATAAGGGGTACAAATACAGTGGGCGGCGTGAACACAGCTAGTGGTACAAACACAGTGAGTGGCTCGAACGCCTTTAGTGGCGGCGGCACAGCGAGTGCCGCGAACACAGTTAGTAGCGGAAACCCAGCCACTGGTGCAAGCACTGTGAGAGGTGTGAGCACAGCGAGTTCTGTGAACACAGCTGATAGCGGCCGCACAGGCCCGGGTGGAGACACTAGTAGAAGCACAGTTAGTAGCGGCAACACGGCCACTGGTGCTAGCATAGTCACTACTAGAAACACAGCGGGTGGTACGGACACGGCTAGCGGCGTTAACACAGCCATTGGTGGAAACACAGCTAGTGGTGGCAACACAGCCACTGGTGTAAGCACCGTAAGTGGTACAAGCACAGCTGGTGGAGTGAACACAGCTAGTACAAGCACAGTGAATGGTGTGAACACAGCCAGTGGTACAGAAAAGGCAAGTGGCGGCCACACAGCGAGTGGTATAAACACAGCTAGCGGCACTGAAAGCAGCAACTACCCAATTTCAACGAGCACGACAGAAGCTGCCGGAACTCAAGGCACGACACCCATTGGTAGCCTTCCGCCTGCTGTTACTAGCCTCGGTGCAAGTCTTACCAGTGCTACTCTATCCTCGGTGCGTACCACAGAGCCAACCGACAGTTCTGCGTTGCATGCTAGTCCCTCGAGCACTGTATTAGGCCCCCGGATGACATCACCACAGTATTACAGCGCAAGCGCGGCGACACCGGGTGCACCTAGTCCTTCAGAAGCCGTCTCCATTGGAGGAAACAGCGCCTCAGGTAAGGCGGGATCAGCTGCCACCACAAGCGCGCCTAGCGAGGTAGTTCTTGCTACTGGCTCAGTGCCAAACTCGATTCCGGCTCCGAACTACGCTCATTACGTGAAGCCGAATGGATACTTGGCTGCAATCCTTCTTGTCTTCCTTCTTTAGACCTCTTCGGCTCGCCATGAGCTGTCATTATTTTGTAGTTTTTTTTTTTTCGATACGCATCGATTTTTTTTCAACTTCTTGTCTAATTCCTCTAAATGTAAATCATGTATTCTGTTAAGACAGTTCAACAACATCCAAATGAATTTGCTAGATGTTCGTATCGTTTTAGAACCTTGATTCGGGCTTATGCCACCGCAACCATGGCGAGATGAAACTTATTCCGTGCGCGATCTTTAATCCGTTTTGTGGCCTGAATATATAAGCTGTGAGCCCGTTGTCAGAGAGTGTTTCACGTGACAGCATGGACTTAGAAGGCCAAACTCAGGCACTGTCGGTGTCGATATCTTGAGCCAGTAGGAGCATATATCATAAAACTGAACTACGGGGTTGATGTGCTGATATATGCAGCTTACAACGGTCTCAAGGGATTTTGGTAATTCATCCTGACAGGCTTATACCATCTTATGACATGTACACAAAGGCCGGCTTATCCGTGACGAACCACCACCATTAATCCCTGCTGTTATTTCCTCTGCTTTTACAACCACCTGAGGGCAGTTAGCTTAGGAGTTTAAGGGCTTATGCCCCCTTTGCTAACACAGGGGTAAACTTTCAGTCAATTGAATAGAGCTAAACAGAGCTAAACAAGTACATCTCGAGAGAGAGTCGCTGTAGGATAAATGTATCGGGCAACACCCCACCTTCAGAAGATGAAGCGAATATACCCATTGAGCAAGCTGACAATGGAATGTGCGAGCAAGTGGAGGTTACGGCGTTGAAGGAGGCGGGATCGCACCTGCGGCCAACGCCAGACACTGTCCCAAAAAGGAAGTGGCAATCAGTTTAGTACAGAGCAGTGGCAGAATTGCCAGAGTTACAACTGCGTGGAGGTGTCGCCCCTCTCAAAGCCCCTACGTAAAGAGTCCTCATCAGGTGGCCCGTCCTTTATACTATTACTGGCATATAATACCATTATTGCTACAGGCAGTAGGTTCTGACTAAAGTATGCTATGTTATGGTATTTCTTTTTCATGGTTAATCACGAATGCATCGGTTGTTTCCATTAGTGCAAAAGCAGTACATGTATCTACTAACAAAGTTCTAACTAGGATTGCCGCTGCAATCTCCAGTGGTGCATCTTGGTTAGCATTCCTTGCCTCAATAATGAACAAAGAAGTTTAGTCGAACATGTGGCATTATGTCGGTAGATGATGGCCTTGCAATTTTACAGTATTGCCGTTTCGTAGCACATGATTCTTGGGTGGTGGCGGGATTCGTATTTTCAATCAATGTGTATCCCACAACAAGCAAACGTTCACATAGTTTATGTGATGACAAGGAAAAAGGCCCAATCCCGGGTAACATATACAGTCGTTTGTGACGTGCTTTGGAAGCAGCATCGTGCTGTAGACACAAGGTGTTCACGACACGACCCGGAACATTCCCTCGAAAGCTTACAATACGACCTAGTGTAAGGCTCGAAAACGGTAACTCAAAAAGGCACGAAGCGCCACAATTTTGACAATGTAGCTTGGATAGTATTATTTTTGAGATGTTGTGTATTTTTGAATTATAAGTATTCCTCCGGGAGCGTGAGGTATCTCTAATCTATTGATAATAATGCACAGTAAACCTTAGTGTATATACTACTCGCGAACGGTCGGATGCCATGTCGGACACCCTGTTGATGTGATCTTAATTAACACTTCCTCTCCATCGTGTTTGACATAAGAATTGAAACAAAGCTCGTCGTCACACCTGCTCCATATTACTTACCCATTCCAGGATCGAGTTGCTAGAATGTATCTTGGCCGTCCCTGAAGCTTATGGGTTCGTCTTGCAATTAAATTATAAGCAATGCAACATGCCCATGCGTCCGTACAACAGGTGCAAGTTTGTCCTGAGGTCTTAGAAAGATAGCACGAGCGTGAGCAACATGACGATG
Source organism: Entelexis vaccinii (assembly GCA_004125185.1). NCBI lineage: Eukaryota > Fungi > Ascomycota > Dipodascomycetes > Dipodascales > Trichomonascaceae > Entelexis > Entelexis vaccinii. Next base: position 44,868 of record NRDX01000007.1, on the reverse strand, counting down.
ATGACCTGCTTTGGGATTTGACGCAGAAGCAACTGATTATTTCATGATATTGCTTTATGCCACAGCCATATGTGTAGCTCATTGATTGATTTAATGACTGGGTTCCGTCGGGGGACTAACTGTGTAGTGCACGCTTAAGGAGTCGATTTGGCACCGGTCAGTACAATTAACAAACGGTACATGCTCAGACAACAACGCTTAAGACTTTATAGATTCTCAATTTCGCATAACAGTGCGCAGTGTGAGCACTTCGCTTGTTAGCAGAGAATGAGATGTTGCCAAGCTCAACAAAAAGCGAGTTACCGCTCAATTGTATCACTCTCGAGTGACTTGTAATAAGAGCCCGAGAATCCCGACTTCAGTACATTGAATGTTGGCGATATTTCTGAGTTGACGCTTGTTTCGATCGGGGCCGCGCAAGTTGCGCAAGCCAAGGCGTACCGTGACAGAGCCTGCACGCAAGATACGCAAGGGAATATGCAATGCGTGCGCTTACAAGAATACGCAAGTGAATATGCAGTATCAGTGCTTACAAGAATACAAAAGTGCATATGCAGTGCGAGCGCTTATGCATGCCAAGGCCAACTACAACGCATGCGGGCGAGGGTAATGATAGAAGTCGAGGTTATCTAAAGACACAACGAGGGTTCGCGATCGCGCACGGTCCCCATAACTACTCGAGTCGTTCCACTATGCACCAGTGATTATGCACTAGCTCATATGCCGACGACAAAAGGCGCCGGTCTTTAACACCAGTATAGCCACACACATATATAAGTATACACGGATATATATACATATTCTGTTTTGGCTAAAAACATGAATGAAGCACCTTTAACGCTGAATCACTGATGTCAGTAGCATGTTTAGCACTCAATGTCGATTAAAGGTGGGCGCGATGCCGTCGAAGCGGGGAAGATTCGCCAAGCCGTTTTCTCACAATTTGAGCCAGGCTAAGGAAGGCACCTGTATAAGTCGATAAAACACCATTTAGCCAACAGTGACTGGGTAGTGGCCCTCGGAAATTGTGCGTTCACTCGATAGTCGCTCGTAAGCAAATGATATCCATCTAGAGGCATCGCAATTGGACCAACGGCATCTTCCGCATAGGAACTTCGGCAGCCGTAGTTACATGAACTTATTACATACACACTGTGCCGAATCCATTTCGGTAGTATCTTCTCGACTTTGCTTGCCCATGTGCGAGTCTTTGCTTTAAGGGGTCTTTAGAGTGACAGCGGTTATAAAACCGGTGTTAACTGAAATTCGTTTCGAAAACATTATGAAGTGCAGTATTCCGACAGGTCATACTCAAGTGGTTGCGATATCTACTCCGCTTCTTAGCTGCATGAACCACCGTTCACTCGGGTCCCGTTACCCTTACCCATATGCGAGGTTCCTCGACGAAACCGGCACACGGGAGTAGCATATATGCGCCAAACTACTAAGGCTCCTGATTGCTTGAGAGATTCGGCTTGTCCTAGGTATGATTAAATTTTTGGAATGTGTTGTTTCCTCGACCTATACAGAGCGTTACACTAGTCGAGCATGAATATGACACTTTCTCGTGGTGGAATTACGGCACTTATGACTACGCAAGCCAGCACTGCGCTATGACATTAAGATATTTCTAGGGTTTATGTGAACCTTTCATGCAAGCTGAAATTGAGGGGTGCGTATAAATGCAGGGTTGAACATATATGTACGTCGGGCCAAGCGAGAATTGTGCGAGATCTTCTGGTTCGTGAAACTTGCTCGAGTTCAGTCCTCCCAAGCTAACGTGAAGGTTAATTTTTCATCAATTTCGAATTATGAATATCGCGAAGGCATGTAAGGAAAAGGCCATTCTAATACGATACTACTTATCAGAATGAATCATTACTCTTGGTAGTTTAGGTCAGTTTACATCGGGCAGCCTGAAAGGGAACGTGGTTCAGTTAGGCCAATAGAACGGTATAGGCTATATAAAGCTGAAAAGCTTTCATTTAAAAAAGGCCCTGAACGGCCGCTACTCGAGTAAATAAAAACAAGAGGAAAGTTAGCTGCCGCAATCTCGTTTTGCTCAAGTTCCCGCAGAGATCTTGTGTGGTTACGGTAAAGTAATTCCAAGCATTCAAACCCCCAAATCACCAGATATGGGTTAGGCTTATGCGCATCAGTTTACCTAATGTGGTAGGGTGGCAGCGGGGTTCGGATTAAGACGTAAAACATGAGCCCATTCGTCAGGTCGGGCACTGTGAAATAAAAAAAAAGCTTCATAATGTCTCGGTCAAAGTAAAAATGTAGTTCTGAGAAAAACGCTAACCTAACGTCTTGATGATTTGATGAATGGTAACAAGCTAGATCTAAGCTATGTACTCTGACAAGCATTCATATAAGCGCCCATGAATGATTAAAGTTTTATAAAGTCAGCGTAGATATCATTCAGGAATCTATTTCGAGTTGAAATAGAGTGTATTAGTTTGAGAAATAAAATTCACAAAGTGAATCACTTCTTCGCGATTGATTTTCTTGAGGTTCAACGTTAGCGACACACGGATAAGAGGGGCATGAAAAATACAGCCACCTATAAATTATATCTGTTTCACGACTAGATTCTCAAGGCATTTCCTAATACGATCGGGAAATACAGATGCACGTAAACCCTATAATGTTCGCTTGCAGTGCATGCAGGTATGCAGATATGAACGTGATCGGGATGTATGGAAGTTAGCGCTCGGGTGCGTATTGGGGAAGGGTAGTTCGAGTACCGCCATGCATCACTAGCGCATAACCCATGTAGGCTTTTTCGAAGACTCTATAAAAGCCGGGAAAGGCATGTTCGAAAGTCCTCAACATTTCTTCGAGATAGCTGATGTTGGGCTGTTTTGTACACTTCCTCATCGTACTCACTACCGTTCACGTTGTGCATGCGGATTTCGAAGCATCAGCCAGCTCCGTCATTTCTTTGGCAGATGCTCTTCGCGATCAAGTGAACAGTTGGTCATCCCAGAAAGGCTTAATTCCTCTCTTGGGGATTGAAGCCTCATTTCCTCCTCTCTCTGTGGCAATCGCGTCTCTGTCTGGATCAGCTAAGTCCATTTCAGATGCAGATGTGAATCCTAGTAATACTAATGCACTTGGCACATCAATTGGAAACTTGCTTTCGGCTTTGACTGAAAAAGCAGGCGACTTTCGAGCACTGGGTTCTTTTCCAATTGTTCAGAATGAAGTTTCGAGCCTGGAAAAGCCCTTTGTGACTATCGCTCAAGACATTGTCAGTGCGATCTCAGGTGATTGTGCAAAGCTCAACGAGTTCTCTGGTGGTTACGGAAGCTTGACTGACGGATTCGAGAGCGCTAATTCAGCTTTTTCGGTAAAACCGTCAACATTCCCATCGATACCATCATGCAGCACATCAGCCCCTGTTGTGCCCACCACCCAGATACCCAGTGGGTCAGGTACCTACACACCCTGTGTGACCACCATCATAAATAAAGGAGTTAGCTGTACTCCTAATGGTGACGTATTCGGACTCTGGCAAAGGCTTAATCAGGCTGTTCAAGACACACTGAATCAGGTTTCGAAGGCCGCAAGCTCTATTGGCTTGGGCATCATTGCTGATTTGGCTTCCTTGGCAACTACTCTGGTTGGTTCCGTCAACTCCGCTGCCAATCAAGTTGCAAAACTGACCTGCCTTGTTCCAAGTCAGGCAGCGGATCTCTTCAATGGAGTTACCAGTACTATCACAAGCTTCACAAACGCAATTACAGCATTAGGCCAAGGCGCCGGTGCCCTAAAATTGATACCAGGTGCGTCACAAGCGGTTCAGGCGATAGTGCAACAGGGTGCCAATGCAGTGAACTCGTACATTGATAACGTTTCATCGCTTCTACAGAAGTTCCCCGGGAATTACCCGTGTTCAGGAATCACCTCAGTCAACAGTTCAATTTCGGTGCTCAACGACGCAGTGAACGTGCTAAACACGGCTCTCGGAATCAAGGTTACACCAGTCACTGGAATACACGTAACCAACTGTTTAAATCCGACCTCTGTTATTACCGCGAGCTGCTTGGTTACGTCCAACACGGGATTGAGTACAGCGCGACAAAGCTCTGCCACGTCAGATACGCCTGTGTCAAGTAAAGCTAGTGCGACTTCCGCGGTAGGTACCGCTAGCACGACAGTGCTTTCGACAGCGAGTGCGGGCGGTAGCGGCACATCAACGACCACTGGAAACTTAATATCAGCTTCCTCCTCCGCACAAATAAGCTCTGATCGTCTCACACAAAGTTTCACACCCTGTGTCACAACTAGCATAAACAAGGGAATCACTTGCACTCCTAACGGTGACATCTTTGGAGTTTGGCAAAGTCTTAACAATGCTGTCCAGGATACACTAAATCAGGTGTCAAAGGCCGCAAGCTCTATTGGCTTGGGAATTATAGCAGACCTGGCTTCCTTGGCAACAACCCTGGTTGGTTCTGTCAACTCAGCTGCCAATCAAGTGGCACAGTTGACCTGCCTTGTTCCAAGTCAGGCAGCAGATCTTTTTAATGGACTCACTGGCACTATTACGAGTTTCACAAACGCAATCACAGCATTAGGCCAAGGTGCTGGTGCTCTCAAACTAATACCAGGTGCATCACAAGCGGTTCAGGCGATAGTGCAACAGGGTGCTAATGCAGTGAACTCGTACATCGATAACGTTTCATCGCTTCTACAGAAATTCCCCGGAAATTACCCATGTTCAGGGATTACCACAGTCAACGGTACGATTTCGGTACTCAACGATGCAGTGAACGTGCTAAACACGGCTCTCGGAATCAAGGTTACCCCAGTCACAGGAATCCACGTAACCAACTGTTTGAATCCTACCACTGTTGTCACTGGAAGCTGTCCGGTAACTTCTAATCCAACGAGTGGTGGAAACACAGCTAGTGGAAGCAACACAGCCAGCGGCACAAACACAGTGAGTGGTAGCAACACGGCGAGTGGTGGAAACAGCGCTAGCAGCGGAAACACAGTTAGTGGTAGTAACACAGCGAGTGGTGGAAACAGTGCTAGCGGTGGAAGCACAGTTAGTGGAAGCAGCAACACGGCGAGCGGTGGAAACACGGCTAGTGGTAGCAACACAGTTAGTGGTAGCAACACTGCGAGTGGTGGAAACAGTGCTAGCGGCGGAAACACAGTAAGTGGTGGAAACACAGCCAGTGGTGGAAACAGTGCTAGCAGCGGAAACACAGTTAGTGGTAGCAATACGGCGAGTAGTGGAAACACTGCCAGTGGTAGTAACACAGCGAGTGGTTCCTCAACAGCTCAGACCAGTGGCGACACATCCAAGTCGACCGGAAGCACAGTGCCAACTTCTTCCGCACAAATAAGCTCTGATCGTCTCACACAAAGTTTCACACCCTGTGTCACAACTAGCATAAACAAGGGAATCACTTGCACTCCTAACGGTGACATCTTTGGAGTTTGGCAAAGTCTTAACAATGCTGTCCAGGATACACTAAACCAAGTTTCGAAAGCCGCAAGCTCTATTGGGTTGGGAATAATCGCTGATTTGGCGTCCTTGGCAACAACCTTAGTTGGCTCCGTTAACTCCGCCGCCAATCAAGTGGCACAGTTGACCTGCCTTGTTCCAAGTCAGGCAGCAGATCTTTTTAATGGACTCACTGGCACCATTACGAGTTTTACAAACGCGATCACAGCATTAGGCCAAGGTGCTGGTGCTCTCAAACTAATACCAGGTGCGTCACAGGCGGTTCAGGCGATCGTGCAACAGGGTGCTAATGCAGTGAACTCGTACATTGATAACGTTTCATCGCTTCTACAGAAATTCCCCGGAAATTACCCATGTTCAGGGATTACCACAGTCAACGGTACGATTTCGGTACTCAACGATGCAGTGAACGTGCTAAACACGGCTCTCGGAATCAAGGTTACCCCAGTCACTGGAATCCACGTAACCAATTGTTTGAACCCAACCACTGTTGTCACGGGAAGCTGTCCGGTAACTTCCAATCCAACGAGTGGAGGGAATACTGCCAGTGGTAGCAACACGGTAAGTAGTGGAAACACAGCGAGTGGTTCCTCAACGACTCAGAGCAGTGGCGACACATCCAAGTCGACCGGAAGCACAGTGCCAACTTCTTCCGCACCAATAAGCTCAGGTCGTCTTACTCAAAGTTTCACACCCTGTGTCACCACTATCATAAACAAAGGAGTCACTTGCACTCCTAATGGTGACATCTTTGGAGTTTGGCAAAGCCTAAACAAGGCTGTCCAGGATACATTAAACCAGGTGTCGAAGGCCGCGAGTTCTATTGGCCTCGGGATTATAGCAGACTTGGCTTCCTTGGCAACAACCTTAGTTGGTTCCGTCAACTCAGCTGCCAATCAAGTGGCACAGTTGACCTGCCTTGTTCCAAGCCAAGCAGCAGACCTTTTCAGTGGACTCACCGGTACTATCACGAGTTTCACAAACGCAATCACAGCGTTGGCTCAAGGTGCCGGTGCTCTCAAATTGATACCAGGTGCGTCACAAGCGGTTCAGGCGATAGTGCAACAGGGCGCCAATGCAGTGAACTCATACGTTGATAATGTCTCCGCGCTACTACAGAAGTTCCCCGGAAACTACCCGTGTTCAGGGATTACCACAGTCAACAGTACGATTTCGGTACTCAACGATGCAGTGAACGTACTGAACACGGCTATTGGAATCAAGGTTACCCCAGTCACTGGAATTCACGTAACCAATTGTTTGAATCCAACCACTGTTGTGACTGGAAGCTGTCCGGTAACCTCCAATCCAACGAGTGGAGGGAACACAGCTAGTGGCAGCAACACGGCAAGTGGTGGAAACACAGCTAGTGGCCCCGTTTCGACTGGCCGCAGCAGTGTTGCAAGCACAGCAAGTGGTGTCAACACAGCGAGTGGTGGTAGCACAGCTAGTGGTAGCGTCACGGCGAGTGGCAGCAATACGGCGAGTGGTGGAAATACTGCGAGTGGTAGCAACACAGCGAGTGGTGGAAATACTGCGAGTGGTAGCAACACGGCGAGTGGTGGAAATACTGCGAGTGGTAGCAATACGGCGAGTGGTGGAAACACTGCCAGTGGTAGCAATACGGCGAGTGGTGGAAACACTGCTAGTGGTAGCAACACTGCCAGTGGTGGAAACACTGCTAGTGGTAGCAACACGGCGAGTGGTGGAAATACTGCGAGTGGTAGCAATACGGCGAGTGGTGGAAACACTGCTAGTGGTAGCAACACTGCCAGTGGTGGAAACAATGCTAGTGGTAGCAACACGGCGAGTGGTGGAAATACTGCGAGTGGTAGCAATACGGCGAGTGGTGGAAACACTGCCAGTGGCAGCAACACGGCGAGTGGTGGAAACACTGCCAGTGGCAGCAACACGGCGAGTGGTGGAAACACTGCGAGTGGCAGCAACACGGCGAGTGGTGGAAACACTGCTAGTGGTAGCAACACAGCGAGTGGTCCCTCAACGGCTCCAATCAGCTCACAAATTGGTGCGAGCGACACATCAAAATTCGCCGGTAGCTCAGTAGTAACTTCCTCAGCGCTGATAAGCTCAGGCCGTCTCACTCAAAGTTTCACACCCTGTGTCACCACCATCATAAACAAAGGAATTACCTGCACTCCTAATGGTGACATCTTTGGAGTTTGGCAAAGCCTTAACAAGGCTGTCCAGGATACGCTGAATCAGGTGTCAAAGGCCGCAAGCTCTATAGGCCTGGGAATTATAGCAGACTTGGCTTCTTTGGCAACAACCCTGGTTGGCTCTGTTAACTCAGCTGCCAATCAAGTTGCACAGTTGACCTGCCTTGTTCCAAGTCAGGCAGCAGACCTTTTCAGTGGACTCACTGGCACGATTACGAGTTTCACAAATGCGATCACAGCGTTGGGACAAGGTGCAGGTGTTCTTAAATTGATACCTGGTGCGTCACAGGCTGTTGAGGCGATCGTGCAACAGGGTGCTAATGCAGTGAATGCGTACATTGATAACGTCTCCTCACTTCTACAGAAGTTCCCAGGGAACTATCCGTGTTCAGGGATTACTTCAGTTAACAGTACAATTGCGTTGCTGAACGATGCCGTGAACGTACTGAACACGGCTATTGGAATCAAGGTTACTCCAGTCACAGGAATCCACGTAACAAACTGCTTGAATCCTACCACTGTTGTCACTGGTAGCTGCCCAATAACCTCCAATCCAACGAGTGGTGGAAACAGTGCAAGTGGTGTGAAGACATCCGGTGGACTATCTTCAATCGGCAGCAGCATTGTTTCAAACACAGCTAGTGGCGGAAACACAGCTAGTGGCCCAGCTTCCACTGGCCGCAGCAGCGGGGTAAACACAGCAAGTGGCGTAAATACAGCTAGTGGCGGAAACACAGCAAGTGGCGGAAACACAGCAAGTGGCGGAAACACAGCGAGTGGTGGTAACACAGCTAGTGGTGGTAACACAGCAAGCGGCGGAAACACAGCAAGTGGTAGCAACACGGCGAGTGGTGGAAATACTGCTAGTGGTAGCAACACTGCCAGTGGAGGAAACACTGCTAGTGGCCCAGCTTCGACTGGCCGCAGCAGCGGGGTAAACACAGCAAGTGGCGTGAACACAGCTAGTGGCGGAAACACAGCAAGTGGCGGAAACACTGCGAGCGGTGGAAGCACTGCTAGTGGTAGCAACACTGCCAGTGGAGGAAACACTGCTAGTGGCCCGGTGTCGACCGGCCGCAGCAGTGGTACAAACACAGCAAGTAGCGTGAACACAGCGAGTGGTGGTAACACAGCTAGCGGCGGAAGCACAGTTAGTGGAAGCAGCAACACGGCGAGCGGTGGAAACACGGCTAGTGGTAGCAACACGGCAAGCGGTGGCGACACATCCAAGTTCACCGGTAGCACAATGCCAATTTCCTCCGCACCGATAAGCTCAACTCGTCTTACTCAAAGTTTCACTCCCTGTGTCACCACCATCATAAACAAAGGAATTACTTGCACTCCTAATGGTGACATCTTCGAACTTTGGCAACGGCTTAACCAGGCTGTTCAAGATACGCTGAATCAGGTGTCAAAGGCCGCAAGCTCTATTGGCTTGGGCATCATAGCCGATTTGGCGTCCTTGGCAACAACCCTGGTTGGCTCTGTTAACTCAGCTGCCAATCAAGTTGCACAGTTGACCTGCCTTGTTCCAAGTCAGGCAGCAGGCCTTTTCAGTGGACTCACTGGTACTATTACGAGCTTCACAAATGCGATCACAGCGTTGGGACAAGGTGCAGGTGTCCTTAAATTGATACCTGGAGCGTCACAGGCTGTTGAGGCGATCGTGCAACAGGGTGCTAATGCAGTGAATGCGTACATTGATAACGTCTCCTCACTTCTACAGAAGTTCCCAGGGAACTATCCGTGTTCAGGGATTACCTCAGTTAACAGTACAATTGCGCTGCTGAACGATGCCGTGAACGTACTGAACACGGCTATTGGAATCAAGGTTACCCCAGTCACCGGAATCCACGTAACTAACTGTTTGAATCCGACCACTGTTGTCACCGGTAGCTGCCCAGTAACCTCCAATCCAACGAGTAGAGGAAACACAGCTAGCGGTAGCAACACAGCGAGTGGTGCAAATACTGCTAGTGGTAGCAACACGGCGAGTGGTGCAAATACTGCCAGTGGTAGCAACACTGCCAGTGGAGGAAATACAGCTAGTGGCCCAGCTTCGACTGGCCGCAGCAGCGGGGTAAACACAGCAAGTGGCGTGAACACAGCTAGTGGCGGAAACACAGCAAGTGGCGGAAACACTGCGAGTGGTGGAAATACAGCTAGTGGTCCAACTTCGAATACCAGTGGCAGAAACACGGCTAGTGGCTCAGCTTCGACTGGCCGCAGCAGCGGCGTGAACACAGCTAGCGGTCCAACTTCGTCTACCAGTGGTAGAAACACTGCCAGCGGCGGAAACACTGCGAGTGGCGGAAACACTGCGAGTGGCGGAAACACTGCGAGTGGCGGAAATACTGCGAGTGGTGGAAACACAGCTAGTGGCCCAACTTCCACTACCAGTGGCAGAAACACGGCTAGTGGTGTGAACACGGCTAGTGGTGTGAACACTGCCAGTAACGGAAACACAGCTAGTGGTGGAAACACTGCCAGCGGCGGAAACACTGCGAGTGGTGGAAACACAGCTAGTGGCCCAACTTCAATTACCAGTGGTAGAAACACTGCCAGCGGCGGAAACACTGCGAGTGGCGGAAACACGGCTAGTGGTGTGAACACAGCTAGTGGCCCAACTTCCACTACCAGTGGCAGAAACACGGCTAGTGGTGTGAACACTGCCAGTAACGGAAACACAGCTAGTGGTGGAAACACTGCCAGCGGCGGAAACACTGCCAGCGGCGGAAACACTGCCAGCGGCGGAAACACTGCCAGCGGTGGAAACACTGCGAGTGGCCCAACTTCTACTACCAGTGGCAGAAACACTGCCAGCGGTGGAAACACTGCGAGTGGCGGAAACACTGCTAGTGGTGGAAACACGGCTAGTGGTGTGAACACTGCCAGTAACGGAAACACAGCTAGTGGTGGAAACACTGCCAGCGGCGGAAACACTGCCAGCGGTGGAAACACTGCGAGTGGCGGAAACACTGCGAGTGGCGGAAACACTGCGAGTGGCGGAAACACTGCGAGTGGTGGAAACACAGCTAATCGCCCAACTTCCACTACCAGTGGCAGAAACACGGCTAGTGGTGTGAACACAGCCAGTAACGGGAACACTGCCAGCGGCGGAAACACAGCTAGTGGTGGAAACAGCGGCGGAAACACAGTTACTGGGCCAACTTCGACGAGCAGTGCCGGTAACACAGCTAGTGGTGTGAACACAGGCAGTGGCGGTAACAATGGCAGTGGAGGAAACACAGGCAATGGTGGAAACACAGCCAGTGGCCCAACCTCGACTAGTAGCGGCGGTAACAACGGCAGTGGAGGAAACACAGGCAATGGTGGAAACACAGCCAGTGGCCCAACCTCGACTAGTAGCGGCGGTAACAACGGCAGTGGCGGTAACAACGGCAGCGGCGGTAACAACGGCAGTGGAGGAAACACGGGCAATGGAAACACAGCCAGTGGCCCAACCTCGACTAGTAGCGGCGGTAACAACGGCAGTGGAGAAAACACAGCCAATGGTGGTAACACAGCCAATGGTGGTAACACAGCCAATGGTGGTAACACAGCCAATGGTGGTAACACAGCCAATGGTGGTAACACAGCCAATGGTGGTAACACAGCCAATGGTGGTAACACAGCCAATGGTGGTAACACAGCCAATGGTGGTAACACAGCCAATGGTGGTAACACAGCCAGCGGCCCAACTACGACTAGCAGTGGAGGTAACACCGGCAGTGGTGGAAACACAGGCAACGGTGGAAACGTTGCTAGTGGTGCTAATACTCCCTCTGCTTCTAGCATCGCGTCGAACAATGGTGCTACTTTGCCGGCAACTGGAGCCAGTAAGCCATCTGAGACTCGAGCCTCTACGAACACAGCCTCAGGGCCTGACAGTGGCAAACCAACCGGCGGATTGTCATCTGCAGACGCTGGTACTGAGCCAACCGAAAGTTCGGCGTTGCATGGTAGTCCCTCGAACACTGTATTAGGCTCCCGCATGACATCGCCACAGTATTACAGCGCAAGCGCGGCGACACCGGATGCACCTAGTCCTTCAGAAGCCGTCACCATTGGCAGAAACAGCGCCTCTGGTAAGGCGGGATCAGCTGCCACCACAAGCGAGGTAGTTCTTGCTACTGGCTCAGTGCCAAACTCGATTCCGGCTCCGAACTACGCTCGTCACGTGAAGCCAAATGGATACTTGGCTGCAATCCTTCTTGTCTTCCTTCTTTAGACCTCCTTGACTAGTCTTCGGCTCTCATTATGTTTTGTTTTTGTTTGTTTTTTTTTCGATAGTATCGTTTTTTTCAAACTTCTTATCTAGACTTTCTATAACTTACTTGAACTTATTTTTCTGTTAATACGAATTCTCAACGTCTAATTGAATTTGCAAAGTGTCGCTAGTTCTCAGGATTCAAGCCGCTATTTGAACTTATGCCGCAATCATGACGAAATCAAACCTGGTGATTGATGATCCGCCGCGATCCGGTGCGCTAGCCCTCGAATCAAGATCACGTGAGACACACGCGACCATAGTTTGATACATTATCTGTTGACGACTTCAATAGAGCAGCATTAGGGAAAGAAGTGTATGCTGTATTTCTCTGTGGTGAGTCACAAACGAAACTGTTCCTAATCCTCCGACGGCATTATGGCAAATATAGATATAGATATAGATATAGATATATGAACTTCACAAGTACAAGCTCTGACACTGCAACGGATACGAGTGTGCACCTTAAATAACATGCCTAATCATACGAAATTAATTAGGCTAGCTCAACGCATGGTTTCTTACCATCGGCGCTGTTGTGTAACTATTGAAGGTTTACTGCTGCGTGGCCCCTCAAACCATTTATTGTGAATTTAGTGTATCGGCGGGTTTATCTTAATTCTCATTAATTAAATCGCGATAGCCAAGCGAACAAAGCACGCGCTGAAACGCTTGACTCGCTTAGTGGATTTTTGACGTGATTAAGTAGGTACATAATTTAGGTAAAAGCCATGCCTCACAAGATGCTTGCTTGAAAGCTTAGAACACGAGCCAGTATAGAACTCGAGAATTCTAATTCAAAGGGTCATGCTCCACGATATTTGGCAATGAACGTCGGACGGCAATACTTTTCGCGCCTCTGTATAAGTTGGGAACATATTAAGAGCCGCACCGGTCCTTGAAACTCAATCTGGTAGCAGGCTAAAGCTGCACTTCAGTACGCTCATGCGCTATAGCGCTGTAAAAACCAATTCAGTAATTCAGTATTTCAGCACAAAAAGGGTTATCAACCGCTCATTTCGTGTTTGTACACACATATAAAGTTCCTAACGTATTACTGCAAATAAATGTGCGATGGACGATTGTAAATTTAGAATGCTAGGTGCCGATCGGTACAAGGGCAATATGCTGCTTACTCCACGGTAACGGATTTTGCGAGGTTGCGCGGGAAGTCTACATCCACGCCCTTGCGGACAGCGAGCCAGTAGCTCATAAGCTGCAGAGGAATAACATTGAGTACTCCCTGCAAGCAATCAACAGATGCAGGCACCTCGATAGTGCGGTACTTAGGGTCAAAACGAGCGCCATCACCCTCGTTGCAGATAATAATAGGGTTGCCGCTACGGGCGACCACTTGGTTGACTGCAGACATGACCTTCGGGAAAAGCGAGTCGCGTGTCGCCAGCACGATCATAGGAAGGTTTTCGTCAACTAATGCCAAGACGCCGTGTTTGAGCTCGCCGGCAAGCACACCCTCTGAATGCATGTAGGAGATCTCTTTAATCTTCAGAGCACCCTCGAGGGCAGTTGCGTGCTGGAATCCACGACCTAATAATAGAAGCGACTTCTGATCGGCTAACACACCATCGCACATATCGCGAATCTGGTCATTGAGTTGAAGAACCTTGTGGATCTGGTCACTAAGCTTCACAAGGCCATCAATAATCTCATGACGGCGTTCTGTCTTAGAAAGGCTATCATCAGACAGCGACAAAGCCATCATGACCAAGGCAACAAACTGCGAAGTGTATGCCTTGGTAGAAGCAACACCGATTTCTGGACCAGCGTTGATATGCACACCACAAGCAGTCATGCGCGAGATCGTAGACCCCACGGAGTTCACCACACCGACTGTTAGCGCGCCACGCTCATTACAATATTTAAGAGCCAGGATAGAGTCGGCTGTCTCGCCACTTTGTGACACAAAAACACATGTGTCGTCACGGAAAACAGGACTCTTGCGGTCCAAAAAGTCAGAAGCTAGCTCAACGCTGACTGGGATTTGTGTGAGCTCCTCGAAAATCTGGCGAGTAGCTAGACAGGAATGATACGAAGTTCCACATGCGATCATTATGATGCGTCGGCACCGTCGAATCGTCGTCAGGAGACTACGCAAACCGCCAAGTTGCACTGAATAGTTGTCGAAGTCAACGCGTCCACGCATGGTGTTAACGACAGAGTCAGGCTGCTCGTAGATCTCCTTCAACATGAAGTGGTCAAACTTGCCCTTCATAATCTGGGCCAGCTCCATCTCCAAAGTTTGGATCTGACGAATTGTAGACTCGCCAGTTGTGTGCGTTGCGCGGTGAATGTGCAATTCGCCGTCGTAGATGTGTGCGATATCGTCGTCCTCCATGAAAAGCACCTTCTTTGTATACTTAACGACAGCAGCAGGGTCACTAGCAACGAAGAACTCGGTGGGAATAGGGCCATCTTCCGACAAGAATGCACGGGATTGCGAGTGGCGAAGGTCAGAGCCCTTCTGCTGCGCAGCAACTGCCTCTAGCGTACCATTCTGAGCTGCGTTCACAGCTGAGGTCGGGTCCTGGAACTCAACATCAACGAAGTCCACCTTCAGTTTGCGATCGCTCTTCACACCAACGAGCAGTGGCGATCCCTTGCGGCTGGCAATGACTTCGGCGGGGTAGTGCCGCGACTTCACCAGTAGACCGTAAGCGCCCTCAAGCTCGCGGAGGACCAGCTTAGCCAAGTGCGTGAAATCCAAGAAGCCGCCTGCCTTGCGATTCTCGTTGTAAAGGTAGCGGAACAGTTTCGCGATACACTCAGTATCGGTGTCACTGGTGAATGTCTCACCCTTGGAGGCAAGGAACTGCTTCAGCTCCTTGTAGTTGGTGATGATTCCGTTATGGACGATCAAGAACTCGTTGCTGGCGTCGCTCGTCTGCGGATGGCAGTTTTGCGTCGCCGGAACGCCATGGGTGGCCCAGCGCGTGTGAGCGATACCGGCATGGCAGTCCTCGACGCTATTCTTATCAAATGAAGTTGTCTCGTCAACGAGCTTGCGGAGCTCCTTCACCTTGCCGACCTGGCGGAAGATGAGCTGCTCGCCGTTGTCGCCATCGATGGCGATTCCGGCACTATCGTAACCTCGGTACTCCTGGCGCTGCAAGCCCTCAATAAGCGTATCCACAATCTGTCCCCGTGTTTTGGGGACGAGGTAGTTGATGTATCCAAAGATTCCACACATCGTGGGCCGTTAAGGGAGTGGTCGTGAAGGTTGCAAGATGGGATTTGCGATGGTATTTATTTCTTCCTTGTTAGGGAACACCCGCTACCCTTCGCCCAAAAGGCTAGGGCTCGATCGGCCGACTCCTGAGACTCATATAGTTCCCAAGTAACCCTAGGCCACCGCGGAGGCGAATATGCTCACTATTGAATGACGTGCCACTGTGTACCAGCCGGTGACTAGATTAGATTTATTTTTGCGGTGATGGGCTTTACGCGCCATCTTTCCAACCTTAAATCACTCGAACGCAGCCGCTTTGTGGCAATTAAACTCGGTCGCGCGCACGCTGACTAAGAAGAACTCCGTGGCGGGTCTTGCGTTCTAAATTTTTTTGTTTACGTGGCGGATCTATAAATAAACAACCCTAGGCCCAGAAGCTACGCGTCCTGCGTATCCACGGCCGCGGCACCTCTCCACGCACGTCCTTGCGGCTGTTTCTATACCTAAAATTGCAATTTGCTGCACGAGGGATCGACTGTCGACAAATCCATATCGATTCAGATCCTTTTTTGTCTAAATAGAACATGCTCGAATGACATATATACGGTCGCAGTGCCGACTTGCCGCCACTAGTTCTTATCGGCGAGCCGGTGCTGCTGAGGCACAGGCATCAATTTTTGCTTAGGTCCCAAAGCACCCCACCCACACTGCAAATAAGCGGATTCGGTGATAATCGAAGGAGCACAGCCAATTTTAAGGGAAGGAACTACTGATGTTATAATTAGGAATACTACACATATAAAAGATACAAAGAGTAAAAATACAAAGTTAATTATTTTGATACAGTGAAGTAGGCTCATAGTCCAGTGAGGCCCGCTTACTTGTGCCCGCTACTCTCCTCAACCTTTTTGGAGTCTTTCTCTGCGGGGCGTTGTGCTGCTGTGGGCTTGCCCTCCTTGGTGCCCTTATCATCATCACCGCCACCGCTTGTGGGTGC
The DNA here is from genome assembly GCA_004125185.1 of Entelexis vaccinii. NCBI lineage: Eukaryota > Fungi > Ascomycota > Dipodascomycetes > Dipodascales > Trichomonascaceae > Entelexis > Entelexis vaccinii. The sequence continues at coordinate 28,752 of NRDX01000007.1, read as the reverse complement.
TTTATTTTTGGCCTCAGCATCCCTCTCGCGCATGGTACTAGATTCGCGTATGCTATCCCAGCCGGAACGGTAGGCAACGTAGAACAAACTAGAGCGCAATTTCGATGAGCTTTCGGTCTCGCCGAACAACGCGTGGAACTTATTCTGACAAGTGCGCAACGGAATCCGTTTCTTGCGCGTTTCAGTCAACAGGTCGCTCATGTACCTCCATTTATACTTCTCCGCAGGTTCGAGCAACCTTATGAGCTCCTCCATGTCCTCGAGGCTCCAATCCATCTTGGCACTCTCGTCGTAATTTGGTCCTGGGACGTCCAACAAGAGGTCCTCAGGGTCAACTGACCTGTTAATTCCGATTTGGCCTATGCTGGGCAGCGTGTGTTGATCGCTTGCAGTCTCCTGAACAGGACGCGATTGTGCAACGCCTTCTGGCTGGTGACTCAGTGGAGCTGATGCTGTGAAGGAGAAGTCTGCTGGCCACCCAGGCTGACCGGGGTGTGGGGGCTCCATGGGCTGATAGAGCTCCATAATATTAGGTGGGGCTGAACTAGGCCCAGGAATCGGAGCTCTTTCATACCTTTGAGCACCCCAATAATCTTGCTGCCAAGTCTCGTCATTATGCCACGGATGCTGGTGTTGCTCGTGGCGCTGATGAGCGTGCTGATGTTGTTGCTCTTGTTGTTCTTGCTCTCGCTGTTGCTGCAACTGCTGCTCATATGATACATAGGCTGGCAAAAACGGCATGCTGCTCAGCGCTGGTGTGGTTTCTAGATACATGCTGGACCTGTCTAAGCTCTGAAGACGTGAATGCATGGGGGAACCTGGAGCTGGGGGCAGTGTAGACGGTGGAGGCGGCGGCGGCGGCGGCGGCGGCGGAGGTTGCTGGGGTGGATGTACGTCTCCAATATAACCCATCATGGCACTGTTAAAGTCACTACTTACCTGCGGCGAGGCCAGAATGGGCGTCAGTTGTTGTCGGGCAGATGCCGAGTGTCCTGATGCCGAATGCCCTCCGAGTCCAATTCCTAGTCCATGATATTGAAATCCCTGGGACGAGTAATTGAAATCGCTCATAGGATTAGCTGCTGTGAGCACTGACGGGGATGACTGTCGAGAAGTATACTGTGTTGCTATGCTGCCATCTCTCGTTCTTCGCCTACTGTGTCTGCGGCCTCGGATCTTCGGTTTCCTGTCCGGTGAAGCTGACTCTCTACCTCCAACTCTTCTTTCACTGTCCTGGCTCGGACCGGATCGGTCATGCCAGGTTGACGGCTGCTCGGCAGGGTACTCGGAGAAGGGCGCACCCATCCCAGCCGTAGCCAGAATTGGTGCTGGCTCTGCAGGCTCCGAGATCAAGCTCGTAGGCTGTTGGACTGGTGGCTGGCCTTCAGGGCGGCGCGATATCGGACCAGGACCCGGCGCTGTATCATCCTCGGGCTGTATCGGGGTGGAGCGCACGCGTGTCGATTCCAGGCTGCTTTGAGGCCTGGAATGAGACTCTGTAGAAGGCATAATGTGAGAAGCCGGCAAAGGACCTGGCCCCGGAGGTGATCCCACTAAAGGCCCCGGAAATCCGGGCACCGACGACAATGGTAAATTGCTTGAAGACCCGAAGGTCCGCGTGCGCCGATGAGACCTGGTGGGGCTTCTCTTCGATACGCTGCTACCGCGGTTGTGTCTTGATATCGGCGCACCGGCGCGCGCATCATATGCCACCGGTGTCGAGTGGTCCGTTCTTGGCGCATTACTTGCTTCTAAACTGACTGGTTCGAAAGGGCCTTGACTCAAGTTGGGCGATACATGCGGAGATTGCAAGAAGTAGAAGTCACTCGCGCTTTGGTCTCGTGCGTGATGCGGAGGCGCATGCGGCTGGTAGAGAGATGAGGCCTGACGGTGGTGCGCCGGTGGCGCGTAGGCTGAACGCGTGCGTACATGCTGCGGCGCCCATGCGAAATCCTCAGGGATGGTGCTGCCTTCTGCTCCAGCCGGGTGCGGCGGTGGTGGCAACATACCCGGCAAAGGCATTCCTTGCCCGTGGAACGGGACGCTTTGCGGTAGCTCGGGTAAATGCTGGTCTTCTGAGTCTCCTCGTTGGGGTCTTCGATGATGCGGCTCTTGACCACCCGTACTTCCTCCACGGCGATGTCGCGAGCGAGATGCTGTTTGACGCGGATCGGCCAGATTGTTGTCGCCGCCGCTAAAATCCTGTGCAGACATTGCATCTCTTGAGCGAGAACCTTTCTGAACGGTTTCTCGACAGCTTGATATCAGTAACGGGCCGTGATGTGCTACCGCGGGCTGCGAGAAGTCGTAAGGGATACTGGGCTGGCTTCCTTGAGTGAGTGCTATGAGTCGAGACATTCTTGCGATGATTGGCTATTAGGTTAGAAATAATGTGAAACAGTTCACGCCCGCCTCGATTTGGGTAGCGGGAGGCCCAGCACTGCTAAGATTAGGTATCTTCATGCGCGTGCCGGTCAGGCTATCGGTGGCCCTACCTCGCTAATATGGCGCGCGTGCTATTATACCTGTGGGTACAGTGCAGATCAATTGATGCATGCTGCATGTTTCACATTACGCAAGTGGCCGACCCCCCTTACTCGGAGGTAAACAACATTTACTTTAAACTTGACTATCTGCTGGATTGATTAATTGTTTACATTCTTATTTCTACGCATTTCTCCGCCATCTTTTGTCTGGTCTGCGGGCCACATGTGCGTCGTTCGCGACTTGGCGAAAGATCTAGTTCACTAAACCCCTGCGGCCTTGAGCGCCACTTTAGGGCACCGAAAACAGGGGGGGGGGGGGCTCATGTTTACGCGGACGTGACGAGCGGTTAGGATAACTCTCTAGTCGAAAAAAAACGCCCCCAACCGCACTTACTTGCTGTTTTTGGTAGGAGGCTGAGGAGGCAATATGCTGAAATAAAGTTTACATTGCCAGTCGCGTAACTACTACGTAAATAAATAGATCAAGCCCACCAAAAAGAAAAGAGAGGCGATGTCGCGGCTACAGCCATAGTCCGGTCCAGTTTGATTATCCTGGTCCCGACCAGTGGTAAACGAGTCGCGTGGGTATTCAGTCTAGTCCACCTTTTCCCCTTCGATCAGCCATGCGGCACGAAGCCCGGCTGTCAAAGTGAATAGGGGACAGTATCAGTGAAGAAAAATAGACAAGGTTCGGTTGCCCTAAGTAGCTGACGAGAGCCCTAGCCCTGAAATGTTTCAGTTACAGGGCCAGGAAGTCAACAAAACAAGGCTAGTGGAGTGTAGCAACCAGGCTCGGTTGTCTCACCTGGCGTTTCGAAGTGATAAACAATTCATGTATACATTATATACTCATCTTGCGTAGTGGAAAGACAAGTGTTCAGTGTTCCCAAGACTGGAGCGGATCACATCATGCAATGCACACATAGCATAGATTTCATAAAGACCGATGCTGCATATAGGACTTGCATGGCGCAAGAGCAATACATATTCGTGCGCGTTTAAAATTGAGGCACTTTCGACCAGCCTGCCACTGGGTGGCATAAACAGCGCACGCTTTGTCGCTCGTGAGGTTGGACTATAGCACCAGGCTCGCCTAGGAAACTATCTATCCCACCATGTAAGAAATAATAAACGGATCGACCGTTCACGCTACAGTCAAAGCAATCTGCGAAGCTATATGGTTCTCTTGCATAGAAATGCACTTCGTCACTATTATGAGTGACAGAGGTAGAAATCCAGAAAGTCTCTAAAGGGCTTTTAATTTACTCTAAGAAAAGATTTTTGGCAAAGACTTCGCTTTTGCCCAGTCCGAGAGGCTTTAACGCAACTCCGGCAGCAGGGACACGACGTTCCCCGTCTCTATGTGACTTTCAATGTTATCGGCGATCTCGCGCAGCATCTTCGAGCGAGCAACCGTAGTGTGAGTGCCAACGTGGGGCAGCAGCATGGCATTTTCGTTTGCGAGCAGCTTAGGATGAATCTTGGGCTCGTGCTCATAGACGTCGAGACCAACCGTGCTGAGATGGCCTGACTCCAGCGCCTCCACCAACGCTTCCTCGTCAACGACAGGTCCACGACCAATATTCACAATGATAGCACCCTTCTTAGTTTTGGCGAGGGTCTCCTTGTTGAAAAGATGATGTGTGGAGGAAGTAAGAGGCAGCACGGATAGAATGACGTCGCTCGTTGAGATAAGTTCGTCAAAGCTGACGTAGACGCTGTCCTTTTCGATCTCCGCCGGCTGGCGACGGCGGTTGTGGTACTGAATTTTGGCAAAGTCGAACGCACCCTTTACCTTATCACGCACAAGGCCGCCGATTCCGCCAAGGCCTAGAATTCCCAGCGTCTTGCCATCGTACTCATCGGCAAGGGGCACGTCACCCAAGAAGTTGCCTGCGCGCAGGCTCGCGGCTAGGCCGTTGAAGTTGCGCAAAGCACCAAGGATCAGATAGACACCAGTATCAGCCGTTGCCTGGGCAACGCCATTTGGCGTGTTCGAGATCTGAATTCCCCGCTTCTTGAAGCGCTCCAAATCGCCGAGACTGTCGTAGCCCGCACCAAAGCTACAAACTGCCTTTACAGAGGGAGGCAGGTTCTGCACGACTTCATTAGTCCAGCCACCCATCTGCGACACAGCAAACGTATTCACGATGTAGTTCACTTCATGGTCGCGCGAGAGTTTCACGAACTCTGTCGTTGATGTCACCGACGAGGCATCAATGAGCTCGACGTTCTTTGCTGCCGCCCACTTCTTGAGCAGCTCGCCGCCGCCAGGCAGACCCTTCATAACTAGCACTCGAGCGTTTTTGGTCGACATATTCGTGAAACCGTAATGCGCAGAGGAGGACTCGCGGAGAAACCTGCGCGTTCCGGGCGGTTATAAGGACCCCCGGAAGTTTACAGACCCCAGCCCAAGATACCACCTACTGGGCTAGGATGCGAGGATGGGCAGGGTAAGGCCCCTGCATTTGACGAGCCAGATTCTTGAGAAGATAGGCCTTAAATGCCCTGAAAAGTGAAATATCTACGTGCAAAACTGAACCATGGGGCTTTCAAAGAGTGGGCTCTGATTCTGGTAACCTCGGAGCCCACTAGCGTGACCGAGTCGACGATTACTCTGATTATTCAGACGGCGGCACTGGCTAGTGATAACAACGGGTTCTGGGGTTCGATCGCCGCCGGAATTTGATCCGTGAGGTCGCTTATGCCAAACGCCGCACAGGCTCTCAAACCGCTAATGAACAGCTCAAAAAGCTCAGGTTACAGCCGGCTCTAGTACTAAGGTGCGGGGCATGACCAATCACAGCCCGCACTCCGCACCCCTTTCATGCACGGCCTGACGCTCAAGCATGCACGTCGATGACACCACGGCCGTCAGCTATTCATCATCGCTGAGTGGCAGAGGAGGCAGATTACAAAGAGCTGACGGATCAGATCGCACGTCCTCGTCGTCCTCCACCCTCGCACGTCTCTCCTCGAACTTTCGCGCGATAGTCACATGACGCACGAATCGAGTCCGTCGCAATGAGCGGGCACATGATCGGCGTTGCCCTACCGAGCAGCTGACAGTTGTGGCTGAACAAGGTTCAGATGCAGGTTTCGATGCAGGGTGGGTGTGAGTCGCATGAGCGACTTTTAAAATACAGCCGTGCGGGGCGTTCCCGAGCCGAAGTTAAAGCCGAACTAAGAGACTTGCTCAAAAATACTACCGGATTGGCTACAAAATCGGCTACAGCTTTGTGTACTGCATATTAGACTATACTCTGCAAAGAAGTCGGGCACTTCATGGGCAGTCTCCAAATAGCGCGGCTGCTGCCGAGTGAGTTTTTGTGGCGTGAAAATGTCTCAATGGCCTCTCGAAGAGTTAGTCTAAGCCAGTTAGACCATCTAATATAGTTTAAAGGACTGCCAATCTGTTTAAGGAGTAATAAAATTGGAATCTCACGCCAAGCCGCACACGGCGCACGCACACTACAAATCACATCAACAAACCATGCGACTGCTCGCAGGGGTCCGGCATAATTACCTCAACCACATATTTGTCCCGCGAATGCGGCGCAGCTGAATTGCCTCATTATAGTGAAAACCGCCACCGCGTCAACGTTCCATGCCGACAAATGCAGCAAAACCCTCACCCTAAGACGTTGTATACAGGGCTAGGCAATGTGCTTTTGACAGCGGGTCCGAGCGCACCAGGGTCAGCGCCGGGCTTGTTTCATGTCCTTGAAGTGCGCGCGTAGCGGCCGTCGGGTACTTATTGAATACACAGCGACTGATCGCGAAAGTTCTTGGAAGGCCTGAGTGCCCATCCGAATTCTGCGTTATTTTACTCTGGTGCGAAGTGACAGCTGCAGCCAAGAGCTGTCAAAATGTGCGTTGTGGGAAAGGGTTGCCAGTCCAATCTTACAAACCGCCTCTAGGGTCTGCGGGTGTTCAAAACGCCGCACCTTGAGGTAATATATATGAAAACGGGGCCCAACTGAGGTTTTTGCGACTGATTGTCAACCAATGTTTACCAGCCAAACAAGCGTCACCCCCGTTTGGGGCAACGAGACCCTGGAAGACGGGCCCAACATAAACTCAACGCTCGCAAAGCTGCAACGGCTCGACCGGTGGATATTCAGCCATAGCAATGCGCGCGAGGTGGATTTTTCGGCCACGCTCGAGCGCCTTACGACCCTGTTCGACTGTATGACCGGCGCGCCCGTGGAAACGAACCGCACGCTCGCGAAAGTGCTGGCTACGGCGCTCCTCATTGCCATCGGGCGCCGCAGCTCTCCCGTGTGGTTTGAGTCGGCTATGTTGTTCCGCAGCTTTGTACGATTATGCCGGCGGGTTTGCAGCGACGGACGATACGAGCGCAAGTTCTTGCGCAACTTCACATCATTCCAGCAAGCATTTCGGCAGTGCCATATGCTTGCTCTGCATGATGCGTCGCAGGTGCTGAGCTGTTTACAGGGCCGGATCGACTTCCATGGCTTCCAAAGCTATCGCAGAGACGTGGAGCAGGACCTCCAATTGTACATGAATTTACCGCGACCAGATGGCCACGTCTATGTCGACGAAAAGTGGCCGGGGCCGCACAATGTAGAGTGGCAGGATGCGAGCCTTATGACCTGGCTTTATGGCCAAGTATATGACCGGTATGCTGAGGCAATATACGAGATCGGTGCTACGAACTCAGCGCGTGACGCTAACCACGCAGTGCAGTGCTTTGCTGAGAGCATTGGCGCCCATGTAGATCCGGTGCTTGCGATTGGCGACGCGCGGTGGAAGATCGACGAAATTATGCAAGAGTATGCCGATGTGAGAAACAAAGTGACGGAAGACAAGGAAATACAGGGTCCTACGGGTAGTGGCAGCGTTATTGGGTACCTGACCTACGTGAAGGAGCGGGAATTGGCATCGGACGTGACATTAGAGTATTTTGTGAACACGGTGTGTCAATTCCCAACTTTCGAGTCGAGTCAGTACCTGCCTGAGGTTATGAAGAAAGTGGCCTTGGCAATGCTACAGTTGCAAGTGCAGCTTTCTGGCCTGATTGATACCTCGCAACTCAGCGACATGGCGCACGAGCTCTACGTCCGGTTGGACAGACACGAGCAAGTATTGGTCCGCGGGCCAATTGACTCATGGATGAACGACGTTGTGAAATTGTATATCAGGTTCGAGGACTCTTGCGGGCCAGCAATGAACGCAGTGTGCAACGCCGTTCAGAACAGTCATAGCTAACCGCGTTAACAACCTATTTATTTTAGCTTTGGCTATTAAAATTAACTTTTGCCTCGTCAGCTTTGTCAATTTGTGTGTGAGCCAGAAAGAATGAACACACCTGCTACTGCTGCCCACAGTTGGGCTTGACGGTTTATATGCAACACCATCGACATCGCACGATTGTAGCGAACATAAGCAGCGTAAGGAAGTGTAATGCATATAAATAAGTAAGTAAAGTCGGGCGCAGACAATAATCCAGTGGTGCTTCGGTGATGGTGCCGCGAAGATGCCTCTTCGATCATCAATTTATACGAGGCTATGTTGCAAAGAATCAAGCAGTTCCATGTTTAAGACTCTATACTTTGAAGTACGGGTAGTCCGTCATTTCTTATCCTGCGGCCTTACCTCCATGAACCCTGAATTGTCCCGACCGCAACGAACTATGCTTCCCATAAGGGGTCCCAGTCTCATGTAATTTGGCTCTAAATATAGCGCCATTTCTATGGTGGCGCCTCTACCTTACGATTGAGAGTGCTGTCAATAGTCCCAGGCGCCCGGCATCTAGCGTGCATCTCATTGGCGCGCGCTGCGCCGGTACACGCAATGCTTTCTATAGTACTTAGAGTTTCAAGATTACAACTAGGACTTATCATTACAATTAGGCGATATTGCTGCTACCCACTAAACAAATGGGAGACGAGCCGAGGAATTGTAACCACTAATAAATGCTATCATTCGGCCGCAGCTCATCGTGGCCGAAAGAGCACACCAAAAACTGTTAAGCAGGGCTCAAAAACCAACATACCTGGCTCATTAGCGCAATTCTAGTAAAATTATAGAAACAAGAAAATCTTTTCGCGACTCTTGCCAAAAATCTCTCAATGCTCTCATCCTGCTTCTGCTGCTGCTGCTACTGTTGCACAGCCCGCTTTAGCGCTGGGTGGAGGGAGCACGGACTAAGAGTCGCATAGCCAACGATGGGCAGTCGCGAGTCAGCAAGATCATAACATCCCTCGTCCCAACACCCATAAGGAAAACAAGCGTGGCTGCTGAGCATGGTTTTCAACGAGGAAGAATTCTTGGCGTCATATCCGCAGACCGCGCCGGCGTCCGCTGGCAGCGGACACCCGGGCCACCTTACGCCGGAGCAGTCGCATGCGCTCGAGCACCTGCGCGACCTTGTGCGCGCGCAGGGCTACAAAGAGCGCACGGACGACGCGACTCTGCTGCGTTTTCTGCGCGCACGGCGGTTCGACGTCATGAAGGCGCACCAGATGTACACTGCGTGCGAGCAGTGGCGCAAGGAGTACGGCACAAACACGATCCTAGAGGATTTCGACTTCCCCGAGCGTGAGCAAGTGCTCGAGATCTACCCGAAATACTATTACAAGTCGGACCGTGAAGGACGGCCTGTGTACTACGAGGAGCTTGGGCGCATTGATGTGACGAAGCTTCTGAAGATCACGACGAAGGAGAAGCTGCTGCGCGAGCTCGTGCGCGAGTACGAGGCCTTCATCCGTTATCGCCTTCCTGCATGCAGCCGCGAGGTCGGCTACCTAGTGGAGACGTCATGCACGGTTCTTGATCTCAAAAACGTGAGTCTCAGCACGGCGCGAAATGTGTACTCGTTCATCTCCGACGCGGCGACGATTGGTCAGAACTACTATCCGGAGCGCATGGGCAAATTCTACATTATCAACGCGCCATGGGGCTTTTCAATGGTGTGGTCCGTGATAAAGAAGTTCTTGGACCCAGTCACGGCCGAGAAGATCCACATCTTGAACCACAAATACAAGTCCGAGCTCGCGAAGCAGATCCCGCCGCACAACCTGCCCGTCGAGTTTGGCGGCCAGTCGAAGAGCGACGGGCCCATCTGGCTGGCCGACGACGGCCCCTGGCAAGACCCCCAGTTTATCGGGCCTGAGCGCAAGGCGATTGGTTTACCCGAGGAGGAGTTGACGAAGAGCACGGAGGACGACGAGACGAAGAGCTTCAAGACGGCCCCGGCTTAAACTGAATGCTGTCTTTCGTGCTAACAGGGTCTATGCTGGGGCCTGTGTGTACGTATCTAGAACCATGGCCTGTGACTAGACTCGGCTCGAACCGCCGAAAACCGAATTCGAAATCGTATATAAAAAGTTTCACATTCAGCGTCATCCACAGCTGAAGTGTGGCGAACTACATATGAACATCTGAACAGTATATGGCTGCACGCAACCGCTAATAAATATAAATCGACGATGCTTTTGGAACGACGCAAACAAGGCGCTACTGCACCGATTGTGGCCTGGTCACAGAAATGTGCCCTTTGAATGTTGTGCTTTCTTCTATTAATGAATATTCTTGGCATGAGCTTTATCTCGGGTGGCTCAATGATCAACAAGTCTACGGACGCATTACTACCCTACTCGTATAATTATTGTTTGGGTAGATGACAGTGCCGAATTCGCCACTTGGACGCCAACCACTGATTCGTAAAATATTGCGAATGAAAAGCCTACATCGCTTTAACGCAAAGGAATAACCTCTTTACAAGCATCTAACCGTTTCTGAGCTCAGTGCCGCATTGAATAAAAAGCACAGGCCGGAGCGCCCTAATAACGCCGCTGCAATTGCCTCCGGTGTCGCGCACCGCCGAGAAACGCACGTCAGTGACTGCGGGACACTGTCACGTGCTGGGTGCGTCGCTTGGGAAGGGCACCGCGTATCATTTATTGCAAGCGGCGCTGGAGATTGTGTTATTGTGGCAAAACCAACCTTTTTTCTCTGCATAGGCCATGTCTACGTCCGCGCGAAAACGGCTGATGCGCGACTTCAAGCGTATCCAGCAGGACCCCACCGGCGGCATTTCTGCTAGTCCTGTGCCGGAGGATATAATGCGTTGGAATGCCGTGATTATTGGCCCCGATGGCACGCCGTTCGAGGACGGCACGTTCAAGCTGGTCATCCAGTTCGACGAACAGTATCCCACAAAGCCGCCGTCAGTCAAGTTCGTCTCCGAGATGTTCCATCCGAACGTCTATCAAAGTGGCGAACTGTGCCTCGACATTTTGCAGAACCGCTGGAGCCCGACTTTTGACGTATCCACCATTCTTACCAGCATCCAGAGCTTGCTGAACGACCCCAATACAGCCTCGCCTGCCAACGCCGAGGCGGCGAACATGTTCCGCGATCACCGTACGCAGTACCAGAAACGCGTGCGTGAGACAGTTGAAAAGAGCTGGGTATGAGCTCTATTCCCCGGCGTGCTCTATGACATTGTGCGAATTGTGGGGAAATCTCATGCGCATCATTGGCAAGCGCCCGAGGCCTGCGTAGTCGCCTTGGCGCTTGTTTGCTTGATAGCTCTGCGCACTTGAATGCGCTTGGTACTGTGGTAAAGACCGGCCATATAGAGAGATCTTCACGTTATTTGCCTGACCCAAGTAGAGACGTAACTTCGTAGCCTTTTGGTGGTGAGCGAGGTAGCAGATAAGATCTGGTGTATATTAGATACGATTTCGTGTGCTCAAAGACTTCGATATTTTCTTTGGGCAGGAAATACTTTTATGAAATTTTGAGCTCAAGGTAACCACCTGTCTGTTTGGTTTATTATAATTTAGATTGCTTGGTGCAGCGGGATGGTTTGTTCGATAGATAGGTTAGACAAGCATTGTTGCAGGCAGAGACACAGGCGTGCGCATCCAAGCATAAAAAGCCCAACTAGAACATATTTTCTGACTTCTACCTAAATTCTGTATCTCTAAACTTGTGCATTATGCTCCCTATGTTAGCCGAAAAGGCCACTTTGAGTTTTTCATTTTTTCTCTTGGTCCTTTTGCATGGCCCTGCAATTCGACGTCGTAGCCAAATGCTCGAAATCTAAGGCCCGCGCGTCGGTCCTGCGCATGCCGCATGGGCCCGTGGCTGCGCCAGTGTTCATGCCAGTCGGCACACAGGCATCACTGAAGGGTCTCACGCCGCAACAGCTTCGCGATATGGGATGCGAAATCTTTTTGAACAACACGTACCATCTCGGACTACGGCCGGGCCAGACAGTGCTGGACGCGGTGGGAGGTGCACACAAGCTGCAAAACTGGGACCGAAATATCCTCACCGACTCTGGCGGGTTCCAGATGGTGTCGTTGCTAAAACTTGCAACCATCACTGAGGAAGGTGTCGAGTTTCTCAGTCCTCACGATAACTCGCCCATGCTCTTAACTCCTGAGCACTCCATGAGCCTCCAGAATAGCATTGGTTCCGACATCATGATGCAACTCGACGACGTCGTTCACACAATGACCACCGGTCCTCGCGTCGAGGAGGCCATGTGGCGCAGTATCCGCTGGCTGGACCGCTGCATTAAGGCTCACAAGAACCCTGGCACTCAGAATCTTTTTGCGATCATCCAGGGCGGCCTCGATCTCGAGCTGCGCAAGCAGTGTTGTCACGAAATGATCAAGCGCGACACCCCTGGCATCGCTATTGGCGGCCTTAGCGGCGGTGAAGACAAAGTACATTACTGCCGCGTCGTTTCTGCTTGTACCGATGTGCTTCCTGCATCTAAGCCTCGCTACTGTATGGGTGTGGGCTACGCAGAAGACCTCGTTGTTTCCGTGGCCTTGGGCGCTGATATGTTCGACTGTGTCTACCCAACACGCACTGCACGCTTCGGTACCGCCATTACCCGTCACGGACTGCTTAACCTGCGCAACTCAAAGTTCAGAGACGATACGAGCGTTATAGAGCCGGGCTGTGGCTGCCCCGTATGCACACAGATGAAAACTACGCGAGCATACTTCCATCTTGCAATCACCAAAGATACGGTGCCCGCTCACTTGCTCACAATGCACAACACTTGGTATCAGTTGAATCTGATGCGTACAATGAGGCAAAGCATCATTGATGATAAGTTTGAGGAATTTGTACAGCGCTTCTTCCGTGACAGGTTCGAAAACGAGCCGTATCCTCAGTGGGCAGTCGATGCTTTGAAGTCGGTCAACATCACCATTTAAATGGAGGATTTCTGTTAATGATAGACGAGAAAATGCAGAAGCTATATCTCTGGCAATGTTACCTACTTAAAAAAAAAGAGTGACTATTTACAATCAATAGCCGCCATGTAACCAAACGTCACCTGTGTAAGACTTAGACTAGGATATACTAGAACACTTGGAAAGTTATGTACAAACTAACGCAGGTCGAGTCTTTTGGCTGCATCAAGGGATGCAGTAGCGCGCTCCTCAATCCCAGTAAACACTGAGAGTGCTTCTTCAGCATCCCGAATATGACGCTCTAGCTCCTCACGCTGCCTTGTGCGGCTCTCAAGTTGGGTCTGGAATGCTGCGCGTACATCTTGAGCGGGATAACGCAACACCTTACGGCACTCACCTGCGATGCGCTCCGCATTGCTCCGCACATATCCCAGCTCATCAACCTCGAAGGCTATCTTGCGCGCTAACTTGCGCGCAATTGTACGCGGAAGCTCGTGGATTACCCACGCACCAAGCCCGACAACTGCCAATACAGCTATGGGAACAAGAAGCTGTCTCGTTCCCACAACTTGCTGCACTCTGGCAACAGTAGAAAGGCCCATGCTTTGGTAAAGGGAAAGGGCCGTGATTGCACCACCTACGGCGCTACTAGCGGACGCAGTCGACGTTGCCGCTGAAACAAGTGCCTTTTTGCTACTATTGAGCACAGGCATCGGGCGCTCAAGAAGCGCCGTCAAGTCCAATGCATCAAGCACGGTGAACTCAGCCGTTATGTGCTTGCTTAGATTATCCTTGCGTCGACTGAACATTGCCGACTGCTGGAAGACCTTCGAAAATGCTGGCTGCTCACCTACATGCAAAATACCAAGTTGCTTGATGCTGTCCACCGCTGAGGCGGTGGCCTTTCGGGCTTCATCTTCACAGTGCACAACGCTTTGTTGAATACGCTGTACCAGTATATCCCGTGTCTCGGCTGCATAACCAAACACGTTCATCAGCCCAGTGTATTCGGTCACTGGTTCGTCACCAATCGTGTTGACAGCATGTGTCAGGTAGTCCTCAGTGCTCTCCAATAGATTGTGACAGAGTTTTTCTGTGTCTCTGTCAATTTTTTCGGAAACAGATGCGTACTCCCCAACCGTCTTATCAATGGTTGGCTCCAGTTCTCGAATAAGCGTTAAGAACTCCTTCTGCTCACTAGATGCCTGGGTCGTGTTGTGATTCGCAATTAGCGCCAAGTCGTTCAGCACGTTCAACAGATACGTGCGGGCCGGCGCCAACTTAGAGGCACTGCGACGCTCAAGAACAAAATTTCTCAATGAAGTTTCGAGACGATCAAAGTCGGGTGTTCCTGGGCCATTATTGCCATCGTCACCACCATCGTCAGGACCCGAATCGGGTGGATTACTCGAGACAAAGTGAATGAAGTCACCCGCTCCCTTGTGTGTCTCAGGAGCAACGGCAGCTACTTGCTTCAAGACGCGCTCGCGACACCGTGCCTTATCCTTGATTTTGTCGTAGTTATTCACAGCAATGAAAACGAGAGACTTCTCTCGAGCAGTATCTGCGACGAACTCCTGAGCAGATTGTGTGAAATGATTTTCGGCGCTAACCACGAATATAACGAGATCAATCTCTTCCTGGCGTCCGAAAAGCTCGGTAGTCCTGACCTCACTAACATTGAGTCCAGGAGCATCGATCAAGCAAATGTCTACAACGCCGTTAGCGAGGAGGGATTGCTCGGGAGGCCGCGGGTCCCTGAGATAGACTCTGAGAAGCTTGTAAGTGTCAGATTGATGCACTAACGACACCAGCTGGCTCAAGCTATATTTTTCGTATGTGCTGAGGTCCTCAATGTCATAGTTCTTGTTGAGAAACACTGCATGCACTTCCTCAGTTCCTTGATTCTTTGCCGAGTCCACAACTTCGCAAAATACGTCTGTACAGGGCTGTTGATCAACAGGAAGAACTGGACGTCTCAGCAATGCGTTGCACAGGCTCGATTTACCAGCGTTCAGGTCTCCCGTGACGAGAACGTGCGAGTCTGTATTTTGAAGTCTCGACCTGAGTTTAGCAGCATGCTTCTGTACCTGGTCGATCTTAGATTCAATGAGCTGTTGCGATGGCGTTCCAACAACAACGCTGCTGGCGCCAAGCTTCAGATCGATTTGCAAAACCGCAAGCCTGACCTGAGTAGGCACTTCGATCTGTCCGCTCTTGTTGAACTCAAGAAGTTCACCGAGCAGACTCATCAAGTCACTGAGTTGTTGCTCGAGCGCTAGTCGATTCTTGTTGAACTGCAGTTGCAAGTCTTGAGCGTCAAGCTGGGCCCGTGAACCTGCCGACATTGCGCGGCGATGACGCCCATCTGTGGGCGCTGTCAAAAGGGATAACACACCATCGTGGGCTACAGCATCAGGCTGCAATTCATTTTCGTCCGACTCGCGGTCTCGGTGCTCGTCAATGCCTTCGTCTTCTCCATGGCCAGCCATTTTGGTGAATTGAAGTTGGGAGCAAACGACACACACAGCAGTGGTTTCGAGAAAACCACCGTAAGTGGCCAGGCTAAGAGAGAGGTCTTACATGGTGTGTGTAAACTTTTTTGTCCTTTTTTTGTGGCTTTGAAGTAATTCAGACAGCGCATTGGCAAATAAAAATCTCGCGGAGCTCAGAAATTCTATAATGCACCATTCTTTAGATATCTTGCAACTTCTTTTTTCAGAACGATCGAGAGAGGCGGTTCGCATATGGCAAAGCTTAAAGCAAGCATACAACTTAGCATAATACAGTGCAGTTTCTATCTATCTGAATAGTTAACATGCTAGTGAGCTAAGGGCTTGTTAAGAATATAGAGATAATGTTCACACTCATACTTGTAGACGCTCTCGGTGGAATTATCGCTCTTGATGACGCTCAATGATAGAACCAACGCTCATTTTTCTAGATAATGATAAGTGTATAATACTAGTTTTGCTTAATTAGGCGTATTGACTGTTGTTGATTATTATAGTCCGCATTTTAAATTGGGCTACTCGATTTGTTATCTATGTTAGGCGCATCAGCGTTGCGACAAGTCAACTCAGAAAAAGGAATGTGCCGAGATCTTATACAAAAAGAAAAAAAAAACAATGATACTGTTGTAAAATTATGGCTGGTATTGAATCAATAAAATGCATTAACCCCTTCAGCTCATTAACGAAAGTACTACGTTGCTCTAGGAGAGCACTGCTTGGGGTGGAAGTGGTCAAAATTGAGTTAAGGTTTGTGAGTCGCGATGTGGCGCGCCATTGCAGATTGCGGTAGTTTCCTGTGACAGGTACCACACTCAATCGTCATGTCATGCCTTTCGTGCACACGCCGATGCTTGTTGAGATCTGTCTTTTGGATAAACGTCCTACTGCACAAAGTACATGAGTAAGGACGCTCACCAGTATGAACCCGCCGCGTATGGTAAGTAAGTCCGCATCTCTGAGCAAAGTGCTCGTTGCAGAGCTCACATCGAAAGGACTTTTTGCAGCTGTGGGTCACACTATGTATGCGAAGACGGTTTTTTGTGGAGAAGCGTTTGTCACAAATGTTGCATCGAAATGTTTTGTTGTCATTCTCTGCCTCTAATGTGATTGGCTTCTCTACCGGCCAAATAGGTGTCTTTGGCTTGTCGGGAACGTGCACTACGAGACGAAATGGTTCCTGTGGCTCGAGTCGTTGGTTTATCGCTGGCATGCTAAATCTTGGAATGCGCCTGAGTTTGGGCAATTCCAACGCTAAAGACGCATTCACCGAACCGTTGCTATAGAGTGCTATCATTTCCTGTAAGCGAGGTAGCTTCATCTGAGGTTTAGGACGCGGTTCTAACCTTACCATAGGCGATGGATCACGTCTCGCAGGCCAAGCTACAGGCCCTGCGTCGGTTGTTTCAGACTGCCGAGCTACAAGACGATTCATGTACCAAAATGCGACCAGTGTTTTTTTTTCTCGCTTATTGCACGGCTATTTATGCGAACACAGATCCGCACAGAAACATTTTTGGCTGTTGATCTATACACCGATCTGGGCGTGGGATACGCACGGTGCAGCGGTATGCCCCAATCTAAAATAATTATGATTGGGTAACTTTGGAGTCGCGTTCCTTAAGATTGATTGATTTCTCAATTCCCTGGTTTACGGCAAGCAAAACCGCACTCATTCCTTCGAGCCTCATGGTTTCGCCCCTACGAGCTTCTCGCCGTCCTTCCGGATCATTTCGAGCCCCTAACCCACTTACTTTCGTGGTCGTGTTTCTTGAAAGCCGTACGATCCGAGCTGCATATAGCGATCATACGTGATCGTGCTCACGCAAGGTATTGTGCGCATGAGGTCCATTCTGGCGAACCCCCTATTAGGGCAATTTTGGGAGAACAAATGCTAAGTGAGCAAATTAGTGCTTCTTTTTATTCTGCCGTTTGAGGCGTTCCTGCAAGATCTGCGTGCTTTTACTCGGGTCTTATCTGTCACAGTGCTGAGTAGTCAGTCTATCGCCTGTTGTGCATAGTGGCAAGGTTTTGCATATAGGTTGGTTGGTTGTGTAAAATCACATGTGTAAACATACATGGTGCATAGAACGTGCGCTATGGCTGTGCAGACATTGCACAGACTAACAGCTTCTCCGGAAGACTCAGGAAGGTCATTTTCCGTTCAAAAAACTGGCATTCTGGCATTATAACCCTATTTTAGAGCTTCCCAGGCACCAAACTAAAATTTCCTAGCGCCCCTCCGGCTATGCTACGGCATTTTTAATGAAAGTCGCTAGAGTACAGCAAGCATGAAAATCATTTCGTTACGGGATGCAGGCACAGTGGCTTGCTTGAGCGGGAAATTCACGTAACCCTTTCGCCTCTGCCATAATATGCAAAAAGCATGCTAACGGTCCGTTTCTAGAATGACTCGGTGAACCTAACCCATATCTGTATCTTCAAACTGGAATGTATGATCTAGATTGGAGCGTTGAGCGCTAAGCGGGCACGCCACAATTCAATAAATCGGTTGGGGAAATTTGTCCCTATCTCTTGGCACGCCTTTTTCGGTGGTGCTTGCCACTTCGTGCATTAATTACTTTTCCTGATTATGCATCATGTGATCTGAGGGCCAATAATCGAAGTTATCATTGTCCTAAGCTATACGCTACTGCAGCGGCTTAGATCTTCGCATATGATTCGTAGCGGCATCACGTCTGAGCCAATAGATGTGCTAGCACTTATAGAATCTGTGAAGGACCCCAAAGCAGGTGCGGTTGTTTCGTTCAGCGGAATTACCCGAGACTCGTTCGAGGGCAAGCACGTAGAGGCGCTTGCCTACGACGCCTACGTGCCGATGGCTGAGAAGACCCTGGCACGCATCGCGCAACAAGCTGTGGAGAACTTTCAGTTAATAAACGTAGCTTTAGTACATCGAATTGGTCTCGTGCGACTGAGTGAAGAGAGTGTTCTGATTGCTGTGGCTGGTGCGCACCGCCGCGAAGCATGGGACGGAGCTGAATGGATTCTGGAAGAGATCAAAAAGTGTGCAGAGATCTGGAAAAAAGAAGAATATTCGGATGGAACGACAAGCTGGGTGCCGGGTCAGGTTGTTCAGCATTAGGTGCCACAAAAATTGATGCGAACGTACGATACGAGTTTAGACACTGATGAGAGGCGGGTAGTAAAAATAAAATTCGTCTAAGTTTTGGTGTGATCATTATAAGGGTCGTAAAGTCATTCATCAATTTTTTATAATTAGAACCAACCTTCGTGGTCGCGGTATTTCTTTGCCTTTTCGTGCACAACGACAATGTAATTCACATACGCAGGTGTATCGTTGATAGTGTCTTCAACCATTAGCGTGCGCACTTGATACTCAGCGCCATCAATGCCTTGGCGCACGATCTGTAATGGCAGCCAGCTGCGGCCAACTCTCAGTGCAAGCTCAGTGCACATCTTTCGAGCTGCGACATTGACTTCGGACTCCCCTGCAGGCAGCTCGTCTATTGTTGGAGAGATGTCTTCAAGCTTTTCAACACCAAATAGATCTCGCAAAAGTGTCACTTTCACGGCTGTGCCCAAAAACAGGTACAATTGCGTGCCTTCGAAAATAAGAAATGCGCGACTTCCCATTTGCAAGTTAGCAAACCGAGCTCGCACAGTTGCCTTTGACTCGAGATCATGAATTCGAGGATAGAGGCTCAATGCAAGGAGGTCTGGAGTCGCTGTAGCCAGTTGGCGAGAGTTGAAAACGCGAGCATCGCTGCTGTAAGCTCGTGAGCCAAGAGCTGGCGACTTAGCTAGCGCAAGGCCAAACATTATGAGCTCTCTGAGATTTGTCGGCATGAGGAGCTGAGACGCAGGAATACCTTGCCCCGCATGGAGTCTGGCGCTGCCAAAGACTTCCTCAATCTTTGCCAAAATCGCCCTCCGGATATCGGCAGCGGGTACCTTTTTGAGCTGAGATACTGATTGCCTAGTAATGATGGCCATAACCGTATCAATATCCACAAACTTGAGTAGGGATTTCATTTTGGTTGTGACACCAGCCATTAAATTGCACACACGAATGCGTCTTTCTCCGTTTTCTGCAGTATACAAGATGGCGGCTTGGAAATGAGCGTCAAGTTTTGGGTCAAGTTGTCCATCGTGAGTTAGAGTCGCTGCCATGGTTGATCTTGAGTCCATGAAAGCTGGTTCAGGCTCAAGAAGCTCGATCTGCAAGCCTGTTGAGCAGCGTATCTTGACCTGTGTTTGCCGCGCAATCGTAGATTGTGTGATCAGGGAAAGAAAATCTGCAATGAAACGTCGACTGTCTCGCTCGGCAATGAACCGCGGATAATAGAACTGCTGCCCACCGCTCTCGCTTGCCAGGCGGCTGATGTTTGCGAGATCCAGGTACCCGGTGCCAGGAACAGCAATGATGTCACAACCACAGCCACGCTCCTTGAACTTGGTCGCAAGCTTGCGATAGTATGGTGAGCTCGCCTCGAACAGTTCCTTCTGAGCAGGCTGGTCAGGCGACGTGATTCCAGCAATGGCTGTGTCACGCAAAGCCAGTCGCGACTCGCCAATGGATGGAAGCATGCTCATAATGCTAGTCACACGCCCGGGGCCGCACGCTTCCAAAGCACATTCCAAAGCCTGGCCATAACATGACCCACGATCTAGGACTTCATTAAAAAATAACGGTAGCTTTTCCAAGAAGTCCTCGAAGGCAGCTCGTGCGTCGGGATCCGACACATCAACGAAGACATCAGGTGGTATGACTGCGTGGTCCGGTGAGCATACAAGCATCTCAATGCGTTTATTGGGTTGAATGCGGTACGTCTGGATCCGCGAGTGGAACGTCATCACTGCGATGAGCTCGCCTGGCTTGATATAGGGCAGCGCGAACTTCAAGGACTCAGCGAATACACGAACTATACTTTTCTGAACCGCATCGTGGCTTGCCTCGACAACAAAAATGTGTCTTAAAGGCGCCTCCTCCCCAGCATCGTATGCTGACCCTTGCCACTCTCCTCGCCCTGAGGGTTCGGGCACGACCACAAAGTCATAAGTTCCATACGCGAGTTCGGGCCGCTCCTGGAAGTCCACGCGGCGACCATCTGCTCCGACTGGCTGAAAGTAGGACGGTGGCGTGTCGTTCACAAAGCCGCACAGGTTGCAAACAAACCGTTCGCCGCCATGCGTGAACCTCATGGAGGGGTTCATATAGGCGCGGCAGCGATGGCAGCGCGGCGGCATTTCTGCATCTGCCTGCACGAGTTCGGTGAAGTCCGCGGTTGGAACCTCAGCCTCTGCGAAAGGACGCAAATATAGCCCAAGAGGTAAGTGCGTAGACTCTCTAAGCGCGCCAGTTGTTGGCACGTTATACATGGAGATGCGAAAGAAATCTGGACCCGAGACACCCTGGTCGACAACCGTGTACTGCGTGTCAGCCAGCGGCGGGCATGTATCCTCAAATGTGCGAAACAGCCCACCGTTTGCCTCAGTGACGGCGGCTTGAGCAAGGTCGCGCTCTTCTGGGATCTCTGGCACTGGTTCGCGCGCGTGGCTACCGATGCTGAGTGTCGAAGGTAGCCGCGGGTGTTCGGGGATGCGGTCGACGAGCTTAGGCTTCCGCTCGACCTTCAGATCCGCCAGTCGTTGGCTCACGAGCAGCTCATCAGGCGTCACTGGCAGATCAAGGTTAGCGTACTCCATCGGGCCCGAGTCCAGGACAGGTGGAGGTGCGGCCGGAGTCAGATCATGGTAAACCCGGTTAGTCCTCCGGCGAGACATTGTCGTTGGCTTCTGCTCGCGCAAACTAAGGCCCTGCAGCGGCTCAGCAGGTGCTCGCAACTTCCGACGCCGGACCAGTGGGGCTAGGGCGTCACATGACCTAGCGCGTGACGCGTGGATTCGGCACCTGCGCGCGCGCTCTTCATCTTCATCAGTAAATAACAAGCTGCGTCTCCACGCCAGCTGTGCGCACCAAAGTAAGACTATCAGAAACACCAGCACAGCCTGGGCTCTGCCGACGTAAGTGGAGCGAGATTTCGATTTTTAATTAGGCGTGAACTGTCTAGTCTCTCGTTTTCAAGTGCTGCTTCTACCTGTTTGAAATCCTTCCTATCCACCTCGATTCACTCATACTTTCGCTCACTTTTTATTGTTTCTTTCGATAGAATTGTGCTATGGGAGTCAATGGACTTCTACGGTTGTTGCAGCCCATCTCTGTTCCCCGGCAAGTTGGCCATTTCCAGGGCCAGACGCTCGGTGTAGACGGCTATGCGTGGCTTCACCGGGCAGCCGCAAGCTGTGCCGACGAATTAGTGCGAAACGCGGATACTACGAAGCTCGTGCAGAGCATCGACAAGCGAATTCGGCTCTACGAGTCTGCCGGCGTGAATCTGTACTTCGTTTTCGACGGTGCGTACATCGATATGAAGGCGCGCGTGAGCGCCCAGAGACGCAAAGCTCGCGAGCAGGCCAAAGCGGCTTACTTTCTGAACCAATCCCAGAATGTGCTTGGTGGAGTGAGCATTACGCCGGATCATGCGGCCATGCTCGTCGCGTACTTGAAAGCACGGGGCATTCGTTTCGTGGTCGCGCCCTATGAGGCTGACTCCCAGCTTGTGTGGCTCGAGAAAAACGGTCACGTCGACGGAATTTTGTCTGAGGATGGCGACCTGCTCGTTTTTGGTGCGTCAAGGCTCATCACAAAGGCTGATGGCCGTACCGGTGATTGTGTTGAAGTTTGTGCCGACAAACTACCACCTCACTTCACCCCGGCTGGAATGCGTGCGCTTGCTATTATCGCTGGCTGTGACTATTCGCAAGGCGTCGCCGGTCTCGGCCCCATCAAAACCAGTGCACTAGTGAAAACACACGCTGGAGACCTCATGGCCATATGCACATTGCTGCTTCGTTCTGGTCGCATTGATGAACATTTCATTGAGGAGGCGAGGCGTGCTGACCTGGCCTTTCAGTTTCAGCGCGTATGGGACCCCAAGGCCTGCAATATCGTCTATTTGAATGACCCGCTTGAGAAAGGCGTTGACATAGAGCTACTTCTCGATACAATTATTGGTCCATTGTTGCCACGACCTGATGCACACCGCATTGCCCGCTGCGTTGTGGATCCGAATAACCCCGCACGCTCGCTTCCCGTGTCACCAGCGGTTGCCCAATTTGTGTCGCGTTTGCCCCCCATTGCATTGGCTACCCCCAGCAAATACTCCTCATCAACCGCCATAAAGTCCATGGTAGAGCGCCGCCTTCCCATGACGCCAACCAACAACATGCGATTATCACCGTTTTTCAAGCAAAAGCCGGTGACTCCGGTGAGTCGCAATGCCGGTGATGCTAATAAGGAAAATACGTGTATCTTGCCAACTCCTCCGGCCAGCATGACAACTGCGTCAGTTTCAGCCCCCTCCCTCAAGCGCAATAGTGAGATGGCTTCGGCTTTTTCAAGTCCTTTGAAAGCTTTGCGCACAGATACTATTGTGGATAAACCAAGCAGGCCGGAGTGGGACACGCCGATAACAAAATCACAGAGGGCTTTTCTGGACAACAGCGTCAAAGCACGAAGCACTTTCTCCAGAGCTGCTCAATTGCAAAGCCCGAAGTTGAGTTCTGAAGTTAAAATCGTCGATGAGCCCTCGGAATTTATTGAGCCGAAGAGCATAACTCCGGGTGCTCCAGTAAAAATCGTCGATACGCCCTCGGATTTTTCTGAGAAAAATACCATAGACAAGCTAGCTGCGTTACGCAGGTTCGCATATTCAAAAGGCTAGCTCTATTTATTACAATGCTTTTTTTCTTTAAAACTTGGTTAGTGCTATGTAAAGCTATATTTACAAAACACGGCCCAAGCTCTTGTCGCTGATATGCTGTTGCGATTTATCAACCTTTTTTAGCCGGAAGCCGCCGCTACTTATCTCTCCAAGAAGTGCATTGCCAAGAGCTGGGGTTCCTCCATTGGTCGCAGGAGCTGGCGCTGCAGCCGCTGGCGGTGGAGGGGGCCCTGGAGGCGGTGGGGGTGCCCCAAATGATGGGGCAGCCTGCGGAGGCGGTGGAGGTGCCCCAAATGATGGGGCAGCCTGTGGAGGCGGTGGTGGTGCACTAGGTGCCGGCGGCGGTGGTGCCGGTGGGGCCTCAAAAGTAGGCGGCGGCGGCGGCGGCGGCGGAGCAGCATAGGGACTCGTCGGTGCATCCTGGAAATCAAAATCATCTCCATCATCCCATGCTGTACCCTCTTCTGCTTGCGAAGGTGCAAGAGGCGGTTGTGAGGACGGCACGGGAGGTGCTGTCTCGTGCGGCAATCCAGGAGCCGCTGCAGGAGGAGGTGGCGGCGGAGGGGGTGCGCTATATGGCTCCGGTACACCTGGCGCTTGACTGCTTGGCGGTGCTGGCGCAGGCGGTGCAGGCGGTGCAGGCGGCGCTGGTGGCGCTGGTGGCATTGGCATCTCAGTGGCTTCAGGCGCTAGCACAGTAGATGATTGCTGGAGCGCAGACCAATCTTGGCTCGCCAGTTCAGTTTGAGGTTCTGGTTCGTAAGAGAACGACTGCTGCGCCTGCTGTGCTGGATCAGGAGCAGCATAAGTCTCGTGCGATGCCCCAATTGGTTCGTGTGATTCAATGGGATTTGCATCAACCGGAGGGTGTGGCGGTTCAGGGAACGCTGGCGGAGGTGGTGCACTATCAGATTCTGCCTCGCCCCTGTACGACTCTTGCGGTGCCGGCGGCGCGGACGGGGCCGAAGAAGCTGGTGCTGGTTGCGGTGCTGGTTGCTCAGAGGGTCTCTGAGGACCCATGGTGCCAAACAAGAGTGATGCTAATTGGGCCGGTGTCGCACCATCGCGAGGAGCAGACTCATCGTCACTATTTTCCTCCTCACTAGCATCCGACCCCCAATCATCATCACCAGTCGAAGGCCGAGTGGGAGCCGCTGGAGCTGTGGGCCGATGGAAGGGATTGGAATCACCGCCCTGGGATGCTGCAACCTGGTGTTGGCTGGATGTCGACCTCGATGAGGCAGTATTCGGTGCTGCAGGTGCAGCAGGGACCACAGGCGCAGTAGGCGCTGCAGGTGCTGGTGCAGGAGCAGGCGCCTGTGTAAAGCTCTCATGCGACAGGCTCGGCTCAGCTACTTTTTTCTCGACGGGTGGTGGCATCCACGAGGGCCGCTTCACTGTAGACTCAACCTTCGGTGCCGCAGGTTCCGTCTTTGGCTCCTCAGTACCAGTCGCTTGACGGGATTGTTGAGGACGCCAAGCTTGCGCAGGTTTAGGCGGAGCAGCGTCATCGCCCCAGTCGTCGTCGTCGTTATCTTGGTTTTGGGCTTTCAACGCTTGCTCGCGCTGCTTTAGTCGCTCACGCTCTGCCTGCATATCTGCAATACGCTTGCGACGGCGCTCTTCCTTCTCGTCAATACGCTTTCGCTCTGCATCAATCTCTTTCCGCATCCGCTCTTCTTCCTCATTGTCCGATTCAGCAGGTTCATTTTGAACGGCAGCTACCTGAGGAGCAGGAGCAGGGGCAGTGGTTGATGCAGGCTTCTGCTGCTGTTGATCCGCTGTTTCCTTTGCCTCTTTTGCTGCAGCCTGTGGCTGGGGTTGCGGCTGATCGTTGTTCCCCTCATCTACGCTCCGGCGGTGACGAGTAACTCCAGACTGGGCAAGCTTCTCACGAGTTCGGCGTTGTGCTTCTGCACGAATACGAGCAACTCGTTCTTGAGCAGTCTCCTTTTTGCCCGGGGCAGGCGACCCCGCATGTGACGCTGGTGACGAGGGGCTAGCAGCCCCACTGCCTGCAGCGCTTGCTGTAGTACTGCCAGTGACACTCGAGGAAGGAGTTGTCTTCGATTCGGTGGAGCCAGACGCTGCCTTCATGG
The DNA here is from genome assembly GCA_004125185.1 of Entelexis vaccinii. Classification (NCBI taxonomy): domain Eukaryota; kingdom Fungi; phylum Ascomycota; class Dipodascomycetes; order Dipodascales; family Trichomonascaceae; genus Entelexis; species Entelexis vaccinii. The sequence goes on along the minus strand of NRDX01000007.1, from coordinate 3,701 downwards.
TAGCAGGCTTGCGAGTCTCCAGAATAAACTCCTTTACTTCGGGCTCGACACCAATAGCCTCTTCCCATCTCCGGCGATCGCGGTCGGTGCGTGGATCATCATTACTCTTCAACTGAGTGCGCAAGTCGCGCTCGAGATTAGCCATGCTCCTCTCAAGCTCTTTTAGTGACTGCTCGTTCGCCGCAGATTCCGATTCAGCCTGCTGTTTGGCAGCAGCCAGTTGCTTTTCAAGCTCGTCGAAAGCACTGCCGCCGGGGCCAGCTTGCTTACCCGTGATGGCAGCAATGCGAGCCTTGACTTCAGCCTTTCTTCGTGCCGCAGCTCGATCTGATTCAGTAACAGTGCCATTGGGACCCGTTCCAGTGATCTTCGCCTCGGGATGGTCTCTCTCGAATTTGCGCTGCATAATCGCTAGACGCGTACTGCTTATCTCGTCCTCTACGTGACGAATGCGCGAGATGAGCTGCGGTAGTTCGTCACTCATATTCTGTAATTTTCGCAACAAGTCCTGGCGCTCTGCGCTTGCGGCGCCCGAGCTCGCGCCCGCGTCATCGCCCCGCTCATTGAGCTGACTCTGAACATTGCGAATGCGGTCCTTAAGATCGGCAATACCACGGACGTTCTGTGCCTCTATGGTTTGTTCCGCTTCTAAATTATCATCATCTTCCGCATCAGCAGCGTCGAGCAAAGTTCGCTTCTCGCGCACCTGACGAACAAGATCAGCGATCGTTGAATCGCTCTTGCCGCTAGATGGTGCTTGGGAGCCTGACTGATTGAGTGAACCAAGGGCGCGATGTCGTGATGCAGAACGATACTCACCGAGTGCGCTATCGTCGTTTCTAAACACGGCAGCACTTTGACGACGCTGCTCTCCGGACTCGGCTGGTTTCGGCGTAAGTGGCTTAGACTGCCGTAACGACGCCTTCATGCGCTCTACGCTCTCATCCAATCCCTTTTGGCTAGGAGGTACGAGTTCGGGAGGAAGTCGACCTGGAATGTCATGACCATGCAGTTTGCGGAAAATGAGGTGCATTGCCACGGCAAACTCATCACGGTTCAGCTTTCCGACATTTCGAGCATCACAAAGAGTCCAAATCTTTTCCAAATCAGTGTTGGGAAGCCCCGACTTGCTGAATACCTCGATAGCAGTGCCGCCATCAATGTGGCCCTTACCTGCTTTGTCCCACTGAGAAAAGATCTCATCATATTTCCGCTTCTCGTCCTTAGACATGGCAACACCAAGCCCCTGCTGGGATTCAGACTGTAGCTTTTGCTGCATGAGGAATGCCTGAGAGCCCGTTGCCTGAGGAGTAAACTGCGTATGGAACGTGTCCAATCCCGAAGTGTTCGCATTGGTGAATCCCCACTGACCAGGCTTGCCAGTAGGCATAGCTGTGAGCGGAGCTGCCGACATCTGGCCCGTAGGCTGATTCTGCAGCCCTGAGTATCCACCAGTGATTTGGCTTTGCAGAGGCCCTGTCGTCTGTGGCTGTAATCCAGTGAAAGTGCCAGTGGACTGGCCTTGCAAAGGGCCAGTTGGCTGGCTTTGAAGGCCACCGTAGCCACCGGTGATTTGGGACTGTAGCGGGCCAGTTTGCTGGTTCTGCAACATTCCATTCGTCTGAGCAAACCCACCACCCGTGGTCTGGCTTTGTAGGCCCTGGAAACCCCCTGTAGGCTGGCTCGGTAATCCGCCTGCAAATGCACCAGTTGGTGGGCCTTGAAGACCCGTGTACCCACCTGTGGGTTGGCCTTGCAATCCTGCAAGCCCGCCAGTAGCCTGGTTCTGCAAGCCAGTATATCCCCCAGTATATCCCCCAGTTGGCTGGCTCTGCAATCCAGTGTAACCACCAGTCGGTTGGTTCTGCAACCCGGTGAAGCCGCCAGTCGGTTGGTTCTGCAACCCGGTGAAGCCGCCAGTCGGCTGGCTCTGCAGACCAGAAAATCCGCCGGTCGGCTGGCTCTGCAGACCAGAAAATCCACCCGTGGTTTGGCTCTGCAATCCGCCAGCGAAGCCACCAGTTCTCTGGCCTTGTAGTGCGGCGAAGGTTCCCGTTGGTTGTGCGTAGCCCGTTGTTTGCGGTTGCAAGCCAGTCTGCTGCTGGCGCAAGGCAGAGAACTGCTGAGCCTGCGACGCCGATGCCGTATCGACAATCCCGAAGTTGATCTCATCTACCATATCCTGGACTTCCTTCTTAACGCGTGCATCAAGCGTCAGTGGCACGGGTTCTCCTCGCATGCTACGCGAGCACAAAAACATCGCGAGCACAAACTCAGGAAACAGAAGTGTTCCGCTTCGCGTTGTATCGGCGAGCTGCCATATATCTCCCAACGTTGTGTTTGGAAGATTAGAGCGCAGGAGCACCTGGCGAGCAACCTCTCCACTAAGAGCTTGCTCTCCGGGGCTCAACGATGCGCGAAACAGCTGCGCGAAGTTCTGCTGGTCATCTGCGGTCACAAACGTGAGGCGCTTGTTCGGAATGCGAGCCTCCGGGTTTCCCTGCGCCGACGCCGCTTGCGCCTGAGCACCGAACTGGCTCTGCATGCCGAGCACACCAGTCTGTGCGCCGGCCAGAGGCTGCTGGAAGCCTTGCGGCGCGCCCATCCCGGCGGGCATGAGAGGCTGCTGCATGGCCATCGGCTGGCCCGTTGGCTGGCCCGTCGGATACTGCTGCTGGTAGCCGGTATACTGCGGATACTGCGGGTACTGCGGATTGTACGGCTGGTAATTGTACCCCCCTTGTTGTTGCCCCCCCGGGGGCTGGCCGTAGGGATACATCTGCAAATCCAGGTGGATGTGTGGGGCTAAAGGCTGGCTGATTAGTTGTTGGTTAATGAAGTGGCTCTTCGTGAGGCTGAAGCGTTACGTGTGGTTTAGTCGCGGGGTACGGGCAGCCAGCCACAAAAACCGCTGAGCTGCACGGCACCATAGAGCCGATTGTTTGAGGTGCTGCTACGCGAGTACAAATATTCGAGCGAGCATGAGCTGTGTCGATGCTGTTGGTGGAAAATGCGCTTCGATCTCTTAGCGAACCGCAAAAACCGACTTGTTTCGCAGGGACGGTGAACAAGCGTCAGATCCGGAAATTAAACCGAGACCTTCTTGGGTTCGCTCTATCAATAGTACTTGTTTAGACATGTTCCTGTCCTTCTATTTAGTGGACAAATGCTCATGGTTTTGGGTGCTCTACTGATGGGCTCGCCAGGTCTAGTAACGTGCACATGCTTTGGCCGCGGTGCTATTTGGCATCCTAGCTACTGCTCTTGGAGCAATTTAGAAACTTTCTTAGATGAAGCGGCGTAGCTAATGTGCGTATGTGCATATTTAGCCGCATGAAAAGTGAAGAATTTGAGGTTTAGTGACACGGCCGATGACTCTCGCCTTTACGCGCCATAAAGCATTACAATAAAGCTATCTTAAGCCAGATAGACTCTAGTTCGAAGCTGTGGTGGCCCTTATCAATGATCGTTTGTTGATGGGGTTTTCCTTGCCGCTTTGATTTCTATATCGAAGGATGAGGAAAGTACCACGCAAGGAGTAGATTTCATTTGATCTGCTCTTTGCATGCTTTGGACCATTTAAGACTGCTCATGAATACACGATACGACGCTATTTTCTATGCTGTGTGCTTGGAATTATTGCTTGATTGCGGAGGCTCGATTGTTTGACGCGCGGCTCATGGCGGTGACAATCCATGCCC